>CM067350.1:31186480-31791480 GCA_034190875.2 Urechis unicinctus | reverse complement strand
GCAACTGCCTAGTATTTAAGGTAGCTTAACAAAGAGAAACCCACAGATGAGCAATATATGGGTCCAAACACTCCAGGATATCACACGCAAGGTCATCTGTATAAATGCTATTCTAACCAATACACAGTCCGATGTACAATGTATACAAATAACGGCACTGTGTACAAGAAATCTTCTCCGACCAGGCAGTGGTTACTAAATGTTCAGTGTTTTATGACAAGCGTCTTGTGCAATGGCGTTAAATAAAAATTCAAAATGGTTTCTCCAAACCGTTCAACGATTTGCCCGTAATAGATTTGAGTGTGAAGGGGAATAGCCACGGCCTCTATGAAAAATACACGAGCCGATGTCTGCTTCATTGTCAGGCTGTGGTTAATTAACTGCGGTCTGGTCACAAATATGGGCATAGTGATAACAATGGAAATAAACAAAAGATGTCTCACGATTTATGATTGCACATCTCTTATCCCCCTCGTCACACGACACCTTTTAGGCAACGTTTGGCTCCGCGACTACCCACCACTACTCCTGCATGTTAGCTTTTGCATTAGGGTGTTGCTCTTCTGCGCCGCATCGTGGTGGTTAAGGTTGGTTCCTTGCTTACAAAATTAGGTTCCCAGAATGTTATGAGAATGGATGTGAGAGGTTAGTAAAATATCATCTGGCACCACGCAAGGTTCACTGCCTCTCTAAGTAGGCGATATGTTTGTAATAAGGTCAATGGAAACGGCCGCTTATACCTCAAAACATATGTACCGACTGTGTGGGCCCTTTATTTTTTATTTCCTTTTTTTTTTTTCAACCAGGAGTTCGATCAGCAGGCAAAGATCTTTGTGGATTCGTACAAAGTGTAATGACGTCATAGTACCCTTCTATTGCCTACACAACTAGCGCTCACACACGTCGCGCCTATTTCCTCCGTCTTAACGCAGTCGATATGATGTGGGCTACATCATTGCTTGCGGGGGCAGGCAATGTTGATGAGATTTTGCATGAAGGATATTCACTGTAGAGCAGCAGATGCTAAGCAATATTACTCAAACAACTCGCACATCTCATGACTTCCCCATCACTATTCTGGGATCTCAAATATATGCTGTTCCCACAGATTGGGTGGCGAGACTCAAGTGCACATACTACATGACCAATAACGATACTAATTACCATTCATGCCAACGAGATCATCTACACTACAAACGTCGATTCATAAGGGATGTTGACTGTAATTGATGGTAAGTTTAGGGTTAAACTGCACAACAAAACAATGGTGAGAATAAATGAGCAGTAGAATGGAAAATAAATCTAAACCCATTTATGATTTCATTAATTGAAATGATTGACGTGAAACTTATTTGAATGATATTTACTGCTTTAAGTCTATAATTTAATCCCATTTCACTGACAAAACTAAGGATTTTAGAATGATCAACCCTTTCCATTAAGTCTAGTAGACTGGGAAAATGAAGGAATAATCAAATCGGTATATTAAAAGGAAATGCTCTTGTCATTGTATGTGCTTTGTAAAGGAATGCCTTCATGGATGGGTTTATCCCTCAGCAGCACGATCTTAGGCAATCAGTCATTAGCTATTGAGAGAGCCTTTAGCTTGGCGCAAAATATAGGTACAAATGGAGACCAAACGCATACAAAACTAAATTCCACCGATCAGAGCCTCAACCCTTATTTTGTCTCCCCCTTATACATATTCATATGTTTACATAGATATTCAAATATATATATATATACGTATATATATATATATATATATATATATATATATATATATATATATATATATATATATATATATATATATATATATATACATATATAATATATATATATATATATATATATATATATATATATATATATATATATATATATATATATATATATTTTGTCACATAATAAGGTGGATCATGATCGGTGACCAATCACACTTATTATTGGTGACTGTCAATCGATAGATTCGTGCATACCGCAAAGTGCCTTACGTATCTGGTCAGCAGGAAATCAAATTATGACTTACAGGATAATATACAGATGACACACAGTAATGTCACTTATTCGCATTTCGTTAGATACTAGGAG
The DNA here is from genome assembly GCA_034190875.2 of Urechis unicinctus. Classification (NCBI taxonomy): domain Eukaryota; kingdom Metazoa; phylum Annelida; class Polychaeta; order Xenopneusta; family Urechidae; genus Urechis; species Urechis unicinctus. The sequence continues at coordinate 31,789,386 of CM067350.1, read as the reverse complement.
CTTCATCCTCATTTCTATAACATAGAACAATGTATCGACTTGATGCACCAATCCCAATGTAGCCATAAAGCTGATGAAGCGACCAGGCCTCATATCCTTTGTACTTAACTCCTCTCTGCTGAGCTGGAACTAATCTTAATGTCTGACAGAGTTCATTTGAACCTGATGTATAACATTTATGCGGCAGTCAATACTGTCCCATGGTGATCGTTAGATAAGTAAAGTAAGTAAAATAATCCCCTGAATGAGCGTAGAAATCGTCAATGTAAACGAGGTGCATTACTTACAGAAAAACGCAATCTCCGCGTTATCGGAACGACTTGTACACAGCTATAGATATGCATAGTTTATACCACTATTTTTGTGATGTGTATCCTTGAACCGTCGTTTTTTAAGCAGGGTTCGCATATCAAGCCGAGAATAACCACGGACCACTAACCTTTCAATTAAAACTATCTTTGTATTCTACAGATGATGATAAAAGTTTTTTTATTGTATTTCGAATGAAAACGGAGCTCGTTAACATCAGAACCTCCATAAACCATCACGCAATGCAATTTAACCATCTGTGAGAAAAGCACAGCTGACATGCCTGCCTCGACCACACAGTGTGACTATTCCTGTAAAGATATCCAACCTTACTGGCGGAGCGTTTATGATTAAAAGCTGTAGCCATATACGGAGTTAATATTTCTCTTGGAGTATTTGGCTTCATTCATCTGCTTGACCACGTCTCACAACAGCTGATGGGCTGCTCCACTCCAACTGCGCGGAAATGTTCATCAGTAATTCTCGAATTTGGGGGATTGTAATCAGTAGACATCATGAAGACATCAATCATTTACTCGTCATGTGAAGCTTTAGGATGTAATCAATTCTCGTATTTGCATGTTCAGAAGATTAATTTTAACTCAAGCTTCTCTAAAATACTCACTACGAGTATATATCTGAAAAAAGATTAAAAAAAATAATCAACTCATTACCTTACAACAACAATTCGACAATTTATAAAAAGGTTCCTCTGACACGATGCATCAAAGGTAATCTTTTCGTTCCACTGAAGTTTTCTGTGTTCTTTAATACGAACTGAAAAAAAAACATCAGGTGCGCGATCTCACTTTTTCTCACTCTATCTTCTTACTATAAGGCTTGCACGAATATATCTGTGCTATAGAGATTTTCCTAAAGCCAGTTAACTATGTATAATACCAAGCCTTAGAAATCACTAGATGCACGAGGCCAAATAAAATCGCAGTGTCCCACCATGGATCTCTATTTGTACTGTATATGGTGTAACACTAAAGCTGTCATTTGGTACGATTAATTGGCACCAGGCTGCTCGCTGATGGGGTAATAGAATTGAGGATGAGGAAGTGACCGATAATTAACACGTTTATCTTGATATAATATTGATGAGCAAGATAATAGTGCGACTTAGAACAGGCTCATGCACCACGAAACAAAGACATGAGTTTTCTAATGAATCTTTTTAACAATGTAGGTTTACTTAAGCACCAGTCTAGCCTGACCGATGACATAGGGCCTCGCATGACCCAGTGATCATGAATCACATACTACTAACCGCAACACCAGCCCAACAATGGTCATCGTAAGGGCTGCTCTGTGATCAATAAAGAGTGGCGTGGCTGCTGAAGTCCTTTGTTCTTAACGTTTTCTGTGTCGAGTCACAAATATGCTGTGAAGTGCAGACAAATTCGTCAAATCATGGCTTCTTCCGGGTGTCTACCGCGCGATCATCCACCTCATTTATAGTATCTGACATATGTGCTACAGGTGACATGATGTTTGAGGAAATTACGCTTTCATTGACAAATATTTTCTGTTCCCCTTGTCTTATTAAGCCACACTGTCCGCACCCAAAAAGTGTTTAATCACGAGCGTAAATCCGTGTAGACAGTGCATTTAAGAACATCTGCAGATGGGCGTTAGCAGCATGCACGTATAGTTTACCTGACGCCATGAACATGATTAACTAACCCTCAAGGCTCCTTTGATTCATAGAAGCCGTTTTTAATTGATATTCTACCGTTGGGAACAGTTGATAGTAGAAGTTGTCATTGTCATCTTCAGAATTGATAACAATCGTATGGTAATATTTGATGCCTTTATCCGTCTGACTGATGTTAATTGGCTACATTGCACGATAAGGTCTTGACTCGCAAGAGGGCTAAACATGGCGGATGAATATGTCACTTTTTAATAAGTATAAACATGCGTTAACATCCGTCTACAATAAACAGCTTCTGCTGGCATCCATTTGTATTATACACCTGACGAGTAAATAGCGCCTTTGCAGATTGAGAGGGAGAGAGAGAGAGAGAGAGAGAGAGAGAGAGAGAGAGAGAGAGAGAGAGAGAGAGAGAGAGAGAGAGAGAGAGAGGGAGAGGTTTCAACCTTCATGGTCCCCCCCCCCCCCACTCAAGTGTCATTCCTCATTTCTGCAGTTCGAAGTTACCCTGGCTAATGCTGACGGATTTTTCAGATACCTATCATCTAGTGAGGAGATTTGTTTTGGAAGCGTTCAAAAGGTACACACAATCATTCTATTTGTTATTTAGCTAACCAAATAGTTGACCGCTAACCGATTAGTTGACCACAGAAATGATATAGTGATAGTAGAAATATATAAATGGTGAGAGAGTCGCCTCCACAAACCATATGTTTATGAGTCGATTTGTAGCTGATGAATTCACGTTCCTGAGCTGACACATAGATAAATAATATTCTTTTTGTCAATCACATTCATCGGTCTTCCACTCATCATCAACCATATGGTCAATAGCTGTTCTCTTCCAGTTATGTACATCATACACTGACACATACTATGCTCTGCTGTGTAATTGTGGATTTCTGTTGAGACGTTTGTATAGGAATTGAATTGTCTTCAACGATGTAATTCATCAATAGAGAGACAAATCACCCTCGGAATTAGGCAAGCGGCAGCTTGAAAATAACTACTATCTTCAAAGGCAATTGGCGAGAAAAACAATTATCAATGCTGTCATGCCTCATACGCCTTGGAAAGCAAGTTGTGGCACAGCGTATTGGGGAAAATTACAAGGGACGCATGTTACTGTCCGTGTAATCAACTACGCTATTCACGCCTAGTTCACTTTCATCGCAAGACTGGTATAATTCCTTCACAACACATCACACCCCATTTACGCTTAGTCAAAATATCATTACTCATGTATGTATATGAAAGCACCTCGCCAGACAACAAAAACGAGGCACAATTTGTACCGCGCATCGATTTTCCTCTTGGCATATTCTGATTGCCAATTTCAACTTGGTTTTAATTCTTCACGTGGCCGTATCTTTATTTAGGTCGATGAATGAATGAATGAATGAATGAATGATGAATGAATGAATGAATGAATGAAGACCTATAATCTAATCTTTGGCCTTTGAAAATACATGACAAATCAATGGCGCGTTCATGTGGTTCAGGTAGCTGGTAGGTAGCCGTTAGATATTTTGCATCATGACGGCGCTGGCACTTTCATCAAAACAGTCTGGTATGCGTTGTAATGTTGTATGAAGCAGCACTTGTGTCAGAATACTGTTTGTTTGAAAGCACTCAGGGTGCCATGCCGTCCAGCGACTTACTAGTAGGCTATTTCTAATTGGCTGTTGTAACTCTTTTTGTGATCTGTAGAACATTTGCCTTATTTGCAAAGCATGCAGTCCATTCTTCTGGCAAAAACAAACATTGTGTCTTGCTCTCCAATTAAAAAAATATGGGTCATAATAACTAGCAAACAAGTTCCTCAGATTTCTTAAGTCTTGTAATTAGGTCAGTCGCAGAACACCACCTTGTAGTACTCATAACGGACCTCCATAATCCGCTTCCCCTTTTTTACATTTTATATAGACTGGCCATCGACAGCTGCGACAATTATCTCATCCCAGTATTAATATAAACATACTTGTAACAATTTAATGAACAGTGAAGAACAGAAAATTAGCACTGCTGCTCAGTACGTTCGAGACGCCACGTTGAAGTCAGCCAGGATATGAACGTTATGCCGATTCGATTTGTATGCAGGTGGTGTTCTATTATCATTTTGAGTGTGAGCGTTACATGCGATGCTCAAGTTTTGTGAATTATCTTAGGAAGGTGGTAATTTTAGGTGGGCCTGGCGCCAGTTAAGAGACGTGGATACTTTTTCCTATTATTGTTCTCTTCCTTCGCGCGTGCTCTCCTTGGAGACTCCTGCTGTCTATTACTCACATGGTTGATTGTTTAAAGCCATCTTTTAGCAATTCGATAAGCAAGATATAGAGCTCGTTTATTAGTATGTATAAAAATCCGCTGGTATTGATGGTGTCACATCGCTGTCAAGGCCAAGGACGAGAAAGGGTTGAATAAAGTCTACGTTGAATATTATTGTGAATATTGTGATGGTATGATGATATATAATTATTAATAAGCGATCACAGCATTACGTTACTCGGTCCTCTGATCTAAACCTGTCATTCGTTCTCAAGATCAGAGCATCGCCTCAAATAATTAACTTCCTCAGTCATACGTCACTTTGAGGCATCAGTTTAATGCGGGCACCGAATTTAACTGGACGTTATGTACTGACTTGGTTGCCGCAAACCTAACTTTTTAAGAAGCAGTCCTTCTCAGCAACCACAGTAACATTCGACCCTTATGCTATCTTAATCAATATTTGACATCAGGCAAAATCAATGTTTTCCTTACACGTGCAATAGTATAACTGAAACCTGAAACTCTATATGCGTTTTAATGAGGTCACTGGTCCTACACTACAAGCATATCACACGATCTAATGTGCTACATTCAGAGTCAGTCAAAGTCTCCCCGTTACGATACATGACAATAACAAACCATTCCATTCGCCAGGAACATTTACCACGCCTCCGGGCAATACACGCTTCTTCTATTGTATAGGCCAGAGCCTAACATGCCCGGAGTCATTCAAAACACATACAATACCTTAGTTGTCTGAGGTGCATATATAGAGAGTCCCTTGTGTGACATAAGTCAACCAGAGAATGCATGAGACATGAATTCATGCTGGATAATGTGCCTGCTAATGACGAGGCCTATTGTTCACTGGCTTATGAACCCCATCGATCGTAAGCATATTTTTTCGTTTTGCGTTGTCTGAAAACGATGTCGATGATTAGTTATTTATGTCGCATTTCCTTTCATGTCAGACATGATGGATATGCGGCACCTTATCTTTTATTTTAACACCCCCATTTCATCCTTATCGTATAAGCATGCAGACACTTCTCATGCCCCTGTTTTACCCGGCATGATTCGATCTACAAAATATATGGGTCTAAAGTAATTATAAATTTCCACACATTTATGTTTGCTCAATACGCCTGAATGCCAACAACTGTGTGTTTCGGCTGTGGATAGTGGCTTGGAACACACAGGGGGCATTGGAAAATCAAGATAATAAATTGGAGTATACTGCAGTGAAAATCAATCTATTTTTTCGTGTGATATATTGGAGCTTTACTTGGAATCAACATTCATTGTGTCTTAAATATGTTGGAACCTATAGACAGCTGGAGGATAACTTAAAGGGGAAATGTCACTATCACAACGCTGTGTAGACTTTAGAATTGTATATCATTGCAGGAGCAATAAATGAGGTTGGCTATGCAAAACACTAGCACATTAACACGTTTCAGGAAAAGATTTCTAACCGCTTCACCGCTCCCCTAGTTGAATCCAATGGACAAGGCAATGTTTGACCATTTGCTCCTCGGCTTCATTTCAGCTCAATGACATTAATAGGGTTTAGAGCCAGTATCTTGTAATGCATCATGCTAATGATGACACATAACACGTGCGGCCCGGACCGCTAAAAGGCTAAAGCAATGGTTGGTGGGTGTTGGGCCAGAGGTTGTACCTACGGAGATAAGAGACGTGCAGCCATAAAGTAACCATCATACGTTATAACATAGCCAATGGACATCCCCCACGTCGGTTTTTCTCCTTGCTGTAAATTCTTAGACGGATAATCTCCACATTCTAGCCATTGACTGGGATGAACTATCCTCATAATGATAAAAAATATCCACTCCTTTAGCCAGCTTGTACATATTTCATAGCAGTGTTGACTGAGCCCCTTGTATTAAGCCTATTGTTGGTTATTCAATGTCTCCGCGAATGATTTATACTCGCCCTCATTTCTATCCCAAACCCCACATACAAATCAACCGTTTCAAACAGTAATTTACCAAAAAACCAACAGTGGCGACACAAATTCATATGTATTCATGCTGGTTTGTCCACACCATGACTTTGCTTGTCTATCATCAGAAAGAGCCTATATAAGCTGACATACAGATCAAGCATATTTGACAAGGACGAATGGTACACAATAAAGTTACTGACGCTACTGTATCGATTTCATGTGCAGCATAACTGAGGAACGTCTCTGTGAGGATTTCACGTAGACTTCTGGATTGCTTCATGTGATTGCATGGATAACAATATAACCTGGCAATGCAGCGTGGAGGGCATCATGTATGTCACTGATGACATGCATCACATTCTATGTCAACTGGTGTCAACTATTAGCTATTCTTTTGGGAAGCGAGCTTGAGGTCACCAAACAATGATGGTAATATGACTTAGATTAATGGAGATCATCTTCGTACACTTTCAGCGACACAGCAGAGAGACGACTGGCAATGGCATTTACTAGAACAACATTGGCAGGCCTAATTATATGGAAATGGGGGGGAATAATGACGATTATCGCTTTCCTGTCACATCATTCTACTGCCTTTCTTTTACTTAAGTAGGCGGTCCTTGACCCATTTTGCATTGTAAGATATAAATTGCGTTGTTTGAAAACAGACCACCTTTCGCCTTATCTATGTCTGTGACTCATCCACTCACGCACAAACACCTTTCCTTCCCTCTCCCCATGTCTCTTTCTGTAACCATCTGCCTGAAACACCATGTGTTTCTCACAGCATGAAGAGCGTTGTTCCCTGACTGTCACTGTAACCTAAATCTTCTACCGCTAGGGCAATGTTAGTCTTTAGCACACTCATATGGCTTGAAGCCTTATTTGTTCACCAATAATTGATTCACTTAACATCTGAGCCTATCAATGCATAGGGACTATATAGCTTTCCTAGCTTAATCATCATAACTAATACATCTATCTGGAGTATTGGTGCAAGTAGCTAAATTCAAGTTGTCAAGGGTTGGTGCATCCATTTGTTACCCCGCGATCAGGCTTTACTTTAACATCATTGATATCAGTCAGCAATTGGACATTTAACTGTTGTCAATGTAGATTTTGACCTATCATTAAACCATAGGGAATAATTACTGCCGGATATATTTGCGTCTAAACGTGCTTATGATCCTCTGACAACCCTATTAAATAACTGCAGTTAATGTGTGTACGCCACTGGCCTAAGGACGCACTGGGTGCTTGACACTGATCTTCACTTGCCTTTGATCACAACAGTGGACATTATGTGGTCGTCAGCCGGCATAGGGTCATCAGGCCTTGAAGTCAACGGGAGAAAGAATTTTTTCATGTGATTTATCTTATTGTACTCAATGAACTTTTGCCTGTGTCATTTTCAAAGGGTTGTCTCAAAATTAACTGATATGTTTGTTACAATCGTCTTGGTTTGATGCGTTCTGACAGCTTAGGGTGTTACAGCCAGTAAAGCTTCGGTTGTAGCTGATATCAGCTCTTAGGATGCAGACATGAGACTACAGCGCTTTCATAAGAGATTGGATCAGTCACAATATAATAACTTCTTTGCGTTTACTACGTGAAGCCATTAAAAACTACGTAAGTGATATTGCTAAAATGTCATCCACAGGGCTTTCACGCATACACTGTTTTAAGCATCATATTTTAAATGACATTAGCAGCGTTGGACTCCAGGTCACATCGTTATTCGCTTGTTGCGTTACCTTGTTTCTCATAGAGCTCGTGACACAGAAAGACAGTGATACTTATGGCCAGTCTGATTGATAGCCATTTTTAGGGTGCATTTCATCAAATATCATCCTAATTCTGTTTGGCCAATCTGATTGAAGTATCACGGTCATGTCTTTAAAATCACACAATTGATAGCCCTTTGTAAAGGTGCATTTCATCAAAATTCATTCTTACTCTAATCAGTGCAAATCCATCGACCGATTCCCTGCTACGAGTCGTATCTGTGACCACGGCAGTGTTGACGCAGATAACAAGCGGCGGTGTCTGGTCAATGAGCGGGTGTCTTGTAATCTTTAACGACCTTTCATTAACGCCTTCATGTTTCGCAGTTTAAGTGTAGTTTGTCAGTTTCTATGTTTTACAGTGTAGGGAGACTTTGTATAGGCTTTTACCATAAGCACAATTGTTCATCGGAACGGGATTTGAACGTAATTGGCAATTAAACGCTTAAGAGAGCTCATCAAAGGTTTGGCGAATAGCAATGTTACTCTAAACACTGAGCATGTCACAGCGCATCGCACTCTAAGCGGGAAAGTGGCGGTGAACATAAGTAGCACATTATGGTATACTACATGTTATGTGAGCCACATATATACACCATTTTGGAAAATTATGGAGATCGTCTTTGACGTTAAAGTAAAATGCGTAAAAGAACATCAGTACTTAATCAACGTCTTTTACATATGCCACAGCGATGCTTGCCCTACATGTGGAATAATGCACGTCTTACACGAGTCGACACAGAGTGGTTGATAGCCATCATCATGTGGCAATTATCTACAGAAACGGTGCCACTGACGAAGAACGCCTGATGACAAGGTGGTAGCGGATATGTGATTGATAATGGCAAAGAAAATTGATGAGTTAGTTCAGGAATGTAATTTCATCAGCTGTCAAAAAAAAGGTTAGTAGGCTGTTTTACCTTCGTGATTATGCATTGTCTGTGGTGTGACAGACTGATTTGTAGCTATATTGATGCCAACTCAAACCGGAACGTGCAGTATGTATCAGGCATGTTCGCTTGATCAGAGACAAATGAAGCGGTCGATTTGAATGGCAAAAGCATATACTGACACGTCATTGCTATCTCAACACGTATGTATTTAACTTGATTATTTACGTCAGCTCAGTACGGTCTAGGTGTGGACATTTGTTTTGACCTTCGGATCTCACTACTTGCATTACAACGCAGATAGCTAAATACCACACTTTATCGCGATTTAATGTGCTGTCCGTGGCATTAAAAAAAAGCAAAAAAAAAAAACAACAGTTGTTACCAAAGTAGCGGATCATTTGGGCTACTTAGCAGAAATAGCAGATATATTTATACATATGAACAAAGCAGTTAGTCGACCTGTATCCATTATTATGTCAACGCCAGGTGTATTTCCAACAGATGTCACAACAAGTGTTTGTTTCGAGTAGCTTTTGATCCACACCCTTAGCACAAATGGGCTTCAACAACACAACGTAGATATGGTAGGTGGAAACCAATAACGTTTAGGCCAGTCATATAATTCTTTCCATGCGATGATTGAAATGGCGCTCCTTGTAAAGCATTAATGATGTACGATTTGCATATCATGTAACGCCTTCATGCTAGTCTTTATGTACAAGAACCAAAGCAATAATAAGCATGCTGATACGAACTCGCACAGCATATCTCATATCATATTATTCGAGATACCTACTAGTTTATACATTTATCTTGTAAAATTCAATCTATTAAAATAGTAATAACATTATGGCTAGCATCCATCTGAGTGGAAAAACACGAAGACATACGTTGCATTAAATTGTACATTCGTTGCCCGCGTATTGCACGAGAAATGTGGCATTGTTGCCCACGAATCGTGGTCTGACAATAAGTTCAACCTGCGGCACCATCGTACTAAGGGGCGTATATTTTTTACGCTAATAAGAGAAACATTTTGCAGTTTTAGAAGCTGTGTGGCAAAGAGATTGGTAGATTCAATGATGTTTTCGTGATAAATAAGCAGGGCAAAACACTAACGCCTTTCAGGCTCGACTCGATATTTATCGTCTTCACACTTGTTTTTTCTTCGCAGTAACGCATCTTTATTGTACACTGGCAGTATATTACATTTTCAACTAAGAGGTTTGATGGCTGTGTTGAGCTCATTGGTAAAAATGATGAATGGACACGGTGTCTTCTTGAGCAACTAATGGACCCATTCCCCTCATTCTCTGCTGCATATGAATTATTTTGCTCATCATGGCATGCAAAAGGGGGTCTTATGTACCAGGCTTTATAAGATATTTTAGCAAATATGTTTAAGTTGCTTCAGTTAAAAATATGGAAAGATAACCGTCTGCAAGTTTTAGCTGAACAAATTGCAAATCATAAAAGAAGTATCTGTGATGTCTGCAGGCTAAATCAAACGTGCGATCGCTAGTCTGCATGACTAATGGTGTAGAAGTGCTTAATCTAACAAACGAGAAGAGGGTAATTTTTACCATAGAGTACTGATTTGTGCATGCAATATGAATTATGAAAATGAAGTATTATAAAAAATACGTCGGTAGGAGTACTGATGTAACAAGAGCCATACGACATGCAATGATATAGAGTGCGTCTTGTATTTACACGTACAAGTTTTCAAGTACTGCATAATGGTTGTTATTAGTGTTAACCCAATGAATTTGTTTTTTACTTGGGTGTGCTAGAGCAAATCGTTATGCGCAGATCAATTCTAAGCACACAGGTGGGTAGTTATTGCAAAATACTTCAAACTCAATCAATGCAGGTGTAATAAGTTCCTATCGTTGGTTGTGATTTAACTGTGAGCCACTTCGTTAACGACATTTATCGCATGGCACCCTACTCTCAGCCAATCAGAGCTCGAGAAAAAGCTCGGTCTTTTTCCCATATCACCTCAAACGCACAGTTTGCCATGCGATAACTGCAACCGTGTCGATATATCACCGAGAAACAACTTCACTTGAGATGGTCCCTCACAGACCACCGCTGCTCTAACATGGCAACACTACGGAGGTTCTTAAACGAATGGGGATTAACAGACTAGCTCTCATATATACAGGTTCCAGGCAGATACTTTACATAACATAGGTTCACGCTAATTATCATTATTAGGAGACAGCGTCGTGCTTGATTATCATTATGATGTCACTGATTCCCTGTAGCCAGCTACAGGGAATCAGTGACATCATAATTCATGAACCACGTGACGCTAGTTTACATAATGCTTTCTGCGCGATACGATATCATTAGTAAGATTTTCACAAACCTCTAAATTAAAGAGCATCAACGTAAATCAATTCGATTTTACTCTGCAGCGAGAGAACCATCGGGGCATGCTAATCTAGCTTACCCTCAGCTTAATATATTAATGTTTTAACATCTCCGGCTATCAATTGACTTATTGCAGTCTGATTACGTCACAAGCTTTCCTGGGGAATACAAAATGTACCATTCAGCATGCTATTCGTGTCCCTATTTCCCTACAATATTTTTGCTCGCTCTACTCACACATCAGAGCGATTTCAGTAACACCTACGTTGGTCATGAACTATCATGTCTGCATACAATATGTTTGCGAATGACACGCCTAGAGGCTTACAACGCCCGGGACTTATGGGGTTTATGTTCGAGCAGCAGTTGTCCAAAACACTCAACCATACAGGAGTAGCACACAAATATTTATTTCACGTGTTCTTACCAATATTCAGTTTCATCAATGAATAAATCTGTCAGTGTATGAGGTTCGTTGTTGAGTTGTACGATAGTGAATAACGTCACGGTATGCAGCGATCGTCATACGCCTTGTACGCAAGCACAACTCGCGCATATTAGCTCTAGCTGAACACAATCGATTCGATATACATTAACTCATTACATGAAGCCGACCGATCAATATATTGACGTGCTCTATGACAGTAAGTCCCATAGCACATCGTATTTCTAGACCTATTGGCTGGTCAGTACGCCTGGTTCATTTCTCAGGCTGTTAATGCACGCTATGATTGTCCGACATGATTAGTCAGAGGTAGGCCGAGTCATTTTGACTTCAATGAAAATTCATCAGATGTTTGTATTCTGGAAAAATAGATTTCAGGCAACAGACAAGGGAAATGCGGCGTGAATATGAAATAGAGCGTGTCGATATACTGGCATAAAGTAGGCCTAGTTTGTTTAACCTATACCAGATGAGAGTCTCTCAATATATTCACCTCACATATAGATACATTTACCACGCGTATCAGGGAACATACGTATTTAGACACCCATTTAAAAATTACTACTTTAGGAAGTGCCAACAGGCTCCCTCTCACAAGTACCGTCTATCATGCGTTTATCTTCTCTATAATAGGAGCATTAGATTATGGCGCATTCGAACACTGCATCTTCCGTTAGCATGCTGCCGCGGGGCAGGGAAGGATAAGAAGGAATGATATTTTACCTCCTGGTATCTCATCCACAACTATGAATCGAAATCTGCATCATACTTGCAGCAACAACGTTTGTTTGCAATCTGTAGCAAAACCTTTTGTTTAGCATGACAATCAGCTATATGCAGTTTGTTTCTCGATTTCATTAGGAACGTCGACATGACTCATATCAGTTCACCACTAAATCACGCAGATATGTTGGTGATTTACATAGTGAAGCTGCAGATTCTAGGTTCGATAATTTTCGTGATCATCTTACTTTGCATTCACCTTGTATTCACCTTTTACAATGAGTGGCGCCCGTGTTTACTGTATATATTGTTTGGTTCTATAGCCTGATATAATCGGTTCGTATTATTCCTTATTCTAGTTTTTAACACCAATTTCATGGTTAATCTTAATCTCTGATGGACCTAACTTGAACATAGTTGAAAAAAAAAAACCTGGTGTATTAAGCAACATTGCTTCTTTGTTCTAGCATGACGTTTCAGTGAATCATTCATACCCACCAGTATTTGTTATCCAGGGTGCTCACGGAGAAAGACACGCGATGTGCCATTCATCATTTCCATGAAAAACATTGATACCGCATTATGAAGCATCAGTTTTAATTGTGTCACAGCTCTGGTATGCATTGTACTGTGGGTGCAAATATATCAGTGTGGATCTGCGTCTTTCTGAAAAAGGAGTTATATCTAAGAGGTCATTACATTTTGTGTCAAAAACAGCAGTAGAATACGAAAGAGATTTTACTTTGCTTTCCAACATTGTAGAATTGTCGCTCTGGTGGAATGTGTTGTGGGACAACGACTCGTGAAAAACTGGTGCTGCAATGGTTTCGTCACTCTGATGGCTGTCCTACCATTAGGTTATTTATATTTAGGCTTTTTATTCGATCTATATGCAAACACGAAATGTTTAACGAGGACATTCATGAACAGCTAATTATGAACACGTCGATCAGCTGGATTTGCGTCATAGTAATCTAACTGTTATTTGACCACAAATCCACAGCTAGTTTGACGAAGATCGCGTGCTGAACAGAAGTCTGGTACGTAATTTATCCTGACACGACCATATTTTTGACGTTTGTTTTAGCGAATAATACTTATTAGCCCGTTAGTAACTAATACAAATATTAGCTTAAATGAAGAGACAACATCCGTATAAGATAGCTGTAAACATTACAAACGAAGAATGCCATCGCAGCTTTCTGTGCGGTCAACTGTCAGCTGTCGTGAAGAAAATATTACTGACACACAAGTGCTAGCAATATAATTATCATTTGAACAGCACATTAAGCGATCATAAGAACCGTTTAATTTGCACTGGGTATGTGATCACTATTGATATATTCAAAAGCTAATGATATCAAAGGGGCTAGGCGGAAGTGGTCATAGATGCCTTAATATGGATTAAATATTTGCATCATAGCTGAAAGATAAAAACTGACATTCACATTTCAAAGTATCTCAAAGAATGAATATCTTCAACTTTTTTAAATCGAGGTACGTCGGGTTCAGTTGATCTATTTATAACTGCGGAAGATACGAACGAATGGGACCTATAGTATTTGTCGCTTATCAATGAAGATAATTGTTGAAATCACATGATTACATAATTGGTATAGCACAAAAAGCATAGCTTGTCAGCTCTATTTGAATAGTTTGGCTTCCTGAATGACCTTTGCTATTGAGTGACTTCAGGCAGCAAAAACCGAATCGGTTATGCCTTTTCACACGCTTCGAATAATGTGCTTATTGTGAAAGCCACAATTGTGATGAAAGCACGTGCACCATTCTAAGGAAAAATGTATACACGTAATCGTGGAAGCCCCACTTTTACAAATGGCGCATCTTGGATTTTCAACCTCCTTCCCCCTGTGGTGCCTCAGTCGGCTACTTTTTTACATAATTGGATCTGAAGCACATCTTGGTTGCAGGTTCGAACCAGATCCTCATCAGCAAGCACACTGTGGTGGTGAAGTTTTTGTCGCTTTCGGCTATAATAACAATGTCATAATGTTGAAAAGCAACTTGTATATGCATATGAACATGAAGCGCATGGTTTGCTGTTGTGTTGAGGATAGGGGTGATGGAATGGTACCTCCCCCAACATGCTTGCTTTTGGTAAGCCATAATATTTTGATTCACGTATTCTAAGGAAGTCTACATTATTTCATTATTATAATTGCCCATTCGTTTTTCGATACAGTGTCTCCAAAACTACGGCTCCATAATCAGATAGTCCGCCAGGATAAAATCTAAGTAGCACTGATTGACACATGTTTTGTTTCCACACAAATGAATATTATTCAGAGAGATGCCGGTATTAGCAAACCCTTTTAAGCACGTCAGAACTGTTTTACGTCAAAATTAGGGTTGAGAAGGGTTTTCGCGAATATTTCTACATGAGCACTGCATATAACAAGCAATGGCTAACTTTTGTTTGTATCCCTCTTTATGCAGAATCGGATCAACCATTAAGTCTCTAGCAATGAACTTGTATTTTAAACGTAATGACAAATATCTTTGTTTTTGCCTCACAGTTGTAAATGAGAATCTATAGAGTGAAAATCTATTGCAAAACGATGTATGAATATTAATAAAAAAGTATACACTGGATAGAATCGCTCCATCCACTTCTTTCATGGAAAGTAATCTCTGTGGCGACCAAAATGTTCTTTGATAAAAGTCGATGAGGCGAAATCATGTGCCAGATTTCACTTCCTCTCGTTCAATCTCTTTCCGATTAGATTGGCATTAACATTTGTGCCGTAGAGAGTTTGGGCTGTACAGAGTTTGGGCGTTACACAGTTAAATGTTTGAATGCACAAGGGATGCATATGAAAGACACTGAAGCGACACCGCGGATTCTCATATTTTGCAAATATATGTTGATCAATGACCGCACACCACCACTCTGTCCCAATCGTTGTGTTTTGAGCGTCGCATGTGTGATCTGCGTGTTCAATTTATAATCTGTTTTCTTTTGTCAACTTTGCAGCCATCCAGATAATGTAATCTTACAGTTATATATGATTTTGCCGTGTTGGTACTTGGCAGTCATTACATATCCATCCGACTTTTGGCCCATATCACATATGTAACTTAGGTACACAGTCGGCAACCCATGTTGCCAACGACACGACAAAAGTAGCCCCTTCTCCTATTTATCCACAAACCTAAGAAAGACCTTCTTGGTGTTTGTTCTAAGTACAACGCCTTCTATGCAGCTTTCCTTTTGTGCCATTTATCTACATTAGTAGTTTGCGGCGTTGTCAGTTCGAAAACGAGGAAGTGATCGATAGGTCAGAATAATAAACACGATTTAGATGTCAAGTAGGAATGTGCAGTGAAATACAATGAGCATCAGCCAGGTCTCTGTCAAATCTATGTTGTCTTGCAAAACAAGCCATAACAGTAAATTACCAGGACCTCACATGAACTAGTGGTCACGAGTATTCGTAAAGGGCTTCTCTGTGATGGATGAGGAGAGGTGCTGGCTAGGGTGCTACATTCAATTATACATCCGGTACCTAAATCAATATGGTATGGGTCAATTTCCTCTACTTTAAGAGGTATTTTGTCCTGAATCACTTTTCGCAAGTCACCAATAAATCAAAATCGCTAATGGCCATGGAAGGCGTGCATTTACACTTGGCTTATACCCAGTGCATGTCAGGAACGAACTAATCAAATAACCGAACACAGCATTTGTATAATCTGAAAGACATGATACCGGCGACATGATGTTAAACACAACCTACCTTATATTAA
The DNA here is from genome assembly GCA_034190875.2 of Urechis unicinctus. Classification (NCBI taxonomy): domain Eukaryota; kingdom Metazoa; phylum Annelida; class Polychaeta; order Xenopneusta; family Urechidae; genus Urechis; species Urechis unicinctus. The sequence goes on along the minus strand of CM067350.1, from coordinate 31,773,185 downwards.
CAATACATTTTTGTTTTGGCTTCTCTCACATTACATCACACAACAGATTACGAACCAGTCAGTGCTGTTAGTCAAGGTTTGAAGTGTACAGATGAAACATGTTGAAATTGATTATGCATCGAAAACTCATTGACAGACGTATGTTTGCAATAAGCGATTACAATCGAACTTGTGCATTTGGCATATCAATTACAATGGCAATTTATCAGTACGTTTCTGTGATTCATATGAACTTCTACGTTTCCATAGCAACATCTTCTATATAATATTGGCAAAAATTGTCTGTCTTTAAAAATAATGGGTACCTGTATCACATGTCACGATTTGATATCCTCGTTTGCATTGGCCAGGGGTCTTCTGAAAGAGGAGAAAGACAGTTTGCAACACCACAGGATCCTTGTTGTTGGAGTCATATGCCAAGAGTTATTCTTGTATCTGTCTACACTGGTTGTACTGGGGTTCATTCTGGGATGTAGAAAATCCTTATTTTAAAACATGTGTTCATGTCAGCGTGTCTATAAAATCGTAAAGCTACACATTATCCGATATCAGCGAAGCTGAAGCAGAATATCTCAAGGGATCCATTGACCATCTCCATCAGTAACGCCCAATACTGGAATGATTCCCGATTTTGTCCTAGTTTTCTCACAGCCTAAATGATATGCAGTTTATTCGTTCATGTTTTGCTTTAGTAATTAATGCCCATATGAAAAAACATACCGATAACTCTATTTCACACCACCATCGCTGAGATTCATTAACGTTTACGGGTACGCCACTTGAATATTGATTACCTGTAAATAAAATATACGTCTCCCAACCCAGTCATCTCAGTAGCACATTAGTTCTTAGCATGAAAACACCGACGGCGTGTCATACGGACGCAGTGGTATCTACCAATCCACAACAGAGACAAGTTAAGTAACAAGCCTATCCAATCAATAATAAATCCGTAGTTATCGCGTTTGTGATATTACAATGGCATATTAATAATATTTATCGTACCGTATTTATAGAGATCACTTGTTAATCATGTTGCCACTAATCACTATTAATCAACATCAATGCTAGAGCATGTAAAAGATCTGCACGGTGTCTGTTATCGGTGAAGCTCTAGCAGGGAACTATCCATGAATGATGCCATCAGAGAGCTGATTCCCGATTTGACCTATTTCCTCACAATTGAAGTGATGTGTAGTCCGTAATTCCGATGTATAACAGCCAGTGCACCTGGATATCAGGAGAAATATTTTGCACACGCACCGCATAGATGAATAATTGCTGATTGAAAATGTTGCTTATGCGTAATGGCTTACATGAAAATAATAATATACAGGATTCAAACCTCATATTACAATACTTCATAGTGTCAGTGAAGAGAATCTGCAAAGACAACAGATAAAGGACACTGTCCTGGCAAACTCCAGCAACGAGTTATTTTCTCTTGTTTGCAAAATTCGGAAGAGTTGCACCTTTTGATATCATAATTAATTCGGGATCGACTGACCTTCCAAGCCCATATGAACCAGACCAGAAGAATGTGAACTCTCACCAGTGATCACCGTCGCTTCTAGTTCATTGAGCGATGAAAAACTTCCTGATGAATCAAATTACATTCCTTGCCAAAAGTTTGCATCCCCACACAATTCTTATCACCGTTACTTGTGTCTCTTTTTGCTCTCGGTTACGTGAGTGCATTATAACTGGCAGTCATGCAACCAATAGCAAGATGGAACAAAATAGCTCAGCTACATTACGATCTCTTTGCTTGTCCAATCGATTGCAATATCCCATGACCGCCACGGGACTACATGGCTGCCACATAGCTGTTATATATCAGGTTCTACTGAGGTCTGTCACACATCGGGATTAGTTCTGGTGTTAGAGAGAGGAGATGGTGAGAGGATGTGCAAAACTGGCGGTCAAGTTCGCCTCAGCTGCTTTATTTCAACATTCACTTTGGTGAGAATGTTTTATGTAATGGCAATGTGACTGACATCTAGGGACCCGAAAACGTAATCAATAATCAACTCATTGTCTACCCTTTCCATGATAAGACTACCGCAGCGCATGATAAGTATTGTTAACATTGTTTATTGATAGCCTGGTTGGAAATCGTCTAACATCCGTTCTCTTCACTTTTTAGTTACTTGACGTACGAGAATCCACACTGTTCTGTACACTGATAACTAGTATAAATGTACGCATCAAAGAAGACTCCATCTCGGAATACGACCACAATTGATTGAACGCGTCTGCTGATAGGGTTGTTCTGTTGTTATGTGGTTGTGGGTCACTAATTACAATCGTTACACAGGATAACAGGCACTCGTCAGACCTACACCAGTAAGAGATTTCAGATTAATGGTGTTGATCTTTCACATAATTGTAATGGTTTCTAGTGTCTCCTGGGATTATCTTTCTTCGTAACTGATAATTGACAGCCCTAATTTTCCTTTCTAGTGTCTCCTGGGGATACAAGAGAATCGAGTCAAGACGAGCAATTTCAGGCTATATATATATATGCTTATATCTATCAAAAGCATATTCTCAAATAACGATTCTTGCAATATATATATATAAATATATATATAGATATATATATATATATATATATATAAAAGATATATATATATATATATATATATATATATATCTATATATATATATATATATATATATATATATCCTATATATATATATATAGAGAGAGATATATATAGATATATATGAGAGAGAGATAGAGAGAGAGGAGAGATATATATATATATATATATTATATCTATATCTATATATATGTATGTATATATGTATATATAATATATCTATATATATCTATATGTATATATCTCTATATATATCTCTATATATATATATATCTCTCTCTATATATATATGTGTGTGTGTGTGTGTGTGTGTGTGTGTGTGTGTGTGTGTGTGTGTGTGTGTGTGTGTGTGTGTGTGTGTGTGTGTGTGTGTGTGTGTGTGTGTGTGTGCTTGTATATAAGGTCAGTCGTTGGAAGGACTTAACAATGAGCAAGGTATTGGCCGAGCTTGACTATTTTTCTGTGGAATTAACGAGATCTGCTTAACCCCGACAGAGTTTTACCTGCAGTTCAAATCATTTCATTATTAGCCTTATGCCATCGAGGTTCACAGAGGCGACTACACAATATGAAGATGCATCGTAACCGAATATTTACAAAACCCTAAACCTTTTAGTTTATGCATGAGGAATGAGATATTATGATAAATAACACCCTTCCTTTTGTCTTGTCTCATTCCGGGGCTGCAAAATAATGTAAGATGGTCTCGTCGGTCGCATGCGCCGCAATCTAAATACGTGCTTATATTAAGACTTTTCCTAATGGTGCAGAGTGCATACGACTAGAACCACGTCATATCTCTGGATAAGAGATTATACTAACGATATTCAGTAAATGGGTCATATACGACATCATTTGTTAACAAAATGTCACTGATTGATTAATGCAAAATACCATTGAACTCGAGTTCGGTGCACCCATACACCACCTTAGACACACACCGAACACTGACTGGATACGTACCGTTAAGACGCATTACTTTTGTCATAAATATCCGGGTTTATCCTAATTTATGTACGATCAAGTGATAGCATCTGAGCAACGCAATTCTTATTATTACAAGAGACCTTGTCCATCAGCTATTAATATCCAACCAATCTTCTTAAAGTAACCATCGTTCTCTTAATTGTGTATTTTATCTTGTTGGTCTGCATTTCTTTGGCTACTTTATAGCTTTCCATCTTCTATTGCGCACTACACAAGTGATGCATTGAGGCTAACTTGGTGATGTTCCGCTCAAACATTTCACTCAGCAAAGTTTAGGATATTATTTATTTTATAGGAATTATTTGGTTGGAGCATGGTCATACAGAGCGCTGCACTGCATTGTTGAATATATAGTTACAACCCTGGAGCAATACAATGGCTTGCGTGACACTGAATAACTCATGACATCTGTGAGCATTCATGATGCCACCACGATAATGGCCCGCGTGACAATGGCGTAGAGTCAGCAGCTGTTTGATACAGTTACCATTGCAAGCATGTCTCTACTGTTTCTACCCTATACCAACATGCAATTATTCCTTCACCTACTTTACGGTAATCCTTATAGTAGCTTACATGACTAGTATCAAAGCACCATGGTTGCATAATGTAATATCTTTGTCCTGTGTCGTAATAGGGAACAAGATATGTATATTCGCTCGTGTTCCCCACTTGTTAGAAGTGCCTGACTCTCGGGGTTGCCTAAGGTGCATTATCTAGCGTGTTACCAGCCTATAGTCATTCATAACTCACATAAACCAGACAAGCACCAAAGTGAATTTGTACAACATCTGACTTGAGTAATGCTAGCAGTGACATATTGATATGTAGGGTTGATGTTGCATATCTTTACTGACATTCGTTTTTCACGATCAATTTGACAGACGGAGCTTTATCTACACTGTCATGTATTTCGTGTTACCGTTAAGCAAATCGAAGGATATTAGATAAACAGGCAATGAGCAAACATTGCTTGACTTCAATCCACTAGCATCTGGGTAGCATAATACCCCCTCTGCATTAATCGATTCTGCTTTATATCAGTGTTTGATGGGCATTTAACATGAGTTGTTCCAAGTAGCTTTGTGCTAAATGGCTAGCACAGTAACAGCGACGCGGCAAGTCTCAGTACATGGTGTATCTGATATGTTGGTCCTGACGATGGACCGATAGGTCTACTTACCTTAACATGTACACGAATAGTGTAAAGAGTTAGCTGAGAAAAGGTAATGCCTTGCAAATTCCACCAAGTTCATTTGCTAGGTTTTCTTCTTTTATGCGCTTGGATCCATTACCGTTGTACATGTTGAATACGCTGGTCGTAGCCTATGGAGACAAGTGAAAACAGGATTATGACATTAATGATGCAGTAGCACACTGCTTATAGCAAATACCCTTCAGCGATACTTGTAATAAGTGTCTGATGCTGAACAAATAAATGGACCTCGTAAAATGCTCAGAATATACAATGACAAGAATGGATATAAAAGGCGGTTGACCAGGCCGATAGCATCCCAGCAAATAAATTACATTCTACTCTTAGTTTGGTGTTGTACCAGGTGTCAAATCAGGAAATGTATCTCATATCAACTATACATATACAAATGTGTCTGGGTGCTTAGTTATGGTGAATAAATGTAAATACCGCTATCACAATCTTGCGCTTTGCTTGATTGAGAAGAAAACCCGTTCACATGTTTTAGAAAGTTCTACAAAACTCTCATAAACTGAATTCTCATCTTCTAACAACGCACTGGGAACACAGTTTTTTCATCTAAGAATCCATTATTCCACCATGGTAAGGCAGATCACACCTCACCCTAATGATAACACAATTCACGTTCACTCAGGTCTGCCGGCAGGCTTCGTGGATTGATCATTTGTTTGTTCACACACATTTTTGGTTCTGTAGACTGATTTTGAGGAAAGGGGAGTAGGTTATTACGTTAATATTTAAGTAGTTCTTATACCAGGTCGAGGTGACCAACATATGCACTCCAATGTTATCATGGTAAAATTGACAGGCACAACTTATGTTTAATAACCAGATGAGGAATTGGTACAAACGACACATCTGTGTAGAAACACTGTGGCTGGTGTTCGCTTTTTATTGACAAAGAATAAGTGTTCAGAATTTTCGAACGCAGTTGTGAACAAATATATCAAACAGGTTAGATTTGCCCTTATGTTTGAGTTTTTCATTACCACGGTTATATAACCCCACTCATGGCGCGCTACCGCCCATGTGGTCTTCATTTAGCACCAGGTTTTCCTTCCTGAGATATATATATATATATATATATATATATATATATATATATATATATATGCATATATATATATATATATATATATATATATATATATATATATATAGATATATATATATATATATATATATATATATATATATATATATAGAGAGAGAGAGAGAGAGAGAGATAGAGAGAGAGAGGAGAGAGAGGAGATATAGAGAGAGAGAGAGAGAGAGAGAGAGAGAGAGAGAGAGAGAGACTAGAGAGAGAGAGAGAGAGAGAGAGAGAGAGAGAGGTCTGGTGTGTAGAATATCAATGATGGAGAACGAGACTAACCTTATAACACTAGATTCAAGGCAGCTTTTAGAGAGAGAGAGAGAGAAGGATGCGGAGCAGACCGGACAAGCGACCCTCATCTCCACGTTAGTGTAATCTTGTGGCGTATAGAGAGAGAGGAGCGAGAGAGAGCGATCGATTGAGAGTTTGAGAGAGAGAGGCGGCCAGGTCTGTATACTGATGTATTGATCAGATTCTGCGCACGTTACTCATCAACAACGGAAAGACTGCGGTCCACCTAATGGTGTTTGCTTTTATCTATTGTGCAGCTGTGGATTCACGGATGCGTGTGTTTGTATCAACAAAGGTAATCCACTGTTTCCCGTATTGGATGCAGCCCACGTTTGGATACTTACATTGCAAGGATGCGAGAGCTCAATCAGGTGCCATCGTAGTTATGTGTGTCAAGGTAAATGAATATTGCCGGATTAGCTTTTGGTGCAGCGCAAAGCTTACGTGGAACGGCAACCTGCTCGCGTTTAATTGACAACCCACAAGCTTTCGACTCTAACTCGTCTTGTGATCACCGAAACGACAGCTAACCAACAAGACCGATCTCCACGTGGTGTAATCTTTGGCGTATGATAACGCTACTCGGAGGATGAGAGTGGCAATATGAGCGATTGAAACATGAATGTTGGATGCAGCTACAGCATCAACAATGATTCTTCTCTGTGAAACCGTCGACTAGATTCTTGTGCGGTCGACAAGGTTTGGTTGGAAAGTGCCCATGCATAAACACAATAACATGTTTGCAGACTGAGAAATGAGAGACAGTATGAGTGTTCAATCAAATGATTGATAGGGTGAATGGCAGTGACTGCTCAGATATATCAAGGATTAAATTAACAAAACAATGTGGAACAGTCAATACAAGGCATATGCATCTCTTGTGCAATAATCAGTTATTGATTCTGCCGTTAAATTATCATATTTCTATTATAGTGGTACAACAAATGAAAATAACTCTAGCAACCACTTATTAATGCCGTATTTAAGGTAGCTGAACCCACAGATGAGCAATATATGGGTCCAACTACTCCACGATATCCCACGCAAGGTCATCTGTATAAATGATATTCTAACCAATGTCCGTAATAGAGTTGACTGTGAAGGGGCATAGCCACAGCCTCTATGAAAAATACACGGGTCGTTGTCTGCGTTATTGTCATGATGTGGTCAGTTTACTGTGGTCTGGTCACAAATATGGGCATATATAAGTACTATAAACAAAACTATTACTGTCTCACGATTTATGATTGCGCATCTCCTATCCCCCTCGTCACACGACACCTTGTTTGGCAACGTTTGGCCCCGCCACTATCCACCACTGCTCCTGCTTGTTGGCTTTCTCATTAGGGTGCTGCCTTTCTGTGTCGCGTCATGGTGGTTAAAATGGATTCCTTGATTACAAAATCTGATTCCCAGAATGATATGATAATGCGAGTGAGAGGTGAGCAAATTATCGTCTGGCACCACGCAAGGTTCACTATATCACTAAGTAGGCTATTTGGTTTTCTTTTCAACGAAGAGTCTGATCAGCCGGCAAAGATCTTTGTGTGAACGTGCGCCCACACACGTAGCGCACTGTCGTGAATCTCAATATATATATATATATATATATATATATATATATATATATATATATATATCTATCTATATATATATATATATATATATATATATATATATATATATATATATATATAGATATATATCTATATATATATATATATATCTCAATATATTTATTTATCTTCTAGATTATATCTTTATATATGTCTCTCATATATACTATACTCTCAATCTATATATCGATATATATATATCCTCACCTCTATATATATATATATATATATATATATATTATTTAGAGATAAGATATATTTATATATATATAGATATATATATGTATCTATATATAATATATATATAACATATAATATATATCTCATATATAGAGATATATATATATATATATAGATATATTTATACATATATGCATATATATATATTATCCATCTATATATATAGATACATATATATATACATGATGCATGTTTATTGCTGAATAAACCATGTCGGTGATATATATATATATATCCATATCTTATATATCTGTACATATATAGTACTTTATGTTCAATATATATATATATATATAGATTCACTAATATGATGTGCTGAAGATATGTACTCCTATTCTATATCAACAATGATCTTATAGTACTTTAGCAATGTTCAATGTTTCACTAACAATATGTACTCTCCTATTCCTGCCGGGAAAAAATATCTATGATCTGCATATCATTTATTCAAAGAATGTGTTAGCCTGAGCTATATCATTGGTGTGTTTAATGTACTGGCAGCGAAGGCTGCAATGAGCCACCACGCAGCATAGTTGCCAATGATAGGCGTTAACTTGCGGCGATTACTTTAAGTTTATCGAAAAACATTCGTCCACGAGCAAAACCCGTGGCTTTGCTATCGAATTTGTTGATATAGATGGACTGCATTACGTCCAAACTAGCATGTGCGGTAGTCGCTATAAGAGATCATGAATATTTCGTCGTGACATTTGTCATGGATCATGATCGGTGACCAATCACACTCATTTTTGATGGCTTTTAATAGATAGATTCGTGTATACCGCACAGTATCTTATGTATCTGGTCAGCAGGAAACCAAATTTTGACTTACAGGATAATATACAGATCATACACAGTAATGTCACTTATTCGCATATCGGAGTTTCATCCTCATTTCTATTACAAAGAAGAAATGTATCGACTTGATGCACCAATACTCACTACGAACATGTATCTGAAAAAGGATTGTAAAATATAATCAACTCATTACCTTACAACAGCAAATGCATGTTGAAGCGCCAAATTACTAATCATACATTCGACAATTGATTTAAAGGTTCCTATAACACGATGCATCAAAGGTAATCTTTTCGTTCCACTGAGGTTTTCTGTGTTATTTAATACGTACTGAAAAAAACCTCAGGCGCAAGATCTCACTTTTTCTCGCACTATCTTCTTCCTATAAGGCTTGTACTAATATATCTGTGGTATACAGATTTTCCTTAAGTCAGTTTAAATATGTATTATACCAAGCCTTAGAAATCACTAGATGCCAACAGACCTTTTGAATGCACGAGGCCAAATAAAATCACAGTGGCCCACCATGGATCTCTATTTGTACTGTATATGGTGTAACACTAAAGCTGTCATTTGGTACGATTAGTTGACGCCAGGCTGCTCGCTGATGGGGTAATAAAATTGAGGATGAGGAAGTTACCGAAAATAAACACGTTTATCTTGATGTAGTATCGATGAGCAAGATAATAGTGCGACTTAAAACAAGCTCATGCACTACGAAACAAAGACATGAGTTTGCTATTGAATATCTTTAACATGGGTGGTTTATTAAGCACCAGTCTAGCCTGACCGATGGCATAGGGCCTCGCATGACCCAGTGATCATGAATCACATACATATCTTCTGGATGTCTACCGCGCGAACATACACGTCACTTATAGTATCTGAAATATGTGCTACAGGTGACACGATGTTTGAGGCAATTACGCGTTCATTGACATATATTTTCTGTTCCCCTTGTCTTATTAATCCACACTGTCAGCACCAAAAAAAGTGTTTAATCACGAGCGTAAATCCGTGTAGACAGTGCATTTAAAACATCGACAGATGGGCGTTAGCAGCATGCGCGTACAGTTTACCTGTCGCCATGAACATAATTAACTTACCCACAAGGGCTCCTTTGATTCATAGAAGCCGTTTTTAATTAATATTCTTCCGTTGGGAACGATTGATAGTAGAAGTTGTCATTGTCATCTTCCGAATCGATAACAATTGCATGGTAATATGTGATGCCTTTAACCGTCTGACTTATGTTAATTGGCTACATTGCACGATAAGGTCTTGACTCGCAAGAGGGCTAAACAAATTTGGGTTCATTTACATCATTTTGATTGTTACATAATACTGATTCGTGTGTGAAATAGTAACGAAGGAAGCTGCATCAAAAGAAATTCAACCTTTTGCTTCCTCTTCATTTCATTCGTTGATTGATAGATTGAGCTTGAAACTGACATTGGATACGTACAGCACCAAGCTCCCCGCTAATTACCTGATTATTTCAAAGGAACGTGCTATCAACTCAATGGGGTGAAAGAAACGTGGAACGACAGTGTCGCTGCTACTGTTACTTTCTGACGCATGCCCGGATGTTATCGTCGTGTAAATACTATAGCATAGACTACTAGTTGTCTAGGAGGGTGGGGGTGGGGGAGAAATGGTGGGCGCCAATTAGCCTTTGGATCAGTGTTGATGTGATCGCAGATACCTCATAGTATCATTCCGTTACCTCCTTCATGTGGCTGCTGGGTGCTACACCCTCATTTCTATAAAGTTAAGGTAAATCTGTTCCTCGACACCGAAAATACTCCAAAGATCCATAAGCAGACGAATCACTGTGTCTCCTCCTGTTATTGGTAAACTTGCTGTTAACATTCACTGCTGACGCATGCCTCACTTATAAGCAGCGCCTGACTCAAGGGGTTCATACACACACATGATCTACTGTGTTACCTGAGCATTATCATTTATATCTGACACAAACCAGAAAAGCACTAAAGTCGACTCGTCCTACATCTGACACGAATAATGCAAACATTGACAGACCAATGCCCATTGAAAGGGTAAATTACTAAAGGCCATGTGCCGAAAACTATTCATGGAAACGTTCTGTTAAGTTTAACTCTCTGTGAAACGTTCTAGGAAGTCTAACGCTCTATGAAACGTTATAAGAACGTATTTGATTTAACAGGTATCCATAATGCAACCATGGAGAAATGCAAGATAGCATAATGATATCATAATGCTATTATGACAAACCAATGTGAAATACGGTGACCTAACAGGCTGGAGTAATGGCGGATGGGTGCTGGGTCATGCAGTGTTTAACAAGGGCGCATGCGCCGATGAATTAACATACGCGGAACCATAAATTCACTTATCATACGCCATGCAATAGCCAACGGCCACGACAGAAAAATCCACGATGTATATGTCAATTGCTTGTTTATTTCACAAGCGATGAATATGCTACTCATAAAGCGTATTGATGCCAGGGTTTATGCACCATGCAGTAGTGTATTATAACCATTATAACAATCATGGCTGACTGCTTACGCCAACTCATCGAATTTCAGGGTAACGCCCCTTTAAAATCAGCTGTACAAAAATCCTGAGAGAGAGAGGGGGTAGAGAGAGGTTTCAACCATTATAGTCCCCACAAGTGTCATTCCTCGTTTCTGCAGTTCTAAGTTACCCTGGCAATAGCTTGTTCTCTTCCAGTAATGTACACATACTATGCTCTGCTGTGTAATTTTGGATTTCTGTTGAGACGTTAGTATGGGAATTGAACAGTCTTCAACGACGTAATTCATTGATAGAGAGACAAATCACCCTCGAAATTAGGCCAATGGCAACTTGAAAATAACTACTATCTTCAAAGGTAACTGGCGGGAAAAACAATTATCAATGCCGTCACACCTCATACGTCGTGGGGAGCGAGTTGTAGCACAGCGTAGAGGGGAAAATGACAAGTGACGCATGTAACTGTCCGTGTAATCAACTTGGCTATTCACGCCTTGTGCACTTTCATCTCTGGACTGGTATAATTCCTTCACAACACATCAAACCCCATTTACGCTTAGTCAAAATATCATTACTCATGTATGTATATGAGAGCATTTCGGCAGACAACAACAACGAGGCACAATTTGTACCGCGCATCGATTTTCCTCTTGGCATATTGTGACTGTCAATCGCAACTTGGTTTTAATTCTTCACGGGGCCGTATCTTTATTTACGTCTATGAATGAATGAATAAATGGATGAACGAAAGAGAGATGAAAAATGTGGCTAAGTAAAATCTTCTTTATTGACATATTGTTGTGATATTTTATTAGGAATGCCCAAGATATAATCTAATCTTTGACCTTTGAAAGTACATGACCAATCAATGGCGCGTTTATGTGGTTCAGGTAGCTGGTAGGTAGCCGTTAGATAATTTGCATAATGACGGCGCAGTCACCTTCATCATAACAGTTGGGCACACGTTGTAATATTGTGTGAAGCAGCACTTCTGTCAGAATACTGTTTGCCATGGCGTCCAGCGACTGACAAGTAGGCTTTTTCTAATGGCTGTTTCTAACTCCTTTCGGGATCTGAATAACTTTTATCTTTTTTGCAAAGCATGCAGTCCATTCTTCTGGTGAAAATAAACGTTGTGTCTTGCTCTCCAATTAAAACAGCGGGTCATAATAACTAGCAAATAAGTTCCTCAGATTTCTTACGTCTGGTAATTAGGTTATTTACAGAACATCACCTTCTAGTACTAATAACGGATCTCCATAATCCGCTTCCCCTTTTTTACATTTTATACAGGTTGGCACATCGACAGCTGTGACAATAATGACATCCCAGTATTATTATAAACATACTTGTTACAATTAAACGAAAAGCGAAGAACAGACAATTAGCACTGCTGCTCAGTACTATCAGGACGCCACGTTGAGGTCAACCAGGATATGCATGTTATGCGGATTCGATTCGTATGCAGGTGATGTTCTATTATCACATGGCGTGTAAGCGGTACATGCGATGCTCAAGTTTTGTGAATAATCTTAGGAAGGTGGCGCCAGTAAAGAGACGTGGATACTTTTTCCTATTATTGTTCTCTTCCTTGGCGCCTGCTCTCCTTGGAGACTCTGCTGTCCATTACTCACATGGTTGATTGTTTAAAGCCATCTTTTAGAAATTCGATAAGCAAGACATAGAGCTCGTTTATTAGTATGTATAAAAATCCGCTGGTCTTGATGGTGTCACATTGCTGTCAAGGCCAAGGACGAGAAAGGGTTGAATAAAGTCTTCGCTGAATATTATTGTGAATATTGTGATGATATGGTGATATATTATTATTGATAAGCGATCACAGCATTACAATACTCGGTCCTCTGATCTAAACCTGTCATTCGTTCTCAAGATCAGAGCATCGCCTCAAATAATTAACCTCCTCAGCCATACGTCGCTTTGAGTCATCAGTTAAATGTGGGCACCGAGTTTAACTGGACGTTATGTACTGAGTTGGTTGCCGCAAACCTAACTTTTTAAGAAGCAGTCCTTCTCAGCAACCACAGTAACATTCGACCCTTATGCTATCTTATGCAATATTTGACACGAGGCAAAATCAATGTTTTCCTAACACGTGCAATAATATAACTGAAACCTGAAACTCTACATGCGTTTTAATGAGGTCACTGGTCCTACACTACAAGCATATCACACGATCTAATGTGCTACGTCCAGAGCCAATCAAAGTCTCCCCGTTACGATACATGACAATAAGAAAAACCATTCCATTGGCCAGGAACATTTACCACGCCTCCGGGCAATACACTCTTGTTCTATTGTATAGGCCAGAGCCTAACATGCCCGGAGTCATTCAAAACACATACAATACCTTAGTTGTCTGAGGTGCATAAATTGAGAGTCCCTTGTGTGACATAAGTCAACCAGAGAATGCATGAGACATGAATTCATGCTGGTTAATGTGCCTGCTAATGACGAGGTCCTATTGTTCACTGGCTTATGAACCCCATCGATCGTACGCATATTTTTTCGTTTTGCGTTGTCTGAAAACGTTAGAAGATGATTAGTTATTTATGTCGCATTTCCTTTCATGTCAGACATGATGGATATGCGGCACCTTATCTTTTCTTTTAACACCCCCAGTTTACCAGACCGATGGACACATTGCGAGTCCACTGCTCACAACAGATCCTCCATATTTCATTGACGTCTTGGTTGTGCCTCTTCGGACCCAGTCGACTTGTCTGACCGGTACACAGATAGCAAGTCGACGCATCATCGGAATATTTTTTATCATTTAATGATTTTGACAGGCAAACCAATTGCTGCCAATTGCAAGTGTTTCACAAGGACTGTGTGGTATCTCCGTATCATAACCCGTACACTTGGCGTGTTGGCGCTTTCACGACGAGCAACACAGGCACATAATCCTCGGCAAGGCCACGATAAAGCGTAGGCGAGGTACGCAGTCTGCAGTGGATGCATTAATGACAGCTCACTCGGGCATGCGCGGATGTAAACAACATGTTATGTGACAGCAGAATAGTCTCAACATGAATTGCATTTCTTGCGCTATTTGCTTATTGGAACTGGGCACATTAAATCAAAACGAATGTCACCGCAGCATCATGAAAAACAAGGGGAATTTGGGCTCTTGGTAAGGTCCATGTATTGAATTGCGCTGTTAGTTACCATAACGACCATACAATGGACCCATAGTGTGACATTGAAATGCTTCTACAGCCATTTTTGTCGCCAGCTAACATACACTACACATTGCGAGACAACAAAATTGTCATAACATGAATTCAACCTCGAGTGGAATTTGCCGTTTTAGAATTGTCGACATATATAAGCGCTGAGGGAGACAGGAACACAGATATTAACCTGAATGCATTTTATGCTTTGCTCCGGTAAGCAAGTGAACATCTACGTCAATGTCATTATGCCATACAACCAAGATGGGATAAGTAAATCAGCAGCACGAAACAAAAATGGGAAGAGGATGATATAACTGAGTGAGCCACATTAGTGGACTTGACCAAATATCGTCGTAGGCATTTACTTGAACAACATTGGCAGGCCTAATTCTAAGGATGATGGGGGGAATAAGGACGATTATCGCTTTCCTGTCACATCATTGTACTGCCTTTCTTTTAGTCAAGTAGGTGGTCATTTTGCGTTGTAAGATATAAATTGCGTTGTTTGAAAACATACCACCTTTCGCCTTTTCTATGTATGTGACTCATTCACTCACGCACACACACCTTTCCTTCCATCTCCCCATGTCTCTTTCTGCAACCATCTGCCTGAACGCCATGTGAGTATCACAGCATGAAGAGCGTTGTTCCCTGACCGTCACTGTAACCTAAATCTTCCACCGCTAGGGCAATGTTAGTCTGTTGCACACTCGTATGGCTTGAAGCCTTATTTGGTCACCAATAATCGATTCACTTGTCACGTGAGCCTATCAATGCATAGGGACTATATAGCTTTCCTAGCTTAATCATCACAACTAATATATCTGGATAATTGGTGCAAGTAGCTAAATTCAAGTTATCAAGGGTTGGTGCATCCATTTGTTACCCACGATCAGGCTTTACTTTAACATCATTGATATCAGACAGCAATTGGACATTTAATTGTTGTCCATTTAGATTTTGACCTATCATTAAACCATAGGGAATAATTGCTGTGGGATATATTTGCGTCTGAACGTGCTTATGATCTTCTGACAACCCTATTGAATAATTGTAATTAATGTGTTAACGTCACTGGTGTAAAGACGCACTGTGTGCATGGTACTGATCTTGACTTGCCTTTGATCGCAACACCGGACATGATGTGGTCGTCAGACGGTATAGGGTCATCAGGCCTTGAAGTCGCCAAGAGAAAGATTTTTTTCATGTGATTTAGCTGATTGTGCTCAGTGAACAATTGCCTGTGGCATTATCAAAGGGTCGCCTCAAAATTAACTGATATGTTTGTAACAATCGTCTTGGTTTGATGCGTTCTGACAGCTTAGGGTGTTACAGCCAGTAAAGCTTCAGTTGTAGCTAATATCAGCTCATAGGATGCAGACATGAGACTACAGCGCTTTCATAAGAGATCGGATCAATCACGATATCATAACGTCTTTGCGTTTACTACGTGAAGCCATTAAAAACTACGTAAGTGATATTGCTAAAATGTCATCCACAGGACTTTTGCCGCGACCCTCGGTAACGTAGCAGCGCCCATCGTATGTATATGCATGTTTAATAAGCTACTATACACATGTTGACCACTTCAAACAGGAATTTTTCGTGAACATTATCGCCTTGGCAAGATTGCGTTCCATTAAACTGTGCAGTGCTTTGGTTATAAGTAGACACATACCTCCAAATGTCGTAATAATTCCTACCATCACCTCCCTGCTTTTCACGCATACAATGTTTTAAACATTATATTTTAAATGACATTAGCAGCGTTGGACTCCATGTCACATCGTTATTCGCCTGTTGCGTTACCTTGTTCCTCATATAGCTCGTATACTTATGGCCAGTCTGATTGATAGCCATTTTTAAAGGTGCATTTCGTCAAATATCATCCATATTCTGTTTGGCCAATTTAATTGAAGTATCACGGTCATGTATTTAAAATCACATAATTGATGGCCCTTTTTAAAAGGTGCATTTCATCAAAATTCATTTTAATTCTAATTGGTAAAAATTCAATCGACCGATTCCTTGCTACGTTTAGCAATGATATAAAACAAATCGAGTCGTATCTGTGACCACGGTAGTGCTGATGCCCTTTGAAAGGTTCAATTTCTTCTTTTTGACGGGACGTGGATTTTAATACATATATGACACACGCTAGACGCTACATCCAAAACTAAAAAGTGATAATACAAGAAAATTATAGAGCTCTTCATGCGTAGCTCATGATCTAGTTCGATAATTATCTGAATATTTTTGTTAACAAAGTTTGGAGGCTATTTCTATGCGACTTTACCGATAAATCATCGATAATTTGGTGTTCCCAATAAAATTAACGACTTGTAAACGAGTCATTTTAACAACTTCGTAAAAATAGAGGCAAAATTAAAAATTCACAAAATCGCCGAGAATTGCATCGTTTATTCAATGTTAGTTACAGTATTACTACGGTCATTCAGCAAAAACGACTATATTACAGTAGCTCAATGGCGTAAGTCATTATCAGTTTAGCCTTTGTACGTTATAGCAAATATATGCAGGTAGCATATATCTCCGAAATTTGATTATTCTGTAGTATTATCGCTCGAGTTTGCCCACTTCTACGTAAGAACTATAAAAAAATGCAGTTCACATATAACCTTTGAATAAACCATACTGAGGCCTCAGCTATCCTCTGGGCTCAGCTATTTTTCACTGTAGGTACAATGATGTCACGTTCTGTGATAGACAGCGAATCGTCACTCATACTATGGAATCATGTAATATATGACACACTGCTCATTTATGTTTCGTGAGAGAGAATACTTATGGGGAGGGGTGTTGGTAAACGGATAGAAACCAAGGGAGAGAGGAGGATTTTTTTAAATGAAACCCACGACACGTTTTTCACAGATAGCTAATGATTTAGTGAAGCAAGTGAGTGATTTATCAGCGCGTTATTGCATCATATCGCCAGAGATAGTATGAACTAGATCGCATGCATCATCAGTACACATATATTATGTTACCCTCGTACCCCTGATCTGCAACGTTCGCGACTGCCAAAACTTTGGTAATGCATTGTACCTAACTATGTCATTATATAAGGTTAAGTTCAAACCATCAGAAAAACTAACCTGTGTCAAATTATTTTATGTGAGGAAGCTGCAACATGTGACAATGTAACTGGTGTCAGCTTGTGGTCAACTAACCCACCAGAGCTATGCCACTATTAATCCACTTCTATGATGAAATTATTGGAATAAAGGGAAAAGGTAATCAACGCCATTCCTGAATATTGATTCACTACCAGGTCCTATGAAAGATTCTGTACTTGGTAATCCCCTAGAATCAAGTCAAATATTATTACTTACCATATCCACACACAAGCGTGTTATCATAATGACCCTATGTATTATGTGTGATGATGTCAGAGGTGTATTTGCTGACTGATGTTAATGGGTTCAATAAACTACATAGTTTATAAGTCGATGACTTTGACTTCAATGTTCGGAGGTAGATGAAAATGCTCAGAAACTTTGAAATCATCCTGATTGATTGAGCGTAGGCGCAAAAAAGTGGACCTGTTCCTGATATGATGATAATGAGCAGGTCCTCGTCCATGATGGTAACGCCTAATTGTGGCTCATCTGTTCCCATGGGAAATGTGTGCAGCCTTTCCAACCACACAGGGCAATAA
This sequence comes from Urechis unicinctus, assembly GCA_034190875.2. Taxonomy (NCBI): domain Eukaryota; kingdom Metazoa; phylum Annelida; class Polychaeta; order Xenopneusta; family Urechidae; genus Urechis; species Urechis unicinctus. The sequence goes on along the minus strand of CM067350.1, from coordinate 31,754,939 downwards.
TTAGAAAATAAGACAGGATCCTTGATATTTGATATATTATGCCTCAGTATCTTTACAAAATAGCATGCTGATATTATTATTATTATCATTATATTATTATTATCTATGCATGGCTCTGAATGGAAAGCAATGGAAACTGCATTGTGGTGTAAGGATATTCGGCTTCACCATAGCTAGTCCGGTAACCCGTATGTATACTACAGGTGCTCAGTGTACATTACCAGAAAACAAGCAGCTGTGTATGGTCAATGAGCGGGTATCTTGTAATCTGTAACGACCTTTTATTAACGCGTTAGTGTTTCTCAGTTCAAGTGTAGTTTGTCAGTATCCTTGTTTTACAGTGCAGGGCGACGTTATATAGGCTTTTAACGTAAGCACAATTTTTCTTCAAAAACGGGATTTGAAGTAATTGGCAATTAAACACATAAGAGAGCTCGTCAAAGGCTTGGCAAATAGCAATGTTACACAAAACATTCAACACTGAACATGTCACAGTGCATCGTATTCTAACTTGGACAGTGGCGGTGCACATAAGTAGCACATTATGATATACTACTTGTTATGTGAGCCACATATATACACCACCAGTAGGAAAATTATGGAGATCGTCTTTCACGTTAAAGTAAAATGCTTAAAGGACCACCAGTACTTCATCAACGTCTTTTACATATGTCACAGAGATGCTTGCCCTACATGGGGAATAAAGCACGTCTTACACAGAGTGGTTGACAGCCATCATGGTGTGGCAATTATCTTCAGAAACGGTGCCACTGACAAAGAACACCTGATGACAAAGGTGGTAGCGGATATATGATTGATAATAATAAAGAAAATTTAATGAGATGTAATTTCATCAGCTGTCAAACAAAAAGGTTAGTTGGCTGTTTTATCTTCGTGATTATGCATTGTCTGTGGTGTGACAGACTGATTTGTAGCTATATTGATGCCAACTCAGACTGGAACGTGCAGTATGCATGTTCGCTTGATCAGAGACAAATGAAGCAGGCGGTTTTAATGGCCAAAGCACATTGACAAGTCATTGCTTTCACAACAGGTATGTATTTATCTTGATTACTTATGTCAGTTCAGTAAGGTCAAGGTGTGGACATTTTTTTTACCTGCGGATCTCACTACTTACATTACAACGCAGAAAGTTAAATACCACACTCTATCACGAATTAATGTGCTGTCCGTGGCATAAAATATTCACACATGAGCAAAAAAAAAAACAGTTATTATCACAGTAGCGGGTCATTTGGGCTACTTAGCAGAAATAACAGTGACATTTATAAATATGAACAAAGCAGTTAGTCGACTTGTATCCATTATTATGTCAACGCCAGTTGTATTGCCAACAGCTGTCACAACAAGTGTTTGTTTCGAGTAGCTTTCAATCCACACCCTTAGCACAAATGGGCTTCAACAACACAACGTAGATATGTTACCGAAACGTGTATATCAATAACGTTTAGTGGTATAATTCTTTCCATGCGATGAATGAAATGGCGCTCTTTGTAAAGCATAAATGACGTACTATTTGCATATCATTTAACGCCTTCATGCTAGTCTTTATGTACCAGAACCAAAGCAATGATAAACATGCTGATACAAACAGCAGTTCTCATATCATTTTATTCAAGATACCCATTAGTTAATACATTTATCTGGTAAAATTCATCTAGTAAAATAGTATTTACATTATGGTTAGACAGTCATCTGTGTGGAAAAACACGACGTACGTTGCATTTAAATGTACATTCGTTGCCCGCGTATTGCACGAGAAATATGGCATTGTTGCCCACGAATCGTGGTCTGATAACAAGTTCAAACTGCGGCCCCATCGTACTAAGGGACGTTTCCCTTTTACGCTAATAAGAGAAACATTTTGCAGCTTTAGAAGCTCTGTGGCAAAGAGATTGGTAGAGTCATTGAGGTTTTTGTGATAAATAAGCAGGGCAAAACACTAACGCCTCTCAGACTTGCCTCAAAATTTATCGTCTTCACACTTGTTTTTTATTCAGAGTGACGCATCTTTAGTGTACACTGGCAGTGTATTACATTTACGACTGAGAGGTTCGATGGCTGTGTTGAGCTCATTGGTAAAAATGATGAATGGATACGGTGCGCATGTCTTCTTGAGCAACTAATGGACCCATTACGCTCATTCTCTGTTGCATATGAATTATTTGTATCATCATGGCATGCAAAAGGGGTCTTATGTACCAGGCTTTAAAAGATATTTTAGCAAATACGTTTAAGTTGCTTCTGTTAAAAATATGGAAAGTTAACCGTCTGCAAGTTTTAGCTTAAAAAATTGCAAAAATAGAAAGGAAGTATCTGTGATGTCTTCAGGCTAAATCAAACGTGCGATCGCTAGTCTGCATGAATAATGTTGTAAAAGTGTTTAATCAAACAAACGAGAAAAGGGTAATTTTTATCATAGAGTGCTGATTTGTACATGCAATATGAATGATGAAAAAGAAGTATTATAAATAATTCTTCGGTATGATAGCTTAGTTTGTAAGCGCCAAAGTACTGCATAATGGTTTTTATTAGTGTTAAACCAATGAATTTGTTTTTGACTTGGATGTGCTAAAGAAAATCGTTATGCGCAGATCAATTCTGAGCACACAGGTAGGTAGTTATTGCAAAAAACTTCAAACTCAATCAATTCAGGTTTAATAAGTTCCTATCGTTGGCTGTGATGTAACTGTGAGCCACTTCGTTAACGACTTATACTAACAATCGATATGGTTTAGATTACTCTTCAAGGTGTCACAATCAATCAGAGAAGGACACTGTCTGTTGTCGGCGAAACACACATAGGATACACAATCCGCACATAATTCCCGTTCACGGACGACAATCCCACTTTTGTCATTGCAGAAGTGATTCTTTGCACAAAGGCCCATATATGGATTCAGTAATGCCAGCGGTAGACTGGTTTCAGAAGCAATACTTGATATCAGCGTACCGAGAAATTATAGAGCACAGCGGGAATTCATCAACGTAAATCAATTCGATCTTACTCTGCAACGAGAGCACCATCGGGGCATGCGCATCCAGCTTACCCTCAGCTTACCCTCAGCAAAATGTACCATTCAGCATGGTATTCGTGTCCTTATTTTCCTACGATATTTTTGCTCTCTCTACTCACACATCTAAGCGATTACATTAGCACCTACGTAACACCAGATGTTGGTCATGATATGACAAGTCTGCAGGTACTTTGTTCGCTAATGACACGCCTGGAGGCTTGTTCAACCTGGCATTAATTCCTATTGCAGGAGTGCTCCCAGTGACATTCACAACTTACCACGCCCGCCGGACTAATGGGGTTTATGTTCGAGCAGTAGTTGTCCGAAACACTCAACCATGCAGGAGTAGCACACACGTGTTCTTGCCAATAATTAGTTTCATCAATGAATGAATCTGTCAGCGTATGAGGTTCGTTGTTGAGTTGTACGATAGTGAATAACGTCACCGTATGCAGCTATCGTCATACGCCTTGTACGCCAGCACAACTCGCGCATATTAGCTCTAGCTGAACACAATCGATTCGATATACATTAACTCATTACATGAAGCCAATCGATCAATATATTGACGTGCTCTATGACAGTAAGTCCTATAGCACATCGTATTTCTAGAACCATTGGCAGGTCAGTACGCCTGGTTCATTTCTCAGGCTGTTAATGTACGCTATGATTGCCCGACATGATTTGCCATTTTGACTTCAATGAAAATTCATCCGAAGTTTTTATACTGGAAAAATAGATTTCAGGCAGCAGTCAAGGGAAATGCAGCGTGAATATGAAAGCGTGTCGATGAGCCGGCAAGAAGTAGGCCTTGTCTGTTTTACCTATACCAGATGAGAGTCTCTCAATATATTCACTTCACATATCATTACGTTTACCATGCGTATCAGGGAGCATACGTATTTAGACACCCAAATAAAAATTACCATTTTAGGAAGTGCTCCCTCTCACAAGTACCGTCCATTACGCATTTATCTTCTCTGAAATAAGAAAGCATTAGATTATGGCGCATTCGAACACTGCATCTTCCGTTAGCATGCTGCCGCGGGGCAGGGACGGATAATAAGGAATGATATTTTACATCCTGGTATCTCATCCACAACTATCAAACGATATCTACATAATACTTGCAGCAACAACGCTTGTTTGCAATCTGCAGCAAAACATTTTGCTTTGCATGACAATCATTTATATACAGTTTGCTTCTTGATTTCATTAGGAACGTCGACATGGCCCGTATCAGTTCACCACTAAATCACGCAGATATGTTGGTGATTTACAACGTGAAGCTTCAGATTCTAGGTTCCAGGTTTCTTTGATAATTTTCGTGATCATGTTATTTTGCATTCACTTTGAATTCACCAATTATAACGATTTTTTGCTTGTTGCAAAGTGAGACGTAACTAATAATTTTGTTAAACCTTGGCGTCAGAATAATCAGTATTTAATGTTCGGTTATATATATAATAATTTGTTTGAATTATTCCTTGTGCTAGTTTTTCTACATCTTTCAACATTTACAGTTCACCATCTGTTTTATGCTTGAATAAGGGCGTCTTAGCGATATCATTCACCTTTAATATATTTAGTGATGTTTTGTTTTTATAATTTATGCAAGCAACCCTCGAATCAGCGAATGTTCCTAACGCCAATTTCATGGTTAACTTATCTTTATCTCTGATGGACCTTACTTGAACATAGTTGATAAACTTCTTCCAAAAGAGCCTGGTGTATTTAGCAACATTGACGTTTCAGTAAATCATTCATACCCAACTGAAACATATGGGTAAAACCCAGTATTTGTTATCCAAAGTGCTCACTGAGAAAGGCACGCAATTTGTCATTCATCATATTCATGAAAAATCATTGATACCGCATTATGAAGCATCAGCTTTAGTTGTGGCAGAGCTTCACTATGCATTGTACTGTGGGTACAAATATATAAGATATGGATTGCGTCATTCTGAAAAAGAAGTCGTATGTATGAGGTTATGCAATTGTGTGTCCAAAACAGCAGTAAAATACGCCTTTGTGAAGAATTTTACCGCGGTAATATGACTACAGCAACGAAATGGATGAAGTTTAGAAACGTCTTTAGAGGAATATTAGCAGCTAATTATGGAAGATGTCGATAAGGCTGGGTGTCTTCACAAGAGTAATCACAAGATAGGCATGTCAACTCTGCTCTGCTTGTCGCTGTGAAACCAAAGTATTATTCATGTACGGGTAGATGGTATGACAGTGATTAATTTTCGATCTTCTGCTCAGCAGATATGAAATGTCTTTCATTGTTTTAAGCCCTGATTATAAGCTACTCAAGACAAAAAGACACAGTTAACTGTTGGCAGCATCTGTGAAGTATGTGATAAGTGGTATGTGAACCCATCGCATTCTTTTGTCAGACTTAATTGGCTTTGCTGCAGCCCAGGTACATACAGGGCTGGGTGAGGATTAAACGCCATATATATGAATTTAAAGATTTATTGCCTCATAACATATGACTCCTCCTCTATAACACATAGCCAAATCCAAATAAAAACACATTATGAAAGCGATAGCTATTCTACTTCAATTGTCTCTAACCAAGCAAAAGTGCCTGCTGCACTTTCCAACATGAGTTGACACCCATGTAGCTCCGAGATTGTCTGTCACATCACAGACAACGGCTGATCACGAAGGTAAAACATAACGACCACCTGGGATTAGACAGACACCATGAAACCATACAGTTAACCATTCTAATGTATTGCAACAACCTCGTTGAGAGGAAACCATTACCTGAATACTCATCCTTCGCTATAGTTGTTGCTCGCTAAATATGAATACGCTCTACACGCATGCAGCCCACAGAGCAACCCTACACCTAACAATGAATTTGAAAGGTACTCTGCTTGAGCGTACGCTGGTGTACCGATAATCCTGCAGTCTACCAACGTTTGGTTGACACTCGCGGATTACTTTGAGCACGCTTCCTGCTTGCTTCCGTGAGTAGCCAGCAAAATGCCATTAAAAGGAAAAGCAAATGTTAGATTTGATGAGGCGTTATCAAACAGTCATCTGATACATGTGCTTTTTTTAATTCATAGCAATGACGCGGCCTCCTTTTTGCCGGCTTATCGACAAGCTCTATTCGGCATTCATGCTGCATTTGCCTTGTCTGCAACCGTCAGTACCCTAATATACCGTAATGCGTTCAACCATGACCTTTGTAGTAAGGTTATATGCTAATTGTCAAAAAAGAACAGATTCAGTCTGGTACTGTGTTTTATTTTTTACAAAAGAGCGAGTGAAAAAGATTGGTTTCATACCTGCTTGTAATAAAGATGGCAGATCGGCCCTCGAAAGCGGCTCGGAGTTCGGAAGCTTGGCATCGGGATCCGAGCGCCTGTGGTGAGAGGGACAGAGGCAAAGAGAGAGAGGGAAAAGGCAGATGGAGAACGATGATGATGAGACATTGAGCTGAGCGAATCAACAAGGCAATGCTGCAGCCTCAAGGCCAACTATGATTAGTTCGTGATATGGTCATAATAGTGAGCATTACTCGACTACCTTTGTTGCCCCCACACATGACCTTCATGTGATATCATTTGTAAATGCCTCATCCCAAGACCTTGAGGGGTATATGCAATCTGCGATTACGCGAATAGGCAAAGTTATTTGCGAGTAACAATATGATAATTGAAAAGACTGTAATAGATGTGATGGGATTTTCATTGCATCACTTTAAATAACCATAAGCTGTGTATTTATGTATGTGTGTTATTGATTCATGCATGTGTAGAGCGTGCTAGTGACTGCAATGGACTATATATCTAGAATGCAAATCTAATCGCCAATTGAATTGAAAGAGGATGCATCTCTACTGCGTTTATAACATTCAACGCCAAGAAGGGATTAAACATAATGCCGTAGTAGGTGATAATCTTACCCTTCTAAAATGGTACATTAAATTGCTATAAATTATCAAAATTGTTGCAGACTGCGCTTTACAAATTAGGTGTTATCTTCTCCACTGCTGTAATTATTGACACTCGCCACAAGCAACCATTAGTTAATAGAATCAGATTTTCGTCACTTTAATTCCGCATGTGTTGATTAGAATGGGTCAAGAACAAAATAATATTCAATTTACCATATTTAAGATTTATCAATTACCCTGCATACACCAACCTTTGCATGCACCATATGCCACTCTAGAGTCGGTGTGTCGTGTACCCAATACTAACCTTATCTTGCCTTACCAACTCTGCTGTAACACCAAGGTATTGACAATAAATCATTTATGCGTAAGAAAAATTAAATATATAGCCACCAAACACAGACGAACAAGAAACTTCGGGCCATTCCTACATGGTCAAGTTTGTAATGATAAGAGACACAATCATTCATTACTTGGCATAAATTATGAGCATTGAGTTTTCACAATAACTCTGCATGTTTTTAAGAGCCTCATCCATTCTGTTACATGTGCAAATGGGAAGCCCACAGCATTGATAACATCCTGCTGATGGCTAGCTGTATTACTGCTCAGCAATGCGAGCAGTGCCACACATATATGTGTTGCGTTCATGACATCATCTGGGCATGAGCAACCAGGGCGCACCAATTCGTTATATTACCCCTGCCTTCCCACCTACTCTTACTGCTATCAATGGACTTCATGGTGGCGTTATGTATGTCACAAAAATAAATCGTCAATTCTTTCCTGGGCAATGCAACAACGAAAGCATTTCACTCGATCTCTGTGTATATGTCTTCTTCTTTCAAACGACCCATTATGAGTATCCACTGTTTTCAGCGGCAAATATGTACTCGATTACAAATCAATATAAAAATCTCACCAAATGTCAGATCAGCAGGAAACGTTCGGCAAACATGATACACACTCTTACATAAAGTGATATGTGTGCAAAGTGGTAAATCCCTCAAACGACATCATTAGGTCGCATGATTGGCCAAAATATAAAGCATTGATGTTCGTACCCACTGAAGCGCATACTTGGAAGCTTATGTAAGGCATTCAACAAAATAGTGCGCCATCTTTATTTTGATACAGAAATGCATGGCGTAGATTGTTACTAACATTTCCAACTAATAGAAACATATCCAACAGGTTTTGACAGGTGCTCTTATCTGTACTCAGTTGTTATCAATGAACGAGTTTGATTAGCATACGAGATTCCTAGCGGATTGGAACCACCGGGAAAGTGTCATAGCATGCGGCTTGCTCCACAAGCAACGTGCGCTGATATAACGCGCGCCTTTTGGCTTTCAAATACAATTGACATGATCACCTGCCCAGAACCGTTTAATAGATTTGTGTGTTTCAAAACACATAAACACATAGCAGTCGGAGGCAGAAAGGCATGTCATTATGCCTGTTGCTTATCGTTATCAGTTAAAACAAATTGGTATTAAGCCACAGGGTCGTGGCTACGTTCTAATACCGTTTGCTCCATTGCATGCTCGATGTTTTTATTGAAATGCTAATTGCAAATAACAAAAACGAAAAAGAATATCATATCCGCGCATAGCATGGGTTTGGGCCAAACTCAACACATTCTTTACCTTCTACAACAGCATGCAGGTGCCAGTACTATTGTAAGCGCTGTCAATGATTGCATAGTTGATTCAACTTCCAACGTGTAAATGTCTGATGTTGCTCACTAAATCCGCCTGTATTACAGCGGATTTTTGCCAAACAGTAGACAGAAGTTTAAGAGGACAAGCGAAGGCATCGATGAAATATGTACGAGTCGCCACGTGCAAAGGGTGTGGGTGGGGGCTGATTTCCTACGTTTCGATATCTACAAAGAGACTGCAATGAATATAACACGCAGTAAATCCATCATTTCCGACATCAATGAAATAGTTTTCAGGCAGCACACAAGGCGAGTGTTGCATAATTAATAAATATAGCGTGTCGTCAAGCCGACATACGTAGGCCTCGTCATTGTTGTGAGTAACAATAAGCAGGGGCGCACGCCATACACCTTGTCTGTGTTACCTGTATCAGGTGACGTTCTCTAAAACATATACACCTGGGATTTAGTCTCATCAAATATGAGAGTAGTTTTTCTCTTTTAATGACATTTTGCTGGCTGCTCACGAGCCAATACCATGGACAGCAAGTATCAACTGGAGGGGAACTCGATGGCAAATAATGCGTGGCTAGTCAATCGCAAATGACGTCATCTGATAGCTTAGTTTCAATGTAAACACCAGTGTTTTGGTTCAAATAGGATTGTTGTTTACATCGTACACATAAAGATAACTCGTGAGACGGAAACCGCTAAGCCACAGTTGGTGGCTGCTTAGGTGTATGGTTGCTATGTGGGCTGTATGCGTGTAGGGTGTTATTGCGAGCAATAGCTATAGCGAAGGATGAGTAATCAGGTAATGCTTTCCTAAAAATCTCAACGAGGTTGTTGCAATACATTAGAATGGCTGGCTGTATGGTTGCATGGTGTCTTTCTGATCCCAGGTGGTCTTTATATTTACCTTCGTGATCGGCAATTATCCGTGACATGCATGACTAAATTGGAGTTATGTGGGTGTCAACTCAGGTTGCATCCCGACTATTGCAGTCACGCTCCTTGATCAAATGAAGTGAAAGAGCCATAGCTTTCACAATGTGTGTATGCACGTTGCTTTTATATATGTATATGGCTTTGTGTTGTAGAGGAAGAGTCACGTGTGCCACTCCATGAAGTAGATATTGTTTGAGTCAGGTGTTGGTCTAGTTTTTGGCTATATCGTTCACGGCTTGTCTTGCAATATAGTCAACGACAGAGTTAGGCATTACTCAAATGTGAAGCAACCTGTATGTTGTAAAATGGAGTCCACGGCATCATAATACTCATGACAAAATAGATAGTAAGCACCATTGATAGCAGTTACAGCCATTTCAAATTGTGAGAGAATTCGTTTGCCGTGCAGCATTTCTTATAGATTAGTTGGAAAATATAAATGATTTAAGAAAGACAGATAGAACGCCATGAAGTTGATCGTTTGTAACGGACGCGATACGTTTACCACGCGTGTCAGGAAACATTGTTGTTATCACACCCTTTTGAAATATTAAAACTGAACGACGTGTTAACAGACGTTAACAAGTATCTATCACGCGTTTGCCTTATCTGAACAGCTGAATCATGCAAACAATGCAACTTCCGCCGCATATGGGCAGATGCAGGTCTTAAAGAATGGTATTTTACCTCATGGTATCTCATTCCTTAAATATTAACCAAAATCTACACGGCCCTTGCAGCGGCAGCGTTTGTAAGCTATCCATAGCAATCAATTCATCTTTGTTTTGCATGACAGCCCATGATGCTTAGTTTCGTTGTTATGTGATTCATCATCCTTGGAATTTATCAATTGTCTTCTTCAATATACGTAATATATTTTGGGTCTCATTCGTCCGTATCGTTCTCAATCGCAAGGAATGATAAAGCAAAATCAGTCGCCAGATCTCATGTCCTCTCAATCCATCTCATCTTGATTAAGATCGCAGAAAGATCGGCGTCAAACATAGATCAGTTGAACCGGATGTACCTCGATTTGAAAATCGCTGAAGATATTCATTCTGTAAGATAATTGGAAATGTGAATGTCAGGTTGCATTTCTGCCTCGCAGATGCGATGCAATGTACTGAATCAACATTAGGCCATATGTGCCTCTTCCATCCTGCCGCGTCGATGCTGTGAGCGGTTCGATAAATCTATAGAGGTTCTTATAATCGCTTAATCTGCTCAAATGATGGTTATTTTACTTTAATGAGTCTTCGTGTGGCCGTAGAACCTTGTTCTCCACGGCTAATAGTTAACACACATAGTCATTCTTCGTCTGCAGTGTTTACATAATGGGCTTATTACGGATGAATAATGTCCGAATAAATCCACAATGGACGGCCTCATTGCAACAAATCAACCCTACCAGCAGGCGTACTCGGTTTAGCGAGGCTTATCCAAACATTGTGTCTTTACCTAAGCACATTTTTAAGAGGTACTAACGAGATAATTAATCAGGGAAATAATTCGCTAAAAACATAATGGATTACGTAACGGGTTTCTGATCAACACACGACCTTCGGCTAACGAGCTGTGGATTAGCTATAGTGAAACAGTAAAATTAATATTACGCAAATCGAGCACTCAGTAGCACATAAAGTACGTTCTAAAAATAGCAATAACAGCTGATGAATGTGTCCTCGTTATGACGTTAATTGTTTCATATATAAATAGCATATGCTCGGTGTTAAGCTATATTAATAACGCGAGGCGGTAAATCTATCAATTCATATTGCATCACTTATCAAAAGCTATTTAAAAGCTGCACAGTTATTGCTATATTTACGCAGTGAAACATATTTCATATCTGCTGAACAGCAGATCTACCATAAGTCACTGTCATACCATTCACTTATCTATGACAAATATTTCGTTTTCACAGCGACAACCAGAGAGGAATTGAATTGCCTAGTACATAATCCATACAATGTGATTCTTCTTGAAAACACCCAACCTCGCCAATATTATAGATGAAAAGCTGTTAATTTACCGTGAGCGAATCATACATATTTTTTGTCGCTGTAGTCATATTATGCGTTCATGCTGCCCTTTTGCTTTGTTGGAAATCCACGTTGATCCATGAACTTATACTGACTTATTGCATTCTATTGGGTCTTATATTGCGAAGAGGATAATTGTGTTCTATGTGAATCTTTGCTGGAGCATGTCTTTGTCAGATACTGGGCATCTCCACTCCTTCTGCTGAACGGAAATAATCGACTGCGAACTCGTTAATGTTATGCACGGCGAAGGGAGCAAACGGGAGAAATCGTACGTACATACAAGATGCAGCATTTTTCCGATAAAACACATTCCAGTAAAAAGGCTAAAACGTTTTACCAGCAATTTGAGTGACAATAAATTACAATAATTTGGGTCATTTGCAACCCCAGTATTCGTCCAACTGCACATTCCACCAAAGGCACAATTGTACATGGAGACGCATACCTTTGACGCAAATCAAATCAACAAAATTGTGAAATATAAGAAAACTATGCAAAATCCGATCTATTTATATTGTATTGCTAAGACGCCGATGTTTGGGCTTTTGGCAAACAATTATGCGATTTCATAGATACCAGCGGCCTGATGCATTTGTTTCTACAGTCTATGCACACTATGTTAGTGTAACATTTGAAACTCATGTTGTGTAAAGCTGTATCTATGTTCTTTCATAGAAATAATGAATGCATATTGTGCGTTTTTTTCTGATAGCGACACAGAAAACAATTACTGGGCAGATTACGTGCGTTTTCAGCTGGATATGAATGATTCACCAGAACATGAATAAACCAATGGGGATAAATGTACCCGACTTTCTGACAGGATATTTGATGAAAAGTGCAAGGTGGTGCAATCAGATATTAGGATAAGTTAACCATGTCCGTGATGAAATATGCAGGGAAACAAACTAACTGTTTAATGCGCTTTTAGTGCATGTCGTTTTATTAACATACATGACTCTAACAAATGAGGGAGTAATGAGAGCTCTATAGCGCACTGATAAGAGTGTACAACACGTGGTGAATAGTTATTGATCAATGATGTTGATAAAGCAGCATTAGTGAGATCACAACTGCCGAACAATTTATGCAGATAAAACGACCGCTGTGGTGGAACAGCATTGTTAGTTAATTTACACTTTGGCAACATACGAATCTCATATTACAAGGGGAGTACAAAATGGATATAAAATAATTGATCTTCAGAATCATACATTGATCAGGACGACTCGGGACAGTTAACTTATTGTCCTACAAAGCTTCACCAATATTTCTGCGCGATGAAATGATTCATCTCGGTTCTAGCTTTTTTCCATTAATTGCTCTAACTTAATAAGCAGCAAATCTTGTGCCTTACCAGAAGTGAAAGAAATTTTCGCTAAATGGTTTCTTTCACCGTTGTCCTTGCGAAAATAACTCCACCGACTCCATTAACCTTTGTGTCAAAATGACGTTTTCAATATTGTTTGATAATGATTAAAAAAGTTAAATCAGGCGCCAGATTTCACTTCTTCTCGATATTATTAGGTTTTATTGAAGCCGATAAATCGTTTAAATTACCTACCCCTTGAAATCACATCATGGAATAAGGAATTCATACGATTGACAATTTAGAGATCACCGGGTCAACGTTCCATGAATTATATGAATTATACGAATAACATGTTACCCTTCTCATCTCCTATTTTCTGTGTGTGTATGTCAATCAATGATTACACTCATCCAATCAGTCGCAGCCGGAATTGATCTCACTCAGTATTCGTTGTCTTCGGTTAAGGCTTTGTATTCTCATGCATCACAAATGCTTATCAGATTTCTCTGACCCATAGAGACAATGTAATTTGCACATGGGTCTCATACAGTTACCTGAGCTTAGGACATAATGGTACTTATCTCTGATATATTGTCCCAACGGTTATAGGCTGGTTGGCCAGGTGTTGCGTGCAAACAAAGCAGTGGAGTAGAAAATGCGTTATCAAGAAAACAATCGCAAAGTCAAGAGTCATGTATATTTTCAGAACATGTATCTTATCACCAGCTCGATACAAATGGATACATAATACTAGTACATGCAATCAGAACTAACAATCCTATCTCATAAATTGTAACGACTAAATATCTCTAACCTTTCACGCACAATAAAACCCTCTTCGTCACAGCAACCTGAAATAACGGAGTAACAGCTGAGCTCACCTTCGACATGGATCGTCCACAGGTCAGAGTGGCCATGGGTGTTCATAACCTGCTACCGGAAAGGCCAACAACACAAAAAACGTAATTCAATCACACTGAGAAAAAATTCGATTGTTATACGTACTATGCATGATGTCTTCCATTTGGTACAATTTACCCCTTTGGTTACAAAGGACCTGAGTGTTACCAAATGGCGAACAAGCACGTGATCTAGTATATCAAGCGCAGAAATACAGTGAGATAAGCGTTTACCAGGATACCGTCAAACATACAAGCCGAGGGGCACTATGTGCTATTTAATCTCTTTATAACGATCGCTTAATTGACACAAGTCGGGTCAATAGTCATAGACCTCGAGTGAACTGGCGGTCACAGATTTCGTCCTTTAAATAGCAAAGCTTCCTCTAAACTGGTCCTCATCTGGGGTTGCGCCAGTGAAAGTGAGGAGAAGCGTCAGTGGGGGTGCAACATTCAATATGGTAACAAAAGCAATGTTGTAAGCACCAGTCCTTATGGTCTTAAGTTATCGCCAATAAAGCAAAGTTGTTTTTTGCTGTTGAAGGGGTGTATTGAAATGTGGCCTTCATAGCTTGTCAACCAGGCGATTGTTAAGCATCTCTGCATCTCGTTTGTGTGATCTGAAAGATATGGCGCAGGTAACAAATTGGCATTCATTTAAAAATACTTTGTTTTTGTGTTCGCTCACGATAATCTCGACCACGATGTACTGCGATTCGTTATTAATCAAAGCTGAAATTGCGCCTTGCCCTCCAAACATCTCTTCACCAAATAATGGACTCTCAATAGTTGCACAGTGGCTATCGACTCATCAGATAATATACAGCATCAATATCATATGATTTGAACCAATAAGGATTGCTTTGACATTGGTGTTGGCGACATCCGTCCTTAGGTCGCGCTTCTTCTTGTTCTCGTGTCATCAGGTGCATGTTTCTAATGGAAACGTTGGCAACCGTTGTTTGATAGCCATCTCTGTCAGACTGTACACAGTCATGCCATAGACAGCAATTTAGTAAATTACAGAGCACAAACTGAAGAATGTGGCCAAGACACGCTCTGTACAAAGCGTTGTGGAAGGTTCTTGTGACCCACATCGATCAGCCACTCATATGAACATTCTTTAAATACAAAACGGGCAAAAGATAGGATGGTTAGCATTTGTGGCATTAATTACTATTGATTGTAGAATGCCTAATGGCCACGCACTTTGCGCTCGACCATTCGTTCATTATATCTCCCACATTCTTAGAAAGCGTTGCTTATAGCAGTCCTGTGTCTTACCTCCATTCTTTGGTATAAGTCCACATTATTAGTGTATTTGAATGAGGATAAGGTTTAGATTTCAACAAAAAAGCTTCCATGTAAACAAATAAAATCACACAAGGTCGACAGTCATTACCAGTTAAAAACGATACCGATACGAAGTGCACATTATGGCTAACAGTAATTTGTGACAACTTTCATTTGAACGAAGCTTAATCAGCTAAACCAAGGATATCTATGGAGAGATGAGCTGTGTAATGATAGTATCCAGGAAAAATAAACGATTGATACAGTTTTATTGACATGAATGGCTTCATGGATTACCCCCTGCTTGGCTATTAATGTGCATCATTCATCGTTTCCACGTATTTGCTGGGTCACAACTCACGACTCATTTCAGTTTAGGTGTGACGGCAGCCAAACATGCTTTATTCGTAATGGCATCTATAGATCAGTGTAATGTTTCTCCGGGGAAAAATTCAGGTTGTGATTTGTCCCCCCGGAAATCAATGATGCTGTTATAGACAAATCCGAAATGTACATCCTTCATACCATGCCTAAGCATGTCTGACACGATACGTCCCGAGAGGATACTAGATATCATCTTTTACCAAAAGATGCACAAGTGTCATAGGGGGAGGAGAACACATGCTAATAAGGGCGCAGTGGTTGTGTGATGGGTGCTGGGGGTCCAAAATCATTAATGTTTACTATCATTACTGTGTCAGTTCAAAAATGTGATGTTCTATCAGCTTTAAAACAAAACAAGCACAGTCACGTGGCTTGTGAAATACTTGCATTACATTCGGAGGAGTTGTTGTGTGCGTTTGATTTTACACCTGCGCCATCATCCACTGTCTGTGCGGTGACGGACGGACGCAGAGCAATATAAAATTGCATTACCGCTATAGCAGGTACGTTTGCTCGATGAGCGGCAAATGTAACAGGAGATCTAAACGGCAAAAGCAGGGGTTAGTCTGACCGAGCGGAATGTGTGTTATGGCATATTGTGTTTCATGTGCACCAAACACTTCAGAGCATACAGACGGGTACCACTATAATTGGCTTTAATCCGTTACTACACACCTTTACTTAGTACCAAAATGACCAACTGGGTTCCATTCTCGACCAGAGTGGTCACTCGCACCAACATATAGGAATGCTGGAATATTGCCTATGTTTTGCGTGCAATGAAGCATTTTGTTCGGTATTTCAGATAACTATCCTATTATGCACTCGTTATTGTCATCTATACTTAGTTCCTCCTTGTAGTGTTTTGTTATAACAAAATATAGATCAGATTGACCAAAAACATTTGAGTTCATGGAACGAAATCACCTAACTCCATTTCAGCTGAAAATATCCTCTGCGTCTATTGAACCCGATTATACCTCAATTATATATCCCATTGCAGATATTCATTCCGTAAGATTGCAATAACTAAGCTTGATAATCCTGCATGACCTTCTCAACCTCATCGCTGTTGCATTGTGAGCGTATAGATGAATACATAGCGATGATCTCTTAATATGCTGGCCCCAATCATGATCGGATCACTAGCTCGTGTTGAACTTTGCGTGGCAAAAAAAGTCCCATCACCACAAGTATTATTAACCACGCATAGGCAGCCAAGTTGAAATTCGACTTCTAAAATGTATACAGATTTGGCCTCTAATAGTCGCGGATGTTTAATGACCAAGTACCGAGAGTGAAACCCAATCAAAGTACGTTTTATCAATGTAAGTACGTCTAAGTCTAAGTAGATGTGCACAGTCAAATAGTTGTGGTCATTATTTGCAACAAACAAACGAAAAGTTCATTTTGAAGGTTACTTGCTAGGTTACATCCGTTAGCATAACGCCTGGGATGTGCTGTGGAATCCCTCGATATAGATGGAAGGCTTCACAACCAATGTAGCAGGTCCGGGTGCCCTATACCTCACATCAACTGGCGGTCATAGATAACATTATTGTAATAGCTAAAACAGAGATTTTCAATCTGTAGCAACGAAGCTGCTGTGCGACCTCATTCGCCAGATTCCATATCCTTTTCACTCCATCACCTGCCTGTTAAATTGGAAATAATTTTTATGTTGCCAGAAAATGTTCATATGAACATTTGTGTGGTTGCCATTCTGCCCCATGGCGACCGTAGGAGAGGTAAAATAATTCCTACGATAGGTGGAGATATAGTAATTTAACGGATTTGCTTATTCTCGGAACTTGATGCAATGTTGTGTAAGCGCCTACAATGATGCATGCATGTGGGTGGGTGTAATGCTGCTGATCTGCCTATTTACACCCAGTCGCACGTAACATGCAATCTCGAAGGGTCTTTGGTTTTAGCAACTATAATTCATTTAGCCGTGAAAATATAAAGACTCTCGCAGCGTTCTTCGGAGGCTGATAGCTGTTGATCATGTCTAGCGAAAGGCTGAATGGCTTATTATCAGGACGGCGTATCTAAACACAATGAAACGTGTTTCATCTCCGCTGAACAGCATATATACAAAAATAACTCTCACACCATTTACCCATTTAGGACAATAGCCTACGTCCACAGAATGCGATTGTTTTGCTGACGACATTCAACATCGACAAAGCATTTGCGATGCATATCTACTAGTGTTCCCACTAGTGACGCCTACCAGCTACACCAATTCTGCTGCTGTAGCTAAATTAGTTCTTGTTGCTTTTTCGGACAGACTTATATCGTCGTATATGGCTTCATTCCCGTAGTCCTAGCTGGAGCGCGTCTTGTAGCAGAATGATACACTTTGTCGTCTTCTGTGATGTGAAATTGATGGTCTGCGATTATCAAAACTGATGTGAATTGCGAAGGGAACAATTTGAGCGAAGCATATGGTACTTATATTAAACGGTTTATATACACAAACAACCCTTATGATATCCGGCCTCAGCACAAATCATATCGCTTGCCCTCTTTGCTCAGGCCCAATTCAATCTAGTAATGCATTACTAAGCTAATGGTTATGCAGCAATCTAAGTCTTAAAAGACGGAAACATGCATTTCACCCAATTAACCTTTATCTTACAATGCATTCAACCTTATGCACAATTGTACAAAGGGACGCATACCTTTCATGCAAACAAGTAGCTCAATTTGTGCATTATGGACAAGTCATGTAATCTCCGATCTCTTTGATATTGTACCCCTAAAAACTACTATTACTGTATTTTACAAGTTTCGTATATTCCCTCATATTTCCGTGATTAGCAGGCAGTGCCAGACATTGAAGTCTGTGTTGTTTGACAACCCATTGTGCGGCCTCCGGGATATTACTTTTTGTTCAGAACAACGCACATTCTTTCTTGGTATATTCAGGCCTACTCACGATGTACAATTAAAACTAGTATCGAGTGAATGTATTCCTGAGAATCGTCCGCTATCTATGATATATGAATAATTCACTTGAAACAAGTAAGAATTCTATATAAATAGCAAAAATAAGTGAACCATTTTTGACGCAGTGATGTGACGAACATTTGTTACAAGAGTTGTCGAAATTGAACGCGCAATGAATGCATTACTTGTCTGCCTGGCTAATGTTGCATAAGAACTTATATCTAGGAAATGAGGGGATAGTGATGCAGCGATCGAGGGCTGATTTGAGCAAGCCATGTTGAATACCCCAAACAATCAATTGTTGATAAATGACGCCAAGTTAAAGCTCATTGTGGCGACATCATACATTGTACAATAGCAATATGCGTTAATCGAGGGCTTACTCGGAGCGGTAAGACGGCCGATAGGGACTGCGCTTAACACCATTTACACAAATATGTAAGGCGCATATATTGGCGCCAGTCAAATAAGAAGGAGATTGAATGATAATAAGGGGAATCAGGCGCATTATTTAACTTCATCAGCCCTTATCAAAGATCACGGAAAACTCTATAGTGACTCAGAGGCTACTTTCCATGCATCACGTCGAGAGAGCAATTGTATAACATGTTGAATCTTTAATAAGTTATCTCGCGTCGTATTGTAACTGATTTTCACTTTTCACTTTCTGCCATTACAGGTGCACCATTAAGGTAAACCACGCAGGTGCGTCGAAAATATCGCAAAGATGTTGTCGCTGTTTTATTTGAGCGTGACATCATTCATTTATTCCGGCAGGTGCGAGGCTTCAGTGAGAACCTCGTCATCTGCGGGGCGCATCGTTAACTTCTCCCAGATAACAAAAAGTTTACTGTAGACTAGGTGGATTGATTGGTTGCTGCCTGTTAGATCATTAACGTGCATTTTTAATCATTGGCACGTGCCTCCTTTGCCACAACACACTACCCATGCACATTAGGTATGGAGGCAGAGAAACCTGCTGTAGTCGTTATGTGCATGTATAGATCATGTCTGTTGTTGTGTTACCCCGGGATACTTCAGTTCGTGATATATCCGCTGCTATATGCGGATGAAATATGCAAATCACCACAAAGAATCGACGTCTGTGAACAATGCCATAGTGCTGAGTCAGGAATATGAATCAGCTAGCTGTAAAACAACAGCAAGCATGTTATTTGGGGTAAATCGGTGTCAGTCCGGATAATGTAGGTGTCTGTCGCGGCTATATATGTGTCTGTCTGGGTTGTATAAGTGTCTGTCTGGGCCACATTGGTGTCTGTCTTGGCTATTTAGGTATCTTTCTGGGCTATATATGTGTTCCTCTGGGCTACATAGGTGTCTGTTACGGGCTATATGGGTGTCTGCCTGGGCTATATAGGTGTCTGTCTGAGTCAAATAGATGTCTGTTTAGACTATATGGATGATTTTCGTGATTACATAGGTATCCGTCTGGGCTATATGGGTGTCTGTCTGGGCTATCTAGGCGTCTGTTTGGGTTATATAGGTGTCTGCCTGGGCTATATAAGTGTCTGTTTGGGCTATATTGTGGCTGTCTGGACTACTTTGGTGTCTGTCTTGGTTATTAAGGTGTCTGTCTGGGCTATATAGGTGTCTATTTGGGCTATATGGCTGTATAGGTAATCTGTCTAGGCTATATGAATGTCTGGCTGGCCTATATAGGTGTCTGTCTTGCCTATGTGGGTGTCTGTGTGGACTATATGGGTGTCTGTCTGGGCTTTATAGGTGTATGTCAAGGCTATATAGGTGTCTGTCTGGGCTATATAGATATCTCTCTGAGCCACATGGGTGTCTGTCTGGGTTATATGGATGTCTGTTTAGCATATATGGGAGCCGCCTACTAGGGCTATACGGGTGTAGGGTGTTTGTATGGGCGTATAGGTGTAGGGTGTCCAGCGCTCGAAATGGTCGGTCGCCCGCTCGCCAGAGGTGAGTAACTAATGATTTAGGCGACTGCAATGTAGGAATGTATGCATCATAATCGCCTAATCATTTGTCTTTGGGCGACGATTTCATTTGGCGCATATTTGCGATTTTCTGGCAAGTTCTTATGCTTCGTCGAATTCGTGCGCATCTTTTGTAAACATTGTAGTAGAAGCAAATCAGGGAGCGTGCATTTGTTACTAACATGTAATCGGCGATTGTCTTAATTTATGTTGCCAGCGCCTAATTTGTAAATAAATTATACGCCCGGAAATTAGGCAGGCTTATTCAAATCTGTAGAGAAACGCGCCCTCAATGTGTGCGGAAGTTAATACATGACGTTCGGCATGAGTACATTACGTCCCAACAGCGCCTAACGTCTGCACCTTGTCAGGTCTTAAGCTACTACATATACCCCGTCTCAGTCTGTGGAGCATATCGACATACCAAATGTTCACATTCCTGTTAACGACTATCACGGGCTCTTACACATATATTCTCTGTTGCATACTAGTTAGTTTTGGCAGGCGATCACATATAGTTGATATAAAATTACTATGGTTATATAGTGAAAGACTGGGGCTATAACATATGGACGGTTCGTTATTTATATACAGTTTTACATACCAGATGCCAATCATCAAAACTCATTATCTTGTATATAAATGCTATAGGAACCCTTCAATGTGAGATTCAGTGCGCTGGTTTTGAGGTATCGATTTGTAGCCCTATATATAACATTTTTGGTTATGTTTATGAATAAAAGAAGACAAAACAGCTATTACTTCATCGCATCTCATCATGTGGCATTTGGCGGAGCCCAGGTGATCGCAAATTTATATATGCCTATGAAATTTTTTAATGAATAATCTGGATTTGTCGTGGAAGAAATATCATGTATAAATGCACCTTGCATGTATGGTTTTTGTTTGGGCCTTTGGACAAATTCTTGGCAGAAATAAATTGATGGGGCAGGTGGATCTTATGACTACTTTGACTTTTAGACCAACGTATATAAACAGTACTTTTGACCTAAATTGTTCGCGTTTGGGCACTAAACATACAGGCGATAACGCAATTCCTATATTCTTTTTGACAATCCAAATAATGTGGTACATGATTGACGGTTGTATGGATGGGGGCTGTCTGTGAGAGATCAGACGGTCTGTTTATCCATTGTTTGCGGCGTTGCAGGCCGACTCTGAGCTATGAGAAAGTCATTCACCAACGCAGGTCGTCGCCTGCAACACTGCGAAACAGGCAGATTTGCTTGAAGTAGGTGATTTTAACCGACACTTTTTAATATTTTGGTATGGTCAGTTGTTTGCTACGAATATAACCACTATACTTGCTACGCAGATAACACATTGAATGAAGCCAACAGTGTCATGAATCGGTTAGAGGTGAAGTTAACGTTAACTACACTTTGCCACGCTACAGCATACGGGCGGTGTGAATGGGCTGTTGATGGCATCACGCGTTCTCACATAAAACAAATTCATACAATAACCAACAGGTGTTGACATGGCAGCGTTGGCTTTCAGTGTTAGGCTGGTCATTGTACTGCTCCTGGGATAATACTAAGGATCCAACTTATGTCTCCATCAGCGTCATTCTTATGAAATACCCCGCCTTATTTAATTTCAAAACCAGTTTTTAGTCAGTCTGTTGAACTGTACGTTATTATTGACTATTCGATATATCGTATGGTAAGCCATCAACGGTTAAAACAGATATCGTAGCCAAGGAAAGTACAGACTGGATAATAGCAAACATGGGATAGCCAGTCAAAGATGCCCCCATTAAACAAGAAACATAATGGGGTATTTCAGAAGATGGGCAGCGTCTGGCTGCGAGATGAGCTAGGTCTGGGGTAATTCCATAAATTGCTTTGCTGTTCTTTACCGAATCCCTCATATCGCGCTTTTCTTTAAAATATCATTCCAAGTATCCATGCTGTGGGATTGTGGTAAATCTGATTGCGAGCATTCATCCCGGCCTCTCAATTATGATACACCATGTGAATCCATGTCCTGAAGAATTCCGTGACGTCTTCCACAAGCCTCTTAATTATAATGAGCGTGTCAATGAATCCATGGAAGTGACTCATTCGATGCTAGCAGCTCCTTTGATTTCATATTATATAGCTCTAGAGAAGAATATATCACTGACAATAACCAACCAGTGTTCACGGATTACACTTTATAAATAGCAATAACATGTACTCTATTGGGCTGGAGCTAATCTTCATATCTGACAATTAAACCCGTTATAACATTTATACCAAATTCTCCCATGGTGACAATAGTATTAGTAAAGAATACTATTGAATAAGTGGAGATATCGTAACTACAGCGGAGACTCTTAAATTGAAATGGGAAGAGCTCTCTCCGCACAATTTTGTGATATATTGTATGACTGACTTCCTGTAATGATACATGCAGGCAAGTATTGTGTTGCTGATATGCCTGTTTACATCCATTCTCGCATAACAGGCATTCTCAAACGGACGATCATTTTAGAAGATATAACGTTTATATCCGAAAAGGACCACCAGCGACTAATTTCCCAATTTAGACTATAATCATGTATTTTAGATGCTAACTACCGTTGTCATGACATAATTGTCTTGCAAATGGTTGGAGGCATCTTATGTGGACGGCGTATTTATACACAATGGAACATGTTTTATCTCCGCTGAACAGCTTATATACAATCAATATCTGTCATACCATGCATCCATTTATGACAAAACCGGAACCCCGACGAAGCACTTATAAGTAATAGTTGCGAATTTCCGCGAGTGACGTCTACTCGCTTCATTTGTAACTCTGCTTTTGCTAAATATGGCTTCTGTTCAGAAACAGTCCAACAACACATGCATAATCATTCCGTTATCTTTGTCCTGATTGACGTACAGAATGATTAGTTCCCACGTCAATCTCTGCTGGTGCATGTACAATAGCAGAATTTACCCCTATTTCTTCTGATGTGCGAACGGCTAGTTAGTGGTTTTCCTAATTGGTGTGTATTGCAAATAGTCCCTGTTGAACGAGTCGGGAAGTACGTACGTTCATGACATTCACCACAAACGCTTCAGATAAACAGCAAAACTGCATTATATGCGACCTAAGGCCAAGTCATGTTTCTTGTCTATTAGCTGGATGGTCGACAGTAAATTTCCCTGATCTAACCTATTCCAACTAAATACTAAGACTTCCTACTAAGTGGCAAAACACGAAAACATACATCTTTTAGTATTGGGATTTTGGTGGATGCATTTTGCATCAGTCTAAATCTGACACCTTTAACCTTAGGCTAAATTGCACACACGGCCATATACCTTTCAACTAATTAGAGAAAACATAAGTGAATGTGCGTTACTTACAGTACGAGGTTCCATCATTCGCATTTATGAATGATAATTCGGTCGCATTACATGTCAGATAACTAATTAAATATGCATAAACACCAAGTTGACACGTTCTTTGATAAGTGCCGATGAAGCGAAATAATGCGTCTGATTTCCTCTCCTCTCATTCAATCTCTTTCTTATTAGGCTAGCACCAATGAACGCACCTTTGTGAGTTTTCCTTCATATCCGCTGGTTACATTATGATGAATATCTTAGCCCAACGCATCCATACGGTGCGAACCGGACTTTCCCTCATCCATTTTTGATACTTAGTCCTTGCCAGTAATCCTACCATCCCGAGTAAGACAACGGTTTTCATTGAATTGCTGATGGTTAAAAGTATGATGCATTCACTCAATTTGGTGCCATTTATCGACACTAGTCTTTGGTTGTTTGGAGTGTTAGCTGTATTAAATGGAGAGCGTGGGATTGGCCGTGACCGCTACATAATGACCGCATTTATCTTGTCGAGTTGCAAAGGGCATGTGATTACAATGACCTTCAACCTAAACACTTTAGCATCAGTCGGTCAGTAAGTTCCAGACCTCGCCTGTACCTGCGGTCACACATAATGCCATATAAATATCAACTCCAGCTCCACATTTGACCTCGTCTAGATGTGATTCGGCAGGAGAAGTGTCGGACGGGCTACAACATTTGATAATACATCTCTGTGATTAATAGTAGCGTTCGCTCTGTTACCGTAGACAAGTTATATTCTTAGCTTACATTGTCTATCATCACAGGAGGATAGTTGTAGCGATCAACAAGCCTGTCTATATGTCTGCTTTCTTCAGAGGACCCTACATTGCAGGACCTGCCCATGAGGATGATTCCTTCTCTGCAATGAGCTCTATCAAATAAACGGAGATAAATATTATATACCTTGATATACTTCTTACATTTATTGACTTAAGTGGACGTCAAATTAATCAATAACTGTAAATGTATGTGAATATTATATGCTATGCAAACGAAAACATGCACAGAGCAAAATTACCATAAAATCCCTGGAGGTTAACCTGTCAGAGTGGTGACGATTGGGACCTCATAAATAATATTGGCTGACAACTCAGTGCGATCTTACAGATATTTGAAAATCGGAATGAATCTGTACACTGCAGCTCTATTTCAATACCTATAAGAAAAGATATTGTTGGATCATATCGGAAAATGTTCTAGAGAAGGCGGGAAGATCAGATATTCCCGATCCTGTAACTAAAGGTAACTACTTGGCTGTATTGGGATACGCCAGTCACCAACGGCTGATTCCTCTTCGCTTTAGCCATGATCATCAACTTATCGTATATTTTAGCCAGTATTTCCGTGACTTATTTTACCACAGAGCAACATTAGAGATCTATGACACCAGCGTTTACTCATAAAACCATAGATGTCATCGTTCGATTCGCAACGTATCAACGAAGCGCAGCCTTTATATGATCATATAACCGCTGTCCCCTCTACTGCTGTTTCAAATGAATAACCCATGGCTGTTTCGTTCTGTCAATACCACGTTCTAACGAATCCCTGACATGCCGCTAAATAAGCCTACCCATCTGCATACGACGAGTGTAACACTGAAAGGCCAGGTCCTCGACACCTGACGGTTTGGTAACACGGACGGTTGAGGATTGAGGGTGCTGATATATCAGCTTATCGCCAAGGTTATCAACATCAAGGAAACACCTGTGTAATGAGAATCCTATCCACTCCTCGCCGTTATGACAACAGTAACATCAAGGTGTCGGCCAACCATACATTGAAGATTAAACAACAACGCCTCATCACCAGAATCGCCATAACGTAACTGGCTGTTATCGACAAGACCATGAGCCGTAGTTGAGTCCATGCATTCTCCATTCTGGTCGGTCCAGTATTGAATAGCAAAGACAAGGCATTAATTACTCTATCTATGTAAGTCAAATACGGACGATAATAACGACACCAACTTAATTAATATGATCACACATGAGCAAATTGAACAAGACGAATTGTTCATTTGCGTCTGACGACAATTCTGACAACAAATTTTTCAAGCCTGAGAGCCGCCAAAACTCTCCCCATGGGTCAGCGAACAACCTTAAGGGAAATCCTTGGCACTAATGATTAAATCTCAATTGAACCATTGATAATTGCTCCATGATATTATCACACGAGCCTCTTTCATACCAGAGACACTGTTGCAATATGCATGCTTCTCATCTTGGTCTTAGCTGACACCCAATTGATTGTGCTGTTTTTATTTTATGGCCTGAGAATGAACTGAAAGCAAATGGATGCACATTGCTTTCAAGCTAACTTATTGACTGATTGTAACGGGAATGATATTAATCAAACTGGAAAACGATATTAACCATTAATCAGTAGAATTAAAACAGAATAAAACTACAGCTCTCAGTATGGTTATAATGTTGCACGCGTCTATTTGGAAACTAATGTTCTATTTGTCATAGGAGCACCTGAAGACATCCGTCTGATACTCCGGGTATCGGAGTGAGAGGATAGTCGTTACTTGTACCGCAATACGTCAAGTCATTGATCTAAATCAGCCTGTTAACAAGTTAACACGCAACCCACGATGATCTCGATATGTCATTTAAATGCCACAATAGTTGCGGCTCGACATCAAACTTATGCAGTTTTGATTCTATTTCTTCTAAAAAGTTTCAAGATTCGCTTAGCTTTTTTATATCTGGTGCACACAGATGCTGTGAAATACCCCCAGCAGTGCGTCCATAAATCAGAACATGTAACAGAGCTGCATGTTGTCTGCTACCAGCGATACTCAGCAGAGATTCACAAGGGAACCATCCATCATCGCAATGAATGACGCCAAATGCAGAAATGATTCCCGTTTGCGGGCATTTGCCTTTTTACACAACATAAGTAATGTGCAGCACATTAGTTCCATGTTCAGATGCAATACTGCACAAGGGGACCGAAATACCATGAAAGATTTTTGGCTCTATCATCGCTGAGAGCTTGCTGAAAAGTGTTTGTTTTTTGCACAGCTTGATATCTGCTTACCTAAAAATGGAATATAAGATAACTACTCCAAATCAAATGGTATCGATGCTTCAAAGTGCCAAACAACAGGACGTGACAGATATATAACACACGATAATAACATACATTGGTACTTCCTGTCCTCGGGTATATAACAAAGTCGATAGCTCCTGTATAGTACTGCCTTTCAATGATTCGGTCGAGGTCAGTGTGTTGGTAAAGACCAGATACAAAAGGCCTAGTATTACTCGATAGATGGCGGTACATCTGGTAGCATTGATCCTTAATTTAACATCAGGACGCACTGTACCTGATGAAGCATTCAACTGGGGAAACAAACCTTAGCAGCAAGCGTTCATCAAAAATCACACCAGTATATGTATCTAGCGTTTAACACACGGGTACAGAATCCTGTAAGTGTTTAAACTGAAGTTTGCCGGCAATTAGCATCCTTACTGGCCGGTCAATATAGGTGATGGGTAGATAAGCATTATTAACTCTGATACGCCGATCTCGGAGCGCTAGTCACCATCCAATGCATTGCCACTCGCAAGTTAATTTGGTTTTCCATGACATGTAAGAGGGCTTGTAAGCGAATAGTATCCTTTTGTATCCTTATGTAAACACATCAGACTAAATTCGATGCATTGTTGGAATTGATGATGGATTGGCTGAGGGTCGATATATCGTGTATTGTTGCAGTAGCGGGGTGTGCAAATGGGGTTCTACGTGGTCAATGTTGTTTTGCAGGTCAGACATTCACATGTTCTCAATTGTGGTAAATGTTACTTGGGTAATCCCTCATCCGCTCAACAGTTTTGCTTATAACATTTTCATTATGACAATACAGAGCAATCATCGGTTGTGATGTAATACTAGAACTAGTCTCATTCATGATGCATCCATGTATAATATTAATGCATCGGTTTTCACCCTGACATAACATCTGCATTATGTACTGTGTGTGTGAATGAGCTTGTATTCTGCTAAGAGAATAAACTCGGAAGTATGCCTGATTGAGGCAAACGGTGACACACCGCGGCTGTATTTGGCGCAATCATAGTTATAAGAGCTATAGGCATCCCTATCACGGGGTTGAAAGGGGATGCTCATCACAAGCAAATACCGCTCCATTCTACATATAAGTGTGAGGCCCTATGTTTTCGCACGCCTGTGGTTGAATTCAGTAAGCAGCATATGACAAGTGGTTAAGAAAGGTACTGCGTTGTATGTACAAACACTCCATGTTTCATTATGTGCGTTCTAACATTTTTGTGAAACAGCATCATGTATATTATGTTGCCTGCTCAGGCGCCATTCTTCATTTCCATGAATACATCACGGACAGGGTTCTCGGCCAATGGAAGATAACTCGGTCACCAGAGAAACTATTATGGGTTGTGAATTGGATTCATACATGGCTACACCATCGAGTATGGGATTAAGGTGCACATGTTTCGGTCAATCCTATCAGCGGGGTAGGTGAAGCAACATACTTCGTCAATACATAGCAGCATGAAGGCACATGATGACTATTCGGGATTTTTTTCTTCAAAACAACACTGCAGTATATGAGTCGGTAGACTACCAGAGGAAGGTGTTAATTAGTAAGGTGTACATAGTTTGCAGTCATACCCATTGATCCTATCTGGAAAGATCTGTATTGGCTACTGGGTAAGATTCCCGTTACTCAGGTTATATTATCACATGATATAACCGGTCCTTATTTAGAATAAGCTTACATCAACATTTATCCTATCACGAGCCAATACATCACGCAGCTGACATTTCCACTTGCATCTCTGGAGTTCGCAAAGAGTCTCAATCCGACTCGAGTCTTTAAGAAAATATCCAAACTTGCTTTGTTCTATCATAAATGAAACACAACTGACCTTGAACCCAGCGCTGTTTAGACACACAATGTTGCGTCCTCAGAGATGTTATTTCTCCTTCGGAGCTTCGCATATTCAAGCAGGATTTGTTTCGTATCTTGTATTCTTCTCTGCTGTATTTCGATAGAATTTGCATTTCTTCTCGAGAACTACAGATAATGGGCTGCTTCCGTCCGCTCTGTATTGCATGGTTATCATTCACGCCATGTATGTTGAAATATACAACGAGGCGGAATATAATCTGATCTCTTACAAGATAGTTGTCTAATACGTTCAAATTCCTCCAATAATAGACTACAATTTTAATGATGTGATGGGCATTTATCATGGAAGTAAATGCAATCATTGACTTGGACACAGACCACTTGGCTGTTTGTACAGTATTGTGCAAGTAACATCGTCGAGCAAATGAATTGAGTGGCACAAAGGCATGGCATGCTGCCGCGGGTGTGCAACTGAGGTGAGCGGTTATTGATGAATAATGTGAAGGCATACCACGTAACAAATGATGCATTTAGATAACATGGCTACCAAAGGTAAATAACCCAGTTTGACCACGCCCTGGCAAAATCATTATTGCTTCTCTTCATTCTTGATAAAAAAAACAATCGAAAATAATTTCCACTCTTAGACGCACAGCAGTAAATGAATTTATGCTCCTGACGGGCAGCAAGAGAAAATCAGTCTAAACTGATTCCGTCTTGCGCATTGAAGATTAAAACGTCACAAGATAACTGATTTAACATTGAACAAGCCATAAAACCGTTTCCCAGACACGATGCAACGGAAGTAATCTGTACGTCACAATGGAGTCCATTATTAGGGTTGATGTAGTGAAATCAGGCGCCAGGTTCTACTTCATTCCATTCAATATCCTTCTTCATTGTTTGGCATAAATATTTGCCTTACAGCCTTATATTATTTCTGTTTAAAACTCGGCCCGAGAAATAGTCAGTGGTGTATAAATCCACTTGATGCACGAGGGACATAAACAAATGGCTGCATAGAAATAACCGAGGCAAATTTCTGGTTTCGTTGTATCTGCCAGTTGCATTATGCATGCATGCAATCTAAGCAATCTAACACATTTATCCACTCAACACGACACGTGCCCTCGTTTTGTATTTATTGTAAGGTGAAGGGTTTAAATGCGGCAAAATAAAAACGGCCCCTGTCGTTTCACCTTCCAGAAAAATGACCTAAATTAACCACAAATTGCTATTTGTTCGACATATGATGCTTTCAATAGAGCTCTCAGTTGGGACCATTTATCGACACTTAGTAGAATTAAATCAAACTAGCTTGAAAATGACCGCAGTTAAACGTGCCAAGTTTCAAGCCAGTAGGTCTTGCAAGCACTTTCAGCCAGGAAAAGTGTCCTATAAATAGCAAAACTAGCTCCATAATGGCCCTATTCTGGGCTTGCAGTATGATGGGGGAGGATGGCTGCAGGGGTTACGTCATTTAAGTATCCATCGCTGCGATACCATTACCAGCAAGTAATGTTCTAAGCTTTCATTGGCTAGCATTGCAATAGAGCGTACATGTACTATTTGGCAATAATTGATCTCTTTACGGCTCTGAGGATCGGCAAAACTGTCTGATGTAGCAATCATTTGCCAGAGGACCACATATTGCAGGAATTGCCCCTACAGCGCATCATGTCACTGCGATGATTTCACAAACAAATGGAAGTAAGTCAATTCATGTTATATACTAAGACTAACATAAAACAATGCATTCTTTTATATAAGCGAACGAATGTAAACTGCCGTGTTACATCCCAAGTTATCGCCTGCCACATTTATCAATAATCATATATATTATTGACCATTATGTAACAAATTAACGGACAGTGAACAATTCCAAGATAACCTTTTCATGGTATATTGTAAAGACCTACCTGTATTTTAGGCGGTCAGAGTGATTACCATCGGGAATGCATACATATTTACTGACATGTGTATGTTGTGCTCTTGTACATTGATAATGTGGAATGAATCTGTAAACTGTTTCCCCATTTTAACACCTACATGGGAAGATGTAGTTTGATCATACTAGAGGTGTGTCATAAGTGGCTGGTAGATCTGGTCTAAGCAATGCTGTAACAGCTTCCCTTAAGTTACTACTCCAGGTTATGAGAATACGTTTAAGCCATAACGACCCTGCTATTGAGCCAATATTTAGCACGTTACTTTGTAACCATAAGCATCGCTTTATTGTGCTTTTCGAAATATTGGACAATTCACTAACAAAGCGCTTCCTTTCTATAATCATATCACCACTGCTTCCACTTCTCGGTTCCGTATGGGCCTCAAATAAATCACATTATTTCTCCTGGCACTCGCCCACCAAAACGGTGAGATATGTTTTTTAGATAACCCCTGATTGTTCCTCTCTGTTAATACCATATTTTGATGAATCCCTTGCGGACCAAGTAAAAAAAGCCCTCCCAGTTGTTATGAACGTGCTCGAGGAGAAAGTCATTTGGAGAGGTTACCAATATATCAGCTAATCGCAAAAGTCAAGTAAGCACTCTAAATGGGGAATCTTATACATTTATCGTCCTTGCAAAAACACTGACATAGCTTATGCATTATGAATAAACATTGTTAACTCATCATATTCAGATGTACAATCACACTTCTCGCCATAAATGACACAAAATAGAGCCTTGCTTATCAAACATGTTATTCGTCGTTGCAAATTATATCCAACAGCTGAAAACATCCTTCCAAAGCACCAAGTATCGTTGTGAGACGACTCTACTATCAGTCGCTGCCTTACCAACAACACTCAGTCGGTGTTTCAGAAATGTCTGTTAACATACATCCACTAGATTGAAGGCGTCAAGATTACTATATATCGCTGGAATGCAACAAAAGGTGGGACTCGGTATCGAATTAATCGATTAAGTCTCGGTAATACGTTTACTGAAAAGTATGACAATTTGTTTTGCTCTTTTATGTCTCGGAAAGTCGGCCTCATAAGCGTTTTCGTGAATCACATCATGCAACAGCGCTGCCCATTATCTGTTATCAGTAAGACTCAAGCAGAGATCCACAAGGGAACCATTCACCATCTACATGAATGACACCTAATGTAGCAATGAGTCGCGTTTATGGATATTTGTTCTATTTCTCACGCCATTGAGGTGATTTGAAACTCATAAGTTCCATGCTTAAATAAAGTAGTGCCATTAAGATCCATGAATATCGAGAAAGCTATTTCCCCAGCATCGATGAGATGGATGTGATTTAACTGAAATAACAGAATTCCGTGATTACGATTCTACAAAGTGCCAAAAAAATCGTTAATCAGCGACGGTTGTCTAGATGTATGCTAACTCCATCTTATTTTACTTAACAACGTGAGCAGTGTTGTAAATATTTATATACAGGCGATACACAAATCAAGGGTGCTTGTCATGATCAGTTCAGTTTGTTAATTTAATGCTGCGTAAAACGTCAGATGGTCACAACAGGACAGGAATGACACTCATGTGTGGTTAAGTCCAACATCGCCCTATGCTAGGTGGCAGTGGGAAGTTCGCTTTGGACTCATTTATGATCAGCATTACTGAATAAAACATTGAATGATTCTTCTGCGACGTTTTAAGCTCCAAATATGGCAACACCAACGGCATGTGATAAGGGCACTGATGAGTCAATCATTCCCCAACAATGTGATACTAAAGTACCCTTTCTGCAAGAGAAACCATATCACCTCTGCAGTGATCACAGTAGTTAAATGTGCTTTTGTGTAAAACAAAACCACATTGAGGCTGTTAAGAAAAACTGTCAAAAGCATTTTTTACAGTCAAATTTGCCTATACGTGGATTAAGAAGTTAAAAACTTTAGATTTAGTGAAAAGATTAACTGGGAATTTAACCTTTGATTATTGTACTTAAAGAATAAGAAAATGGACTATGCTTGTGGGTCTATCAAACATGTCCAACTCATAGAATGATCAATGGTGATGTGTATGTCATGCATATTCCATGGAGTAATGCACTCCTTTGTTCATTAAACACATATTTATCCCAGGCCTCATTACCTTCATCCCATCTGCATGTTCAGACTCTGGATTACCAAATATGAACATATAATTGACAATAGATAATACTAACACCCACTCTTTGCCATACTGCAGTAAATTAATGTGCTTTACTGACAGTAAGAGTAAACCAGACAGGGTTAATTTCATCATTGGCATTGCCGAGAGACAAACAGATTTATGGAAAATTATCGCTGCGTCCAAATGAAGTTTTCATTGTCGTTTGGTAAGGGTTGGTAAATTTAACTCAGGGATTCCACTTCCTCTTATTCAAATACTATCATCAACCATGTTAAATACTTAGCCCTAGAAAAATTCGGAAATGACTAAGTGCATTTGGAGCACGAGAAACGCATTTAATTAGCTGCATAAAAATCACTGAGACCAAGTCCAGGGACTTCTGTATATTTGAGCCATAGTTGTTTATCTCTTTCCGTCGTGTCTGCCTGTTGCATTATGCATGCACGGAATCTGATCTTAACACAGCCATCCAGTCCAGACCAGACGTGCCCTCGCAATTCATCTATTGTAATGGGTACGGTTTAAATGCAATTTGTGCGCTCTCATGCATTCGGAATACCTACTTGTTCATTTGTTATTCTTTTGACGCATACTTACAATGTTATCAGTTCAAGGATTTCGTTAATTTTTGTGTGTTTTGGCTTTGTTAGAATTTATCAGTTTATACAAAAATTGGTGTTGTTTCATATGTATATCAAGCAGTGGTATAGCAAAGGGAAGGGTCAAATACATTATCTGAACCGTGTAATGAGATTCATAAAATTATGCTCTTACTTGACACGTCATATTTCAAAGACCAATACTACAAAAGAAGCGTGTTTCATATGGTTTCCCTATAAGACATATTTGCCACAAACATCTGAAATAGCTGAAACAATCGTGTGTGTTCTAAAGGTCTGCCACAAGGTAGAAACAATTGTGGCCACAACCCACAAAGCAAGACAAATAACAAGTCTAGCCCGTTGTCTGCCGAACCAACACCAAACAAGACCTCAATTAATCACGGATTCCTCTATGATGCATTCAATAAAGCTTTCATCTTAGTCTAATTAAACAAGGGGGACATAGTGACTTAGGCAGGTAAATAATGACCGCAGTTTATCGTGTCAAGTTGCATCGTGCATGTAAATACTATGGGCATCTGTCGATACACTGGGTTCTAGTGTGCGGTGGAACATACTGACATTTCCATGGGATCGTGTTGTTCTTTGAAATCCCGGAATGAATCTTTAACTGCTTCCCCATTACAAAATGCCTGGGAAGAGAGCGTTGAATCATATTGGTGGATGATTCATAAGCGGTTGATCTGATCTAACTAATGCTGTATAGGGATACGTTCACTTTAAAGTTGGAAAATAACGGCTGATTCCTCGCCGCTTTAACCGTTACGACTCTGCCATAGAGGCGATATATAGAGTGCAGCTTATATATCATCATATCCACTGCCACCTGTACTGTTTCGTAAGGCTTCAAATATATCACGTTTTCTCTCTTGGCACATGCCTACCAATGCGTCGCCTTGTGGTTGAGTAATGTCAATCACATAACCCCTGGTTGTTCCATTCTACAAATATCCTGTTCTGATGAGTCCCTGGTGAGTCCGTCCGTTTTTTTTTGTGCGGGCTCCGGAAGAAGTTTGCTCGGATATATTCTTCATTTGTATGCGCTGAGCAAAACACTGAATGACTCGGTTCTCGACCATTCGTGGTTTGAGGATTAAGTGTTCTCCTATGTCACATTATTCCTAAGCTGATGACAATCTATGGAACACTGTACCAGGGAAACCATATTTGCTCCTCTTCATTGTGAAAACCCCAACATACTGTAAGTTAACCAAAAATAGACGATTTCAATGAAAACGCACGATAATCAGATGTACCTACACGTTCCTTGCTATAGATTTCACGAGTCATTATTGAGTCGACAAATCATTTATTCTGACAAGAGAGTAGGTGCCAAAGTGTTATTTGCGGACCGGTGAGTGTGAATTATTCAGACAAAGATAGAAGTCCACCAAATCTGCCCAAGGGAAAGTGAATTGTTTCATGTTCAAACTATACACATATGATTACTCTCAATGGGGTATCACAGATGCAACATGCATAATATAATCACACACTCACTGCCCCTTTTGGCCATGTCGGTACATCAGTAATATAATGTCCAGCACTTAACAATAATTACCTGAGTAGTACAAACAAGTGGTACAGTACATGAGGTATCACATGAAAAACCGCAAAGTGAAGTAGCATACTTATGATTAGAACCACCGTGCTTCTTACTAGTTTGCACAATCAATAAATACACCCAGTACATCAAAGTTAACACGATAACTCTCACATGATACAATACATTTAAAAGACTGCAAGAACATGCATCATGTTTTTCATACGACTCTCCTTATAGCCACGATGTAATCTTCTTCGCCACAACCACCTGAAACAACAGAGGTAACATTTCACACGTACGACATGTCCACACGACATTATAGAACTGTGTTTAATCATGGGTGATCAATGGGTTAGTAACTCGCGTGGACACTATAAAACCCGCTACCCACAAGGCCAACGACACAACAACCGTAGCCCTGCCAGCCATTTCATCACACAGAGGAAGGCATCGATTAACCACGGATTGTTGGTGGAACAATGCATGATGCCGCCGTCAAAGGATTCAATTGGTGTCATTTATTGACACTAGTCCGTTGGTTGTCTGGTGTCTTAGTTGTATTAAATTGCTGACGAGATTTTGGCCGCTTAATAGTTGCTACGTGCACTGAAGTGCAATTAGATAACCGTTTAACAAAACAATGTGTCACTGTGGATCTCTTCATAAAGATGGACTTCTTTAACACCAGGCGCATGTTCTAGTAGTCACGAGATTCTTCTCGATAACAACGTCAGCTACAAACTGGCAGATCAAATGTAATTAATGCTGTAAATTCGCTCTAACGTTAACTCCCCAGCACAATGCGTATACTTTGACAACACCTCAACTGATTCTTGGACGCTTTCGCCA
The DNA here is from genome assembly GCA_034190875.2 of Urechis unicinctus. Classification (NCBI taxonomy): domain Eukaryota; kingdom Metazoa; phylum Annelida; class Polychaeta; order Xenopneusta; family Urechidae; genus Urechis; species Urechis unicinctus. The sequence goes on along the minus strand of CM067350.1, from coordinate 31,719,130 downwards.
TAACGACTCTGTTATAGAGGCGATACATTGTCGTCCTAATCATCTGTTATTATGTTATCGAAATACTGAACAAACCATCTGCATACCAGAAAGCGAGGGTTGTGTTAGATGTCGGTATCATAGTTTGTGATTAGATACGACTTATCAGGCAGTAGACTGCTGGACGATTAGGAGTACTGTATATCGATTCAATGCAAACAAACTACAAGGGGCTTGGAATTTAAACTTATTGTGTCTTGATGTTAAATTTTAGTCTGAAACATATAACCCCTAATACCTTTCAGCAGCGTTTCCATAAATCACAGCATGTAACAGAGCTGCACAATGTCTGTTATAAGCGAAACTCAAGCAGAAATTCACAAGGGAACCATTCATCATCTCCATGAATGACGCCAAATGCAAAAATGATTCGTATTCTCGAATATTTGCCTTGTTGGTTTTCACAACAGAAATAATTTGTAGCGCATGTTCAGATTCAACAATGCAACAATGAGACCTGAACACGAAGAAATATATTTGGTACCAACAACATCGCTGATATGAATAAGAGTTTGCTGAAAATGGTACCTTTGCATGGCATGATATCGGTTTACCATATATGGAATATATGATTCCCTCCCACTTTCCTGCGTATGCGCTTCATACCGCAAAACGACGGCAAATCAGTGTACCACTTTCTGCCCGTCTTTTAATACAAGACAGTTCAAATTGCGTCGCTACACCAGGTCGAAAATTGCTTGTATTGGATAGTAATCATCCAAATCTGATTCTGTTATCAACGAATGCAGTATCAGGGACAAATCAATCGACATCCGTTTTGATTTTATCCGGCATACAAAGCAATGACGCATACTATAATATGTTATTAAACATTAGGCATAGCATAAGGCAATGGATTGTTCTAATTGTGATCAGTTCAGTTTGTTATCAAAATGCTGCGAAAACAATGCTTTACACCAAGCTCATCAGAACAAACAGCCGAAGGCTACAACAGATTCAAATGACATTAATGCGTATTTTATACTTTTCGGCATCACCTAAGTATAAAAACAAAATCAGACGAACTTGTTCAAAATATGACAACACAAATAATTATCAACGAATAAAAAAGAAAAGAGGTGACAATAATTTCCATTCGCACTGAGGAGTAAAACGACGCAAGATAACTAATCAAACACTAAACACTAACAAGCTATAAAACCGTCCCTATGAGATACAATGATACCATATTTGCCACAAAAGCCTGAAATAACTGAAACATAGCAGAGCATCATCAACAAAACAGCCCCTATCGTTCCACCACCCCGTAAAAGGACCTACGTTAACGCGAATTGCTATTTGTTCGACGTATGATGCCTTCAATAGCGCTCTCATTTGGGATCATTTATCGACACCAGCCCTAAGTAGAATTAAATTGTAGCAGTTTGATAATGACCGCAGTTAAACGTGCCAAGTTCCAACGTGCATTTAATTACAATGGCGGTCTGCCTTACCACTGGGACGTTTTCTGCAGTTCCTTATCTTCTAACACCAGTCGGTCCTGCAGCCGTAAACCTAGCATGAATTTTGTCCCATAGATAGGAAAAATGTCCTATAAATAGCAAAATTAGCTCTAAAATTGACCTCTTCTGGGCTTGCAGTATGATTGGGAAGGATGACCGTAGGGATAACGATCTAATTATGCGTCACTGTGATTCATAGTAGCCTCTCCTATGTTACCATTGGCAGCGAGTGATATCCATCTTTTAAATAGAGCGTACATGTGTCATGTGGCCATCATTGAGCTCTTTATATCTCTGCTTTCTGAGAATTGGCCAAACTGCGTGATGTAGCCATCATTTCCCAAAGAACCACATACTGCAGTAATTGCCCCTTCGGCGAATATATCTCTGCGATGATTTCACAAACAAATGGTGATAAGCAAATTCATGTGATTTACCTAGAGTTACATGATACATTAACTGCCATTTCATATCACACTCATCAACATTCCTACATAATATTGACCATAATGTGGAATGACCGTATAAGTACAGTGAACAACCCTACCAGCGGACGCGTTCAATCAAGCGTGGTCGTATGCCGAAATGCAGTCTTCACTGAAGCGTACAGTTAATTCAGATATCAAGGTGAATCTGTACACTGCTGCCAAGTGACAATGCCTACTTAACAAGATATAGTTGGACCATATGGAAGATGTTTCATAAACGGTTAGAAGATCTGATCAAACCAATGCTGTAACAGCTTCAGTAAGGTAACGCCCTGGTGAATATTAGGAAGCTAGTCACCAGCCATCAGTTAATTCTTTGACGCTTAAGCCATAACGACTCTGCTGTAGAGGCGACGTACAGAACATTATTGTGTAACCATAATGATCGGTGTGTTTTCGAAATACTGAACAAACCGTTTTCCTCATTTAACCAGTCTTTTCCCACCTCATTGCACCACAGGGCTGATGGTCATCAGGAAAGACGCACAAAGCTTTCCTTATGCCAGGGATTTCATGGTCCAATTCACCAACAAAGCACTTCCTCTCTAATACCATATCACCACTGCTTTCACTTCTCTGTTTCTTATGGGCCTCAAATAAATCACATTATTTCTCCTGCCACAAGCCCACCAAAACAGTGCCTTGTGGTAGAGATATGTCTTTCAGATAACCCCGGCTTGTTCCATTCTGTAAATACCATTTTCTGATGAATCCCTTGAGTACCATGCTAACGTGCTTCAGAAGAAGTTTACTTAGAGAGGATACATCAGCTAATCACAAAGGTTGTGAAAGTCAAGTAAGCACTGTTATTGATTCCCCATCCTTGTGAAAACACTCTCATATGCCTCATACATAAACATTGTAAACTCGTCATAATCAGATGTACAATCACTCTCCTCGTCATAAAAGACGCGAGTATGGATTATAATAGCGTCATCATGCGTTTTGTTCGTTTAGCAAATTATATCCAACAGCTGAAGATATCCTTCCAATACACCATATATCGTAGTGAGATGACTCTGCTATCAGTCGTTCCCTTACCAATAACACTCGGTCGGTGATTTGCAAAAGCCTGTTAACAAACGTCTACTTGTTTAAAGGCGTCAAGTGTACTATTACGACGCTAAAATGCAACAAAAGGTGGGACACGGTATCGAACTAATTTATTAAGTCTCGGTTATACGTTTTCTGAAAAGTATGACAACTTGTTGTTGCTCTTTTATGTCGGCCTCATCAGCGTTTCCATAAATCACAGCAAGTAAGAGAGCTGCACATTGTCTGTTATCAGTAAGGCTCAAGCAGAGATCGACAAGGGAACCATTCATCATCTACATGAATGACGCCAAATGCAGCAATGAGTCCCTTTTATGGACATTTGTCCTATTTTTCACGCCATTGAAGTGATTTGAAACTCATTAGTTCCATGCTTCAATCCGGTAATGCCACTAGGAGACATGAATGTCGAAAAAGCTTATTTCACCGGCATCGCTGAGATGAATTTGAGTTAACAGTAACAACTTGATAAAGACTTACCTTGAAATTGGCAGATACGATTTCCAACCAACTTTCCGCGTTTACGATACTACCTAGCGCTAAAGAAATCATTATTTTACTGCACAGAGTGAGCAATGTTTCTGATATTTATATACAGGCGATATACAAAGGCAGGGGCGGCGCTATCTATGATCAGTTCATTAAATGTAGCGAAAACGTCAGATGGTCACAACAGGACAGGAATGACACTCATGTGTGGTTTAGTCCCACATCGCCCTATGCTGGTGGCAGTGGAAAGTTCGCTTTGGGCCCATATATCATCTTCATACATTGAATAAAACATTGAATGATTCTTCTGGGACGTTTTAGCTCCAAATATGGCAGCATCAACGGCGTGTGATAAGGGCACTGATGTGTTAACCATTCCCCTACCAAATAAAAGTTAGAATAAAGTTACCTGTCAATAAGATAAACTATATCAGCTCTGCAGTATTCACAGAGGTTAAATGAGATTGTTTGTAAAAACAAAATTACTTTGACTTACAGGTGAAAGCAGAAAGTTAAACGCTGAGATTTACCGGAATGATCAACTGAGTACTTAATAAAAAAATGGACCATGCTGGTGGGTTTATCAAACAAGTTCAACTCATAGAATGACCGATGTGGATGTGTATAGCAAGATCGCATCCAACACTCCCTATGGAATATCATGCTAAGCCAAGTATGCGCTTAGCAAACTCTCAATATTGGCTTATTTTTCAAAATTGCTCGACAAATACCGCTCTAAATGACTGGTGGTCTATGCTTGTTTCGTCAAGCAGTTATGAAGATTTGTTGGCTTCAATGAAACCGATTTGTATATATACATAAATCGCCAAATGAGTCGATTAGGGAATTGATGATGTCCTATTATTACAATAGTTTTATACCTTACGTAATACATGATTTAATATCAAAAGTAAGTCGGGATCTTAGTGTTGTTTGCGGCCCGCTACATGAGACAGTACTTAGATGGCAGTACGTTTTGTCATATAAACCCATCAAACAAATCGTTTCTTCATGTATTCAACTAAATCAATTATATATTTGATTGGAATTGATTTGATGAATTGAAAAGACTGTAGTTGGCATTTTATTTAGTATTGTTGTTCGAAAGAGATTTCTGCTAGGTTGATCACATTGTACCGATCACACAAACACAGTTTCATACCCATCAATGTGGGTTTTTCTCCAATCAAAATGCAAACTGGAGTTGAGTTGGCGTAACTCCTCAATTATGTGCTGTATAAATGCGCTCCAATTCTGCTTAGGGAATAAACTCAGTAAGTAAATCTACCAAATATCTCTCCCGGAAGCATGCCGCGCCATGTCTGTATTCGGTGCAATCAATGGTATAGACGTTAAATGCATCGCACTGGGTTGAAAGCGGACGCTCATCACAAACCAACAACTCTCCATTCTGTATTTTATCAGAGACACCTATGTGTTAGAATTCGGTGCAGTACAAGACCGGGAAATGTTTAAGAAGGGAAGGTTGAAGTTGGAAACATTCCATGTAACATTTTGCGAATTCATATACTGTAACGTAATTGAAAGATGTATTCTGTGTTGTCTGTTAACCCTGAGGATATATACCTGATGATGCAATGGATTTTTATGATGACATTTCTTTGTTGTAGAGCTTAAGCAGAGATCAATTTAGGTCCAATTCATTATTTCAATAAATTCAAGGCTTCGCGTTCTAGACTATTGGATGATATCTCGATTATCAGAGAAATGTTACGAGATGTGCACCGCTGAAAGCAACTTAGTATACAGAAAACTTTCATGCAAAATGGCATACGATGGTCATTCGTTGTTAAGGAATTGCTATCAAACAACAATATTTGAATACACTGATCGCAGTTCGGAAACTAATATGGTAAGGTGTTCATTGGTAAGGTGTATATACATACAACCATATGTTCTTTAGTAAAGTATATATACTTACAGCCATACTCAATCCCTGTTCACAGTTGTGCAGTGCACTTGGTTTGTTTCCTAAGCCAACTCAAAATACAATTTACGTAATAGGGAAACAATAAATTCCGATAACACGGCTACAACAGTTGAATACAGTAGTTTAGTCACACCCTGCCTATCATATTGTCCTTGGTTTATCCTGAATGAGATAATCAAACAAAGCGTAGTTTGTCATCGACTGTGTAGCACCGATACCAGACTAAAATTAATCAATCAGTTTCCGGAAAAGAAATCGATTAACCGTGGACTCCTCTGTCAGCTTAGTTTAATTAAACTACGGCTACGGAGATGGCTGTTGCAGGTAAATAATGACTACAATTTATCGTGTCAAGTTGCAACGTGCATGGATTTACTATGGGCATCTGACTATGCAATGGGTTATATTTTGCGGGTAAACATCTTCAACGATTGTGTACGCATGAATATAATATGCTGACATTTCCATGGGATCGTGTTGTTCATCGAAATCCCGGAGTAAATCTTTAACTGCTTCTCCATTACAACGCGCTTGGGAAGAGGGCGTTGGATCATATTGGAAGATAATTTATTAGCGGTTGGAACATCTCATCTAAACAAGTACTAACAGATTCCCTAGAGAAGCGAACGGTCTGATTGGGGATGCGTATACTTCACCAACGGCTGATTCTCTGCTGATTTAACCAAAAAGACTCACTTGAAGAGATGACGAAAAAGGCGATACTTTGTAACAATAATCATCAGTTTATGTGTTTTTTAAACACTGGACAAATAATTCTCTACAGTCTCAATTAGCCATTCCCTGCCATAATTTCCGCTCCGAAGTGCATCATAAGAGATCAAATGCTGGCTTAAGGCCAATGATGTCAGCGCTCTATTTGCAATGCATCAGCGAAGCGCAGCCTTTATATGATCAAAGAGCCACTGTCCCCTCTACTGTTTCTTATGGCTTCAAACATATCCCATTTTCTCTCTTGACACACGCCTACGAATTCGTCACCATGTGGTTGAGATATGTCAATTCAATAACCCCCGGTGGTTCCATTCTGTAAACACTCTGTTATAGTGAGTCCCTGGCGCGCTTGCTGGATATATTCTTCATCGCTATCGCTTTTCAACGTTGACGGATGTTCTATGGATTGAGGATGATTTCAAGGTTGATGAAACCAACGAAAAACTATATCAAACAGAGTAATCACATATATTCCTCTCCATTGTGAAGACACAAACATTGTATACGTTGACCAAAGGAACATTGACGATTTGAATGAAAACGCACGATAATTAGATCTACCTACACGTTCCTTGCTATAGATGTCATGAGCATGAGCCATTATTGAGTCGATAACTTATCCGTTTTGGCAAGTCCACGTTTAAGTCGTACAATCAAGGCAAATTCTCTATTTTTCCACGCCATACAAGGAGCGGATTTAACGACACAAGCGTAATTAATGTGCGCACAATATAGCTAAATGAACACGATTTACTGGGTCAGCTATTGTCTGTTCATACAATAGGTGTTTCACCAGGCTTCAGAAGTTGTCTGTTCATATACTGGAAGATTCACCAGGCTTCATTTGTTATCAGTTCACGACAAAGTCAATCATTTGTGATGGGTATTTTCTAATTTCACAGCTTCAGTTGTTCAGTTCTGTTCAATACATCTGATTTATTTTGCCATTCAGCTCCACTCTGTTCATACACTGTGTATTTCACCAGGCTTCAGTTGTTGGTGTAAAAACCGAGCATGTACCTCTTATAGAATAGATCATTCCATTGGATTCCAACCCAAGACCTCGCTGTGGCTTAGCACATATTCGCTACGTAATATAACGTTGATGCAAGAAACTCGCATATCTATCTATACGGTTTGTATAGTATATATATATATAGGCATATATATATATATATATAATATATATATATTAGCAGATATCACTATATATATGCTAGTATATACAATGTTTGTGTGACAATGTTTCAGGTGGGAATGAGATCCATATATGGCAACACCAGCATGTTGATGATTGAGTGGACTCGTGTACTCACCACTTCAAGCTGTCGTGAAGCAGGATCAGCGTGCGCGTTCATAAATACATAGCATTCAAAAATACATATCATTCAAAAATGCATAGCGTTTATAAATACATTTCATTCAAAAATACATATCATTCAAAAATGCATAGCATTTATAAATACATAGCATTCATAATACATAGCATTCATAAACACATAGCATTCATAAATACATAGTATTCATAAATACATAGCATTGATAAATACATATCATTCAAAAAATACATGGCATTCATAAATACATTGCATTCATAAGTACATAGCATACATCAATACATATCATTTATAAATACATACCATTCCAAAATACATGGCATTCATAATTACATAGCATTCATCAATGCATAACATTTATAAATGCATATCATTCATAAATACATATTCAAAAATACATATCATTCAAAAATACATATCATTCAAAAATACATGGCATTTATAAATACATAGCATTCATAAATACATAGAATTCATGAATACATAGCAATTTTTCATGTTTTGGTGTCCTACCACTTTTAGCAAAAGCCAATAATTATTGTCGTTTAGCAGACAAAGCAGTGGAACGATATATGAGCTACCATATGCGCAGCCGTTAATTAGCAACATACCTGTAATCAGGACCTCTTAGTATATTTAAGTTAACACGATAACCCGCACTTAGCACAATATATTTAAAAGACCAAAATAACATGCGTAATTGGTTTCGTGGGTTACTGATTGGGGCGCGGTGACATATTCTCCTCCAGAACCAGCTGAAATAATAGCGTATTAACGGAGCTTTCATTCTACACATACTACGTGTACATAAGACAGTATAGAACTGTGTTTAATCATGGTGATCAAAGGGCCAGTAACTCGCGCGGACACTATAAAGCCCGCTACCCACAAGGCCAACGGCACAACAACCGTAGCCCTGCCAGCCATTCCATCACACAGAGGAAGGCATCGATTAACCACGGATTGTTGGTTGAACAATGCATGATGCCGTCAACAAAGGTTTCAATTGGTGTCATTTATTGACACTAGTCCGTTGGTTGTTTGGGGTCTTAGTGGTATTAAATTGCGGACGAGGACGTGAATTTGGCCGCTTAATAGCTGTCTCCTCTCGTTGCTACATGCACTGGAGTGCAATTAGATAACCGTCTAACTTAACACTGGGTCACTGTGGATCATAAAGATGGGCTACTTTAACACCAGTCGGTCAAGTAATCCTTTATCTCGCATGCACTAGCAGTCACGGATTTTGTCTATATATAGCAATGCCAGCTACGGAAGATAAAAACTAATCAATGCTGTAAAATCGCCCTTAAGGCAACTCCCCGGCACAATAAAGATGCGTTATACTTAGACGCAAGTCAGTTCCGGCTGATTCTTAGACATTTTAGCCATAACGACTCTGTAGTAGGGGCGATACATCGAGCAATATTTTGTTAAAGCACCATCTCTATATGATCATATAACCACTGCCTTCTCTACTGTAGTTTCTTATGGGTCAGAAATGATTCTCATTGTCTCTCTAAGCACACCCCTTACAGTTCGTCGCCTTGTGGTAGAGATGTGTCTGTTTGATAAGCCCTGGTTGTTTCATTCTGCAAATACCCTGTCCAGGAAAATCCCTGACGGACCACGTAAAAAACAACTGTCCAATTTGAATATGCACCAACATCAATTGATATTTGAAGGTGCTGATGTTTCAGCCAATCTCAAAAGTTGTTAAAAGTCAAGTAAACATTAGATAAGGGAACTCGTATCAACTCCAAATCCTTGTGAAAATAATTACAGACCATTTGCCTACTAAACAATCATTAAAGATTTCAATGAGCACTCATAATTATCAGATGCCTCAACACGTTCCTCGCTTTATATGGCGCGAGCTTGAACCATAATAGACTCCATGCTTAAGCCATGCAGGCAAGCCCAGCTTCAAGTCATGAAAATCAGGCATACAATTGCGCTCTGAACGTAAGTCAACCAAGGGTTGTCATTGTGACACGATTTGAATCAATGTGTTCACAAGATTCCCTGTTGATTTGCTGATTACGAACATTCTGAGGGTGACTTGTCAAGGCTTAAAGTTCGCCAAAACTTCCCATGGGTCAGCGAACACCAACGAAATGCCAATGCAAAATACTATCACACGAATGCCTTCAATGCAAAATAACGCGGGGGCTGGGAATCGAACTTGAAGTCTTGATATTACGTTTTACGTTTTACGTACTTAAGCTCTAGTGCTCTCTCATCAGCGTTTTCATAAATCACATCATGTAACAGAGCTGCATGTTGTCTGTTATCAGCGAAACTCAAGTAGAGATCCACCAGGAAACGATTCATCATCACCATGAATGACGCCAAATGCAAAATACTATTTGGTACAAACAACATGGCTGATATGAATAAGAGTATCATCTTATTTATCGCACCTGACACTTCAACAAGATAATTTGATAATAACCGACAAATTGATGAATAATGAAGATCTTAAGAATTATTGGTGAAGCTACACTCAAGTAATTCCAGTCGGCCCTTTTGTGACTCGTTAAACATTGTGACATTGTGATGTGAATAAACCAAGACTATCGTACTTCTCGTTCGTTCACAAGACAGCAGAGGTGAAGTGCAAAGTGCGCCAATTCGCCCCATGAGTAACGTTTTCATCTACGATCACAGACCCATATACAAATAAGTGAACTGCCACTGATGAAATGGTTAATGAAATCACCATAAGTTGACAGTAATGGGAAAGACATTTATTATGTTGACCAGAAAAATTTCCACTTGTCATAGTGTGTTGCCTTTAGGGGTGTTCCATTACCGCTGCGCACTAGAGAGCTCCTCGCGGTTGGTAGCAGAAAGAAACTGTGCCCGGCTTCGACATGTGTACCATTGGGAAAAGGTTGGAGTGAAATAATGCGGTAATTTGGCCTGTGTGATCTCAGTGTGGTAATACTGTTTGATACGGAACACAACCTTGCTTATTGATCGTCAGCCGTCTTTGGTAAACATTAGGAGATTGAAATGAGAATACAAAAATATTTGTATAATGTAAATGCATTTATCTAAAATATATATCTATAATTTGTCCAAAAGAATCACGTGACCCCCACCCCCCTAATGAGCAATATAGCGCATGGAAAATAGACCATATTTATGTACTTACCTAGCATGTGCAATAAAAAAGAATGACCCCTGTTAGTGTGCTTACAAAGCTTAAACAATAAACATAATGTGGTATTTCAGGAAATTGGCAGCGTCTGGCTGCGTGGTGAGATAGGTATGGGGTAATACCATAAATTGCTTTGCTGTTCTTATACCGAATCCCTCATATCGCGCTTTTGTTTAAAATATCATTCCAAGTATCCATGCTGTGGGATTGTGGTAAATCTGATTGCGAGCTTTCATCCCGGCCTCTCAATTATGATACACCATGTGAATCTATGTCCTGAAGAATTCCGTGACGTCTTCCACAAGCTTCTTTATTATAATAAGCGTGTCAATGAATTCATGCAAGTGACATACTCGATGCTAGCAGCTCCTTTGATTTCATATTATATAGCTCCAGAGAAGAATATATCACTGACAGAAACCAACCAGTGTCCATGGATTACATTATATGAATAGCAATAACATGTACTCTATTGGGCTGGAGCTAATCTTTATATCTAACAATTAAACCCGCTATTACATTTATGCCAAATTCTCGCACGGCGACAATAGTATAAGAAAACAATACTATTGAATAAGTGAAGATATCGTAACTGCAGCAGAGACTCTTAAATTGAAATGGGAAGACAGCTCTCTCCGCACAATTTTGTGATATATTGTATGACTGACTTCCTGTAATGATACATGCAGGCAAGTATTGTGCTGCTGATATGCCTGTTTACATACATTCTCTCATAAAATGCATTATCAAACGGTCGATCATTTTTAGAAGATATAACGTTTATATCCAAAAAGGACCACCAGCGTCTAATTTCCCAATTTAGACTGTAATCGTGTATTTCAGATGCTAACTACCATTGTCATGACATTGTCTTGCAAATGGTTGAAGGCATCTTTTGTGGACGGCGTATTTATACACAATGGAACGTGTTTTATCTCCGCTGAACAGCTTATATACAATCAATATCTGTCATACCAAGCATCCATTTATGACAAAACTGGAGCTCTGACGAAGCTTTTACAATTAATAGTTGCGAGTTTTCCACGAGTGACGTCTACTCGCTTCATTTATTTCTCTGCTTTTGCTAAATATGGCTTCAGTTCAGAACAAAAAAAACTGTAGTCCATCAACACATGCATAATGATTGCGTTATATTTGTCTTCATTGACGTACAGAATGATTGGTACCCACGTCAATCTCTGCTGGTGCATGTACAATAGCAGAATTTACCGCCGCTTCTTCTGATGTGCGAACGGCTAGTTAGTGGTTTTCCTAATTGGTGTGTATTGCGAAGAGTCCCTGTTGAACGAGTACTTACGCTCATGACATTCACCACAAACGCTTCAGATAAACAGCAAAACTGCATTATATGCGAGCTTAGGCCAAGTCATGTTTCGTGTCCATTGGCTGGATGGTCGACAGTAAATTTCCTTGATCTAACCTATTCCAACTAAACACTAAGACTCTCTACCAAGTGATAAAACACGAACACATACATCTCTTAGTATTGGGATTTTGGTGGATGCATTTTGTATCAGTCTAAATCTGACGACACCTTTAACCTTTGGCTAAATTGCACACACGGACATTTACCTTTCACCAATTAGAAAAACATCGTTTTGCAATGTTGGGAAGTATCATAAGCGATACGGTGTAGCAACTGATATGATGTCGCGAAAGTCGAACAGTAAATACAGACAACAGCCCTATTAGTAAAACCGCACTTCCGAAATTTTCGAATCACGATAGGGGAAGGGCAGGCAGTGGTCCACGGACACACTATTCAGGACCAGCGAAATCAATCCACCTGTAGCTTCAGATTGTCATTCATTCTCTTACGTTCATACTCAATATGAACATGTAATTGAAAAAAACATTTATTGACTGACGAACAGCAGTAAGTGAATGTGCGCTACTTACAGTAAGAGGTTCCATCATTCGCATTTATGAATGATTATTCGGTCACATTACTATGTCAGATAACTAATGAAATATGCATAAACAGCAAGTTGACACGTTCATTGATAAGGGCTGATGAAGTGCAATAATGCGCCTGATTTCATTTCCTCTCATTCAATCTTTTTCTTTTTGGGCTGGCACCAATGAACGCACCTTTGTGAGTTTTCCTTCATATCCGCCGGTTACATTATGCATGCGTGCAATCTAACCTCAACGCATCCATGCGGTTCGAACCGGACTTTCCCTCATCCATTTTTGATACTTAGTCCTAACCCTACAATCCCGAGTAAGACAAAGGTTTGCCTTGAATTGCTAATTGTTAAAAGTATGATGCAAACACTCCGTTTGGTGCCATTTATCGACACTAGTCTTTGGTTGCTGTATTAAATGGCGAGCGTGGGAGTGACCGTGACCGTTAAATAATGATCGCATTTATCTTGTCGAGTTGCAACGTGAATGTGATTACAATGAGCGTCAATCTAAACACTGCTTTCGCATCAGTCAGTCAGTAAGTTCCAGATCTCGCCTATACCTGCGGCCACACATTACGCCATATAAATATCAACAACAGCTCCATAATTTGCACTCGTCTAGATGTGATTTGGAAGGAGAAGTGTCGGCTGGGGTACAACATTTAATTATACATCACTGTGATTTATAGTAGCCTTCGCTCTGTTACCGTAGACAGCAAGTTATATTTTAGCTTACATTGTCTACCATTACAAGAGAGGATACGTGTATCGATCAGCAAGCGATCTGTCAATATGTCTGCTTTCAAATGATTGGCTTTACAGAGCAACATATCCATCAATCGCCATAGGACCACACATCACAGGAACTGCCCCTAAGGGTGATTCCTTCTCTGCAATGAGCTTTATTAAATAAACGGAGATAAATGTTATATACCTTGATATATTTCTTACATCTATTGACTTAAGTGAACTTCAGACTAATCAATAACTGCAAATATATATGACAATTATATGCTATGCAAACGAAAACAAAATAACCATAAAATCTTTTCAAAGTAACGGTGTAGAGACATTCCTAGAGGTTAACCTGTCTGAGTGATGACGATTGGGGCCTCATAAAAAATATTGGCTGACAATAATATTACTCAGTGAGATCTTACAGATATTTGAAAATTGGAATGAAGCTGTACACTGCAGCTCCGTTTCAATAACTATAAGAGAAAATATTTTTGGATCACATCGGAAAATGTCCTAGAGAAGGCGGAAAGATCAGATATTCCTGATACTGTAACTTATGGTAACTACTTGGCTGTATTGGGATACTCATACTTTGACGCCAGTCGTCAACCGATGATTCTTCTTCGCCTTAGCCATGATCATAAATTTATCGTATCTTTTAAATACTGAACAAACCGTTCTCCATAATCTTAGCCAGTATTTCCGTGACTTATTTGACCACAGAGCAACAGTAGATATCTATGACACCAGCGTTTACTCATTAAACTATAGATGTCATCGTTCGATTTGCAATGCATCAACGAGGCGCTGTCTTAAATGATCATATAGCCGAAGTCCCCACTAGTGAGTGTAACACTGAACAAATAGGTTGTCGACCCCTGCATGTAACAGAGCTGCATGTTGTCTGCTATCAGCAAAACGCAAGCAGAAATTCATAAGGGAACCATCCATCATTGCAATGAATGACGCCAAATGCAGAAATGATTCTCGTTTGCGGGCTTTTGCCTTTTTACCCAACATAAGTAATGTGCAGCACATTAGTTCCATGTTCAGATGCAAAACTGCCACAAGGAGACCTGAATACCAAGAAAGCATTTTGGCTCTATCATCGCTGAGAGCTTGCTGAAAAGTGTTCGTTTTTTGCACAGCTTGATATCTGCTTACCTAAAAATGGAATATAAGATAACTACTCCAAATCAAATGGCAACGATGCTTCAAAGGGCCAAACAACAGGACGTGACAGATATATAACACACGATAATAACATACATTGGTACTTCCTGTCCTCGGGTATATAACAAAGTCGATAGTTCCTATATAGTACCGCCTTTCACAAAAAGACGGTACCAGTTGTCTCGCTAGATGAGGTTTTAGATCGCTGGTATGGATTAACTGCACTCCAAATCTGACTTTGTTCAGAACGAAAAGAGCATAGGCGACCATTTAATCTAAATCTATTAAATTTAACTCCACAAAGGGAGCAGTGTCGCATTCCGTGAGGTGGAGCCATACGCATAGGTATAGACACACCTGGTGTCATGAGACCCTATTACATGGGTTGATTAATAACATTTCGATTACTCACATCTTATTTGTCGGCACCCACTACCGAGAGGTGCTAAGACTTGTCCTCGATAGCGTAAATATACGGTTATACGCTGAACAGTAAGTATTTACCTACATCCAATATTCATAACCTCGAAGGAGGGGATGACCCCTTTCCTAAACAATCTTTTCTTTCTTTTTGTTTGCATGCATACCGAACATGTTCCTCTGTTGGTGTGTATAATGAAAATGGTGAACACAATGAAAGGACCACGTACGTGTGTATAAGCGAACATGTTACATGCATCGAATGGGCTGTTTTTGTGTACAAGCCGAGCATGTTCCATGTCGAAAATGCGGTCCTCACTTCTTCCAATACATTCTGGTCCGCGACCTCATTGTTTCCCATGAACCACATCGATCGTGTCCACCTCCCTCGATATGGTATCATGCTACTGAGAGTATGCGCTCGATAAACCCACGTTATGAATGTATGCCTTTGTAGTAACATGGATGACAGATACTGCTTCAGATGAACGGTGATCAATGCTTGCTTCCTCATGCAGACATATAGATTTACTGGGTTCAAAGAAACCGATCAATATATCTACCTGAATGCGGAACATGCTGGGAGTAGTCGTTGGGAGTCTATGATGTTCACTTATTAGTTGCACAACAGGACTACACCTGATCAATGGTTCGGTCGAGGTCAGTGTGTTGGTAAAGACCCTATACAAAAGGCCCCGTATTACTCGATAGATGGCGGTACATCTGGTAGCATTGATCCTTCATTTAACATCAGGACGCACTGTACTTGATGAAGCATTCAACTAGGAAAAAAAAACACTTGCAGCAAGCGTTCATCGTAAATCACACCAGTTTATACATTTAGCGTTTAACACACGAGTACAGAATCCTGTAAGTATTTAAACTGAGGCTTACTACCCATTCGCTCCCTTACTGACCGGTCGATATAGGTGATGGGTAGATTAGCCTTATTTACAATGATACGCCGCTCTCGGAGCCTAGGTCACCATCCAATACATTGCCACTCGCAAATTAATTTGGTTTTCCATGACATGTAAGAGGGCTTGTAAGCGAATAGTATCCTTTTGTATCCTTACGTAAACACATCGTACTAAATTCGATGCATTGTTGGAATTGATGATGGATTGGCTGAGGGTCTATATATCTTGTATTGTTGCAGTAGTGGGGGTGCAAATGGGGTTCTAGGTGGTCAATGTTGTTTTGCTGAACAGACATTCAAATGTTCGCAATTGTGGTGAATGCTATTAGCTTGATTCATAACAAATTGAAACATTTATAGACACAGGAGATTCCTTTAGGTTATTCAATAATAACACAGGGGTCAAAGGTTATCCAGGAAAAAATTTTAACTTAGCATGTACCCATAAATAAAAGAATGATCGATGTTTAATTCGGAGCTGCTAGGTCGCATTAAGGTTAATCGTGCCATCAAAAATTATTCTCCATTGAGTCAATAACCCAGGAACAAAAGGTCATGCAGAGCTGATATTTACTTTGTTAGTGATCATCAATATAAGAGTGTTTCATGCTTAATTTGAGACTGGTAGCATGCTGTATAAGACAACGTGCCATTAAGTATTATTCCTTATTTGGTTAGAATAGCTAATGAGATTGTTCAATGATACGGTCACACAGGGCTGATATTTGGTTTGTAAGTGACAATCAATATAAGAATGGCTTGCTGTATAAAAAAAAATGAGCCACAAAAAGTTTACGAACAGACAGATGGACAGAAGCAGGGCAAAGCTGTGTCGAGGAGCAGATCTAATAATGGTTTCTGCCTCATCGTCCAATAAATTTTACATTATAAGTGCCATGCAACAAGTCGGGTAACCTCCTTTCAAGGCAACCATTTAAAGTGATCATCCAAGTCATGCATAACCAGCCAGGTTGTCACACCTTGGAAACCGCACTGTCTTCAGAAGGCCTCATGCGTGATTTGGGGTTTTAAATATCCTTAATAGCATTATCAAAACAAGACAAGACGCACAGATTTTAAGACAAACTGACAGATGACCGCTGCATTTATAGCTTATACCTGATAGATTCAAATGAGGTGATTGTACAACGAGAAATTACATGGAAACATAGCGTGCAAAATAGTCATGGCTATTTTTTCGTTTGTTCGAATACCGTCGTTTTTAGCCACGCAGGCTATGTACGATTAGCAGTGAGTGTATCTCTGAGGGTGGTCACTGCCAGGGAGCAAGTCGTCCTCAGAGGATCTTTTATATCCCCTTTCTATATATATATATATATATATATATATATATATATATATATATATATATATATATATATATATATATAGATAGATATATATATATATATATATATATATTTATATATATATATATATATATATATATATATATATATATATATATATATATATATATATATATATATATATATATATATATATATATATATCCCCTTTCTATATATATATATATCTATATATATATATATATATATATATATACATCAACAGCTGAGGCCTGGTGAAATACCCAGTGTATGAACAGATAACAGCTGAAGCCTGGTAAATCACACAGTGTATGAACAGATAACAGCTGAAGCCTGGTAAATCACACAGTGCATGAACAGATAACAGCTGAAGCCTGGTAAATCACACAGTGTGTGAACAGATAACAGCTGAAGCCTGGTAAATCACACAGTGTATGAACAGATAACAGCTGAAGCCTGGTAAATCACACAGTGTATGAACAGATAACAGCTGAAGCCTGGTAAATCACGCAGTGTACGAACAGATAACAACTGAAGACTAGTGAATCACCCAGTATATGAACAGACAACTTTTGAAAAAACTTTGTATGAACAGACAATAGCTGACGCAGTAAATCGTGTTCATTTTGCTATATTGTGAGCACATTAATTACGCTTGTGTCATTATAGCCCCAACCGCTCCAAATATGGCGTGCAAAAATAGAGAATTTGCCTTAATTGTACGACTTAAACGTGGGCTTGTCAAAATGGATAAGTTATGGACTCAATAATGGCTCATGCTCATGGCATCTATAGCAAGGAATGCGTAGGTACATCTGATTATCAGGCGTTTTCATTCAAATCGTCAATGTTCCTTTGGTCAACGTATACAATGTTTGTGTCTTCACAATGGAGAGGAATATATGTGATTACCCTGAATTAGCGTTTCGTTGATTTCATCAACCTTGAAATCATCCTCAATCCACAGAACAACCGTCGTCGATGTCGAACCGATAGCGATGAAAATATATCCAGCAAGCGTGCCAGTGACTCACTGCAACAGAGTGTTTACAGAATGGAACAACCAGGGATTGTTGAATCTCAACCACAAGGCGACGAATTTGTAGGCTTGTGTCAAGAGAGAAAATGGGATAGGTTTGAAGCCATAAGAAACAGTAGAGGGGACAGTGGCTCTTTGATCATATAAAGGCTGCGCTTCGCTGATGCATTGCAAATAGGGTGCTGACATCATTGGCCTTGAGGCAGCATTTGATCTCTTATGATGCACTTCGGAGAGGAAATTATGACAGGGAATGGCTAATTGAGACTGTAGAGAACTATTTGTCCAGTGTTTAAAAAACAAAATAAACCGATGATTATTGTTACAAAGTATCGCCCTATTCATCACCTCTGCAACTGAGTCTTTATGGTTAAATCAGCGAAGGATCAGCCGTTGGTGAAGTATACGTATCCCCAATCAGACCGCTCGCTACTCAAGGGAAGCTGTTAGAGCTTGTTTAGATCAGATTTTCCAACCGCTTATGAATCATCTTCCAATATGATCCAAAGCTCTCTTCCCAAGCGCGTTGTAATGGAGAAGCAGTTAAAGATTTACTCCGGGATTTCGATGAACAACACGATCCCATGGAAATGTCAGCATATTATATTCATGCGTACACAATCGTTGAAGATGGTTACCCGCAAAATATAACCCATTGCATAGGCAGATGCCCATAGTAAATCCATGCACGTTGCAACTTGACACGATAAACTGCTGTCATTATTTACCTGCCACAGCCATCTCCGTACCCGTAGTTTAATTAAACTAAGCTGACAGAGGAGTCCACGGTTAATCGATGTCTTTTCCGGAAACTGATCGATTAATTTTAGTCTGGTATCGGTGCTGCACAGTCGATGACAAACCACGCTTTGTTTGATTATCTCATTCAGGATAAACCGAGGACAATACGATATGCAGGGTGTGACTAAACTATTGTATTCAACTGTAGTAGCCGTGTTATCAGAATTTATTGTTTTCCTATTACGTAAATTGAATTTTGAGTTGGCTTAGGAAACAAACCAAGTGCACTGCACAACTGTGAACAGGGAATGAGTATGGCTGTAAGTATATACACTTTAATGAAGAACATATGGCTGTATGTATGTACACCTTACCAATGAACACCTTACCATATTAGTTTCCGAACTGCGATCAGTGTATTCAAATATTTTTTTTTGATAGCAACTCCTGAACAACGAATGACCATCGTATGCCATTTTGCATGAAAGTTTTCGGTGTACTAAGTTGCTATTAGCGGATGCATATCTCGTAACTTTCTCTCTGATAACCGAGATATTATCCAATAGTCTAGAACGCGGAGCCTTGAATTCATTGAAATGATAAATAGGACCTAAATTGATTCCTGCTTAAGCTCTACAACAAAGAAATGGTAATAAGGAATCCATCGCATCATCAGATCTAAAAATAGAGCCTTCACGGTTAATCGACAACACAGAATACATCTTTCCATTACGTTACAGTATATGAACTCGCAAAATGTAACATGGAATGTTTCCAACTTCAACCGTCCCTTCTTAAACATTTCCCGGTCTTGTACAGTACCGAATTCTAACACATAAGTGTCTCTGATAAAATACAGAATGGAGCGTTGTTGTTTTGTGATGAGTGTCCGCTTTCAACCCAGCGCGATGCATTTAACGTCTATACCATTGATTGAACCGAATACAGACGTGGCGCGGCATGCTTCCGGGAGAGATATTTGGTAAATGTACTTACTGAGTTTATTCACTAAGCAGAATTGGAGCGCATTTATACAGCACATAATTGAGGAGTTACGCCAACTAAACTCCACTTTGCATTTTCATTGGACAAAAACCCACATTGATGGGTATGAAACTGTTCAATAGTTATGAACACTCCATATTACCATAAAGAATATATTATATATAGCACTGTTGGTCGAATAAGGAATTACAGATGTAACGATCACTTCAGAGGACCACATGTGTCTGTGTGATCGGTACAATGTGATCAACCTAGCAGAAATCTCTTTCGAATATCAATACTAAATAAAATGCCAACTACAGTCTTTTCAATTCATCAAATCAGTTCCAATCAAATATATAATTGATTTAGATGAATGCATGAAAAACGATTTGTTTGATGGGTTTATATGACAAAACGTACTGCCATCTATTAGTTTGACATTGCCTCATGTAGCGGGTCGCAAACAGCACTAAGATCCCGACTTACTTTTGATATTAAATCATGTATTACGTAAGGTATAAAACTATTGTACAGACAATAATTGGATATCATCAATTCCCAAATCGACTCATTTGGCGATTTATGTATATATACAATTCGGTTTCTTTGAAGCCAACAAATCTTCATAACTGCTTGACGAAACAAGCAAAGACCACCAGTCATTTAGAGCGGTATTTGTCGAGCAATTTTGAAAAATACGCAAACATTGAGGGTTTGCTAAGTGCATACTTGGCTTAGCATGATATTACACAGGGAGTGTTGGATGTGATCTTGCCATACACATCCACATTGGTCATTCTTGGTTGAACTTGTTTGATAAACCCACCAGTATGGTCCATTTTTTTTATTAAGTACAATAATCAATAGTTAAATACTCAGTTGATCGTTCCGGGCAATCTAAGCGTTTAACTTTCTGAGTACACCTCAAAGTAATTTTTTTTTACAAACAATCACATTTAACCTCTGTGAATACTTCAGAGCTGATATGGTTTATCTTATTGGCAGGTAACTTTATTCTAACTTTTATTTGGTAGGGGAATGGTTGACACATCAGTGCCCTTATCACACGCCGTTGATGCTGCCATATTTGGAGCTAAAACGTCTCAGAAGAATCATTCAATGTTTTATTCAATGTATGTAGATGATATATGGGCCCAAAGCGAACTTTCCACTGCCACCCAGCATAGGGCGATGTGGGACTAAACCACACATGAGTGTCATTCCTGTCCTGCTGTGACCATCTGACGTTTTCGCTACATTTAATGAACAGACTGAACTGATCATAGATAGCACCGCCCATTGCTTTGTATATCGCCTGTATATAAATATCAGAAACATTGCTCACTCTGTGCAGTAAAATAACGATTTCTTTAGCGCTAGGTAGTATCGTAAACGCGGAAAGTTGGTTGGTAATCGTATCTGCCAATTTCAAGGTAAGTCTTTATCAAGTTGTTACTGTTAACTCAAATTCATCTCAGCGATGCTGGTGAAATAAGCTTTTTCGACATTCATGTCTCCTAGTGGCATTACCGGATTGAAGCATGGAACTAATGAGTTTCAAATCACTTCAATGGCGTGAAAAATAGGACAAATGTCCATAAACGGGACTCATTGCTGCATTTGGCGTCATTCATGTAGATGATGAATGGTTCCCTTGTCGATCTCTGCTTGAGCCTTACTGATAACAGACAATGTGCAGCTCTCTTACTTGCTGTGATTTATGGAAACGCTGATGAGACTGAGCTTCAGAGACATAAAAGAGCACAACAAGTTGTCATACTTTTCAGAAAACTTAAAAACCGAGACTAAATAAATTAGTTCGATACCGAGTCCCACCTTTTGTTGCATTTTAGCGTCGTAATAGTACACTTGACGCCTTTAAACAAGTAGACGTTTGTTAACAGGCTTTTGCAAATCACCGACCGAGTGTTATTGGTAAGGCAAATTATCGAGATCGCAAATCATTTTTTGCATTTGGCGTCATTCATGGAGATGATGAATGGTTCCCTTGTGAATTTGTGCTTGAGTTTCGCTGATAACAGACAAGGTGCAGCTCTGTTTCATGCTGTGATTTATGGAAACGCTGATGAAAGGTATTAGGGGTTATATGTTTCAGACTCAAATTTAACATCAAGACACAATAAGTTAAATTCCAAGCCCCTTGTAGTTTGTTTGCATTGAAACGATATACAGTACCCCTAATCGTCCAGCAGTCTACTGCCTGATAACAGTCGTATCTAATCACAAACTATGATAACGACATCTAACACCACCCTCGCTTTCTGGTATGCGGTGGCAGATGGTTTGTTCAGCATTTCGATAACATGATAGCAGATGATTATGAAGACAAAATATTGACCGATGTATCGCCTCTATAACAGAGTCGTAATGGCTAAAGTGTCCAAGAATCAGTCGATGTGTTGTCAAAGTATACGTATTTGCATTATGCCGGGGAGTAAACGTTAGAGCGAATTTACTGCATTAAAAAATAGATTTGATCTGCCAGTTTGTAGCTGACGTTGTTATCGAGAAGGATTTCGTGACTACCCGAACATGCGCCTGGTGTTAATGAAGTCCATCTTTATGAAGAGATCCACAGTGACACAGTGTTAAGTTAAAAGATTATCTAATTGCACTCCAGTGCACGTAGCAACTAGTGAAGACAAATATTAAGCGGCCAAAATTTCACCCTCGTCCGATATTTAATACCACTAAGACCCCACACAACCAACGGTCTAGTGTCAATAAATGACACAAATTGAAAACTTTGTTGACGGCATCATGCATTGTTCCACCAACAATCCGTGGTGAATCGATAGCTTCCTCTGTGTGATGGAATGGCTTTGTGGGTAGCGGGTTTTATAGTGTCCACGCGAGTTACTGGCCACCCATTGATCACCCATAATTAAACACATTTCTATACTGTCGTGTGGACATGTCGGACGTGCGAAATGATAGCTCAGCTAATCAATGTTGTTTCAGGTTGTTGTGGCGAAGCAGATTACATCGTGGCTCTAAGGAGAGTCGTTTGAAATAAATGATGCATGTTCTTAAGGTCGTTTAAATGTATTGTATCATGTGAGAGTTATCGTGTTAGATTGAATGTACTGGGAGTATTATTATTGATTGTGCAAACTAATAAGAAGCACAGTGGTTCTAATTATAAGTATGTTACTTCACTTTACATGTGATACCTCATGTACTGTACCACTGCTTTGTCTGTATACTACTGTGTTAGGACATTATATCACTGATGTACCGACATGGCTAAATCATAAATAATTGTACGAGACCCGCATTCAGAGTCTGATTATGTCATACACTCCGATTGTAGGGTTTCATGTACAATTATCATATGTTTGTATGCACATCATAGAGCAAAAGATATGTGCGCAACTTTCATGGTGTTCTGTAGTCTACGAACCACACTCAAATCATATCATGGTCCCACGAACGCGATATTTGCCACATTTACCAACTTCCCAATGAGGATAAACCATTTGTTAGACTGCAGTCAGACACAGAGTTAGCTAGGAAGTGCATATTATTTGCATTTCTATCAAGATTCAATTAATTTTCTGATCGTAACACCAAATCCAATGACTTACAATTATGACCAAGATACCACGTGGGTTTGTTGAAACCTAGCTACTTTGAGCATGAGGCCTTTTGTGTTCAATGGTTATTGTGGCAACGACATACCGCTCTTATCCAATCATATAAAAAGTTTCCTAATTTTCTAGTAAGCTGGTGAATTTTCATCTCCGCTACGGTCGCCATCGTTTTGCCGTCTAATAATGCCTTTACTATTTTTTAGAATGTGTCACACAATGGTGGCGGATAAGAGGAAATCACCCACTGCACCTTGCTCCACTGCCTCTCTGTCGGGTTGACAAGTTTAGAGTGTGCTAAAGGTTTGCGTCTGATTGAAATATATGGGGTTCATATGACAACCGTGCTCCTGATATGGTATGGAAGGGGCAGTGTTTGTGTGATTATATTATGCATGGTGCATATGTGATACCCCATTGAGATGTAATTGAATATGTATAGTTTAAACATGAAATCATTCACTTTCCCTTGGGCAGATATCTTTGTCTGAACAATTCACACCCATCGGGCCGCAAATAACGCTCTGGCCTCGACTCTCTTGCCAGAATGGATGAATTATCGACTCAATGATGACTCATGCTTGTGAAATCTATAGCAAGGAACGTGTAGGTACATCTGATTATCGTGCTTTCTCATTACAATCGTCAATGTTTGATTACAGTATAGTATGTTTGTGTCTTCACAATGAAGACGAACAAATACGTTTTCCCTGGGATAGCATTCCATTTATTAACACTAGCTTGGGAATAATGTGATATAAGAGAACACTTAATCTTCAACACAACTGTCGGTGTTGTCAATCCACTAATGGTCGAGAACTGAGTCATTCGATGTTACGCTCAGCGCATACAGATGAAGAATATATCCAAGCAAACTTCTTCCGGAGCCCGCACATAAAAAACGGACGGGCTCACCAGGGACTCATCAGAGCAGGATATTTGTAGAATTGAACACCCAGGGGTTATGTGATTGACATTTCTCAACTACAAGGCGACGCATTGGTAGGCATATGCCAAGAGAGAAAACGTGATATATTTGAAGCCTTGCAAAACAGTACAGGGGGTAGTGGTAATATGATCATATATAAGCTGCATATATCGCCCCTACGGCAGAGTCGTAATGGCTAAAGGGGTTCAGAATCAGCCGTTATTGTCCCACTTAAAAGTAAACGTATACCTAAATGGCATTAGTTAGATCAAATCAACCACTTATGAATCATCTTTCAATATTATTCAACACTCTCTTCCCAAGCGTGTTGTAATGGGGAAGCAGTTAAAATTCATTCCGGGATTTCAAAGAACAACACGATCCCATGGAAATGTCAGTATGTTCCACGGCAAACTGTAACCCAATGTATCTACAGATACCCATAGTATTTCCATGCACGTTGCATCTTGACACGATAAACTGCGGTCATTATTTACCTACCTAAGTCACTACGTCCCCGTAGTTTAATTAAAGTAAGATGAAAGCTTTATTAAATTCATCATAGGGGAATCCGTGGTAAATTGAGGTCTTTTTCGGTGTTGGCTCGGCAGATAAGGGGCTAGACTTGCTATTTGTCTTACTGAGTGGGTTGTTTTAACCTTGTGGCAGACCCTTAGAACACACCTGATTAACGATATGGCTTATCAGACCTGTGAACGTTGCGGACGGGTTTAATGCTAGCTCAGTAATGTTTCAGTTATTTCAGATGCTTGTTGGCAAATAGGGAAACCGTACGAAATACGCTGCATTTGCAGTATTGGTCTTTGAAATTTGACGTGTCAAGTAAGAGCATAACGTTATGAATCTTATTACAATGTTCAGATAATATATCTGACCCTTCCCTGCCTATACCACTGCTTGATCTACATATGAAACGATGCCAGTTATTGTATAAAATACGTTACATATGTTATACTGATAGATACTAACAAAGCCCAAAAACAAAAAAATCAACAAAAACCGTGCACCGATAGCATTGTAAGTATGGTTCAAAAATATAACAAATGGTCAGATTGGGATTCCGAATGCATGAGAACGCACAAATCGCATTTAAACCGTACTCATTACAATAGAATTGCGAGGGCACGTCTGGTTTGGACTTAATGGCTGTGTTTAGAATGGCAGATTGCGTGCATGCATAATGCAACAGGCAGACACGACGGAAAGAGATAAACAACTATGGCTCAAATATACAGAAGTCCCTGGACTTGGCCTCAGTGATTTTTATGCAGCTGTTTATATGCGTTTCTCGTGCTTCAAATGCACCAAGTCACTTCTGAATTTTTCTAAGGGCCAAGAATTTAACAATGCTTATGTAATTTTGGCGGTAACGCTATATGATAGTACTTGAATAAGAGGAAGTGGAATCCTTACCTTACTAAATGACATAGAAAACTTCATTTGGACGCAGCGATAATTTACCATGGATCAGTTTGTCTCTCGGCAATGCGAATGCTGAAATTACTCTTACTGTCAGTAAGGTACATTAATTTACTGCAGTATGACAAAGAGTGTGTGTTAGTATTATCCATTGTCAATTATATGTTCATATTGAGTAATCCAGAGTCTGAACATGCAGATGGGATGGATTGCTATCTGAAGCTTCATAGGGCAACTGGTTGGTCAATTTCAGTCTGGTACTGCACAGTCGATGGAAAAATATGTCATTAAGTAAAAACCTTGGACAATATGATTGATATTTTGCCAGAGTATGACTAGACTCTGTTGCAAAGGAAATATTCGTCAGGGATCCATTGCATCATCGGGTATGTCAATTACAACCATCAGGGTTAGCAGACAGCACAGAATACATCCTTCAGTTGGCTACACAATGTTACATGGAGTGTTTCCGACTGCAACCGTCCCTTCTGAAACATTTTCCAGTTTTGAACTGCACCGAATTCTGCAACATAAGTGAGAAAACAGTCTCTGATCAAATGCACAATGTTGGTTTGTGATTTGCACCAGCTTTTAACCCAGTGCGATGCAGTTAACGGTTATGCCAATGATAACGCCGCATACAGCCGCAGTGCGTCACTTTGTACATGGCTCCAGGTGAGATATTTGCAGATGTGCACACTGAGTTAATTACATTTACAGAATATGAGCTCATATATACGGTGCATAATGCAGGAGTTACGCCTCCTCAACTCCACATGCATTTTGATGCGAAAAGCACCACACATTGATGTGACTGAAAACTGTTCAATAGTTGTGATCACTTCATATTATAATACAGAATGCATTATCCATGGCACTGTTGATCGGATAAGTAATTTCTTAAGAAACGATCACTAAGGCAAAGCACATGTATCTTTCTGATCTGTACAATATGATCAAACTTGTACAATTTCTTTTGAAAAACAAGACCATATGATATGCCAACTGAGGTCTTTTCAATCCATCAATCTATTGCATAATATATGTAATTTTCAATCAATTATGTTGAATGTAAAAATAAACAATTCATTTGATGGGTTTGATGTATCCAGACGTACTGCCGTCTTTTGATTTGACGTTGCCTCTTTGAGCAGGCCGCAAACAACACTTTGGCTTCGACTCCCGAACAACATTATGGATGTGTTACGGAAGGTATAGTCCGAAATGTACAACTAATAATTGGACATCATAGACTGCCAAATCGACTCATTTCGCGATCATTCTCAGGATGATTCACATTTATGTATATATACTAATCAGTTTCTTTTTTTTACAGCAATTCCATATAACTGCTTAAAGAAGCAATCATAAATCAACATTCATTTTCAGCAGCATTTGTCACGCAACTTAAGAACATTGACTTACATTCAGAACGCGGGTTTGCCAAGTGCACATTTGCCTTAGCTTGATATAACATAGCGAGTGATTGGATGCGATCGATGTGTTGCATGCGAGGTAATGAGGCCTGGGATACGTATGTGCTTAATAAACAAAGGAGTGCATTAACTTCATAAAATATGCATGGCATACACATCAAAATTAATCATTCTATGAGTTGAACATGTTTGATAAACCCACAAGCATAATCCATCTTCTTATTGTTTAAGTACAATAATCGAAAGGTAAATTCTCAGTTAATCTTTTCGCTAAATCGAAGCTTTCGACCTTCTTAATACACGTAAAGGTAAATTTGCTTGACTGTAAAAAAATGCTTTTGACAACCTCGATGTGTTTGGTTTACAAACAAGCCCATTTAACCACTGTGATCATGCAGAGCTGATCCGGTTTTACTTTCAGACAGACTACTTTAGTATCACATTCTTGAGGAATGGTTGACATATCAGTACCCTTATCACATGCCGTTGGTGTTGCTATATTTGGAACTAAAACGCACCAAAAGAATCATACAATGATCTATTCAATTTCTGCTGATCATAAAGGGCATAGGGCGATGTTGGACTAGACCACACATGAGTGTCATTCGTGTCCTGTTGTGACCATCTGACGTTTTCACAGCATTTAATTAACAAACTGAACTGATCATAAACAAGCACCGTCCTTTGCTTTGTGTATCGTCTGTTTATAAATATTTGCAACACTGCTCAATTTGCGAAGTAAAATAAGATGGAGTTAGTATACATCTACTTAACCGTCGCTGATTAACGATTTTGTTTAGCGCTATGTAACATCGTAAACGCGGAATTTGCCATTACCAGATAAGTTATTCCAGTTAACTCACATTTATCTCAGCAATGCTCCTGAAAAAGCTGTTTCGATATTCATGTTTCTTAATGGCACCACTTGTTTTAAGCAAATCATTTCAACGGCGTGAAAAATAGGACAAATATCCATAAACGGGACTCATGGAGATGATGAATGGTTCCCTTGTGGATCTGTTTGAGCCTTACTGATAACAGACAATGTGCATGATGTGATTCACGGAAACGCTGATGAGGCCGACTTTCAAAGACATAAAAGAGCAAAACAAATTGTCATACTTTTCAGAAAACGTATAACTTAATAGGCTAATTTGATACCGAGACCTAACTTTTGTTGCATGTTAGCGACGTATAGTAATCTTGACGTCTTTAAACCCGTAGATGTCTGTTAACAGACATTTCTAAATCACCGATCGAGTGTTGTTGGTAAGGCAACGACTGATAGCAGAATCGTCTCACAACGTTATTTGCTGCATTGGAAGGATGTCTTTAGCTGTTGGATATAATTTGCAACAACGATAGGTTCTATTATAGACCATACTCGTGTCATTTATGGCGAGAAGTGTGATTGTTCATCTGATTATGATAGGTTAACAATGTTTATTCATAAGGCATAAGCTATGTCAGTGTTTTCCCATTTACAGTGCTTACTTGACTTTCACAACTTTTGCGATTAGCTGATATATCGGCATCCTTCCAAGTGACCTTCTGGAGCACGTTCATAACAACTGGGACGGCGTTTTTTACGTGGTCCGCAAGGGATTCATCAGAATATGGTATTTACAGAAAGGAACCAGCCGGGATTATCTGAAAGACATATCTCTACCACAAGGCGCCGTTTTGGTGGGCGTGCGCCCGGAGAAATAATGTGATTTATTTGAGGCCCATAAGGAACCGAGAAGTGGAAGCAGTGGTGATATGATTATAGAAAGGAAGCGCTTTGTTAGTGAATTGCAATTTGGACCATGAAATACATGGCTTAAAGAAAGACCTTGTGGTATGTGTCTCCGTGTTGACTATCCACTCTGTGGTGAAATGAGGCCGGTAGACTAGTTGAGATTGAGGAAAACGGTTTGTCCAATGTTTCGAAAAGCACAATAAACCGATGCTTATGGTTACAAAATAACGTCCTAGATATTGCCTCAACAGCAGGGTCGTTATGGCTTAAACGTCAACGAATAAACTTGTGAACGGGATCACAGTATACGTATTCTCATAAGCTGGAGTAGTAACTTAAGGGAAGCTGTTACAGCATTGCTTAGATCAGATCTACCGCTTATGAAACACCTCTGGTATGATCTAACTACATCTTCCCATGTAGGTGTTGAAATGGGGAAGCAGTTTACAGATTCATTCCACATTATCAAGGAACAAGAGCATAACATACACATGTCAGTAAATATGCATGGATTCCCGATGGTAATCACTCTGACCGCCTAAAATACAGGTAGGACTTTACAATATACCATGAAAAGGTTATCTTGGAATTGTTCACTGTCCATGAATTTGTTACATAATGGTCAATATAATATATGATTATTGATAGAAGTGGCAGTAGATAACTTGGCATTTAACACGACAGTTTACATTCTTTCGCTTATATAAAAGAATGCATTGTATTATGTAAGTTTTGGTATATAACATGAATTGGCTTATTTCCATTTGTTTGTGAAATCATCGCAGTGACATGATTCGCTGTAGGGGCAATTCCTGCAATATGTGGTCCTCTGATGATGGCTACATCACACAGTTTTGCCAATCCTCAGAGCCGTAAAGAGATCAATTATTGCCAAATGGTACATGTATGCTCTATTGCAATACTAGACAATGAAAGCTTAGAACATCACTTTCTGGTAATGGTATCGCAGTGATGGATACTTAAATGACGTAACCCCTGCAGCCATCCTTCCCCATCATACTGCAAGCCCAGAAGAGGGCCATTATGGAGCTAGTTTTGCTATTTATAGGTCATTTTTCGTGGCTGAAAGTGCTTGCTAGTTCTACGACTGCAAAACCGACTGGCGTTGAAACTTGGCACGTTAAACTGCGTCATTATCAAGCTAGTGCAATTTAATTCTACTAAGGGCTGGTGTCGATAAATTGTCCCAAATGAGAGCTCTATTGAAAGCATCATACGTCGAACAAAAAGCAATTCGCGGTTGAATGAGGTCATTTTTCTGGATGGTAGAACGACAGGGGCTGATTTTATTTTGCCGTATTCAAACCCTTCACCTACAATAAATAACGAGAGCACGTGACGTTTTGAGTGGATAAATATGTTAGATTGCTGAGATTGCATGCATGCATAATGCAACTGACAGATACAACGAAACCAGGAATTTGTCACGGTTATTTCTATGCAGCCATTTGTATATGTCCCTCGTGCATCAAGTGGACTTAAACACCGCTGACTATTTTGTTGGGCCGAGTTTTAAACAGAAATAATAAAACTCTGTAAGGCAAATATTTATGCCAATCAATGAAGAAGGATATTGAATGGAATGAAGTAGAACCTGGCGCCTGATTTCACTACATCAACCCTTATAACAGTCTTAATTGTGACATACAGATTACTTTCCATGCATCGTGTTGGGGGAACGGTTTTATGTTCAATGTTAAATCGGTTATTTTGCGACGTTTTAATCTTCAATGCGCAAGACGGAATCAATTAGACTTATTTTTATTTTGCTGTGCTGGCGTCTAACATAAAATTCATTTACTGCGATGTGCGTCTGCTGTGCGTCTAAGAGTGGAAATTATTTTCGATTGTTTTTTCATATCACGAATGGAGAGAAGCAAGAATAATCTCCTGAACATGCAGCTATCAAGATGGTTTACAATCTGAAGGAACTGTTTGATTGATTTAAGTCTGCATTTGTTTGGCTGCACAGTTGATCATATACTCTGCTTGTGCGATTGTCTTAATCAGTATACACCTGGAATCATATGATTGGTAATTTTGCCAGGGCGTGGTCAAATTGGGCTATTTACCTTTGGTAGCCATGTTATCTAAATGCATCATTTGTTACTAGGTATTCCTTGTGATACTTCATTTTCATTATTCATCAGTAACCCCTCACCTCAGTTGCACACCCGAGGCAGCATGCCATGCCTTTGTTCCAATACATTCATTTACTAGGCGATGTTACAACACTGTACAAACAGCCAAGTGGTCTGTGTCCAAGTCATGAATTCAATCTGCATGTGATTCCATTTACTTCCATGATAAATGCCCATCACATCATTAAGATTGTAGTCTATTATTGGAGGAATTTGAACGTATTAGACAACTATCTTGTAAGAGATCTGATTATATTCCGCCTCGTTGTATATTGCAACATACATGGCGTGAATGATTACTATGCAACAGAGAGCGGACGGAAGCAGCCCATTATCTGTAGTTCTCGAGAAAAAAAGCAAATTATATCTAAATACAACAGAGAACATCAGAGCAAAGAATACAAGATACGAAACAAATCCTGCTTGAATGTGCGTAGCTCCGAAGGAGAAATACCATCTCTGAGGACGCAACATTGTGTGTCTAAACAGCACTGGGTTCAAGGTCAGTTGTGTTTCATTTATGATAGAACAAAGCAAGTTTGGATATTTTATTAAAGACTCGAGTCGGATTGAGACTTTTTGCGAACTCCAGAGATGCAAGTGGAAATGTCAGCTGCGTGATGTAGTGGCTCGTTATAGGATAAATGTTGATGTAAGCTTATTCTAAATAAGGACCGGTTATATCATGGAGGCGGTACCTAAATATAGGTTGAGTAACGGGAAGCATACCCAGTAGCTAATACAGATCTATCCAGACAGGATCAATGGGTATGACTGCAAACTATGTACTCCTTACTAATTAACACCTTCCTCTGGTAGTCTACCGACTAAAATACTGCGGTGTTGTTTTGAATAAAAAATCCAGAATAGTCATCGTGTGCCATTATGCTGCTATGTATTGACGAAGTATGTTGCTACACCCACACCGCTGATAGGATTGGCCGAAACATGAATCCAATTCACACCCAATACCAGTTTCCCTGGTGACCGAGATATCTTCCAATGGCCGAGAACCCTGTTCGCGATGTATTCATGAAAATGGAGAATGCCGCCTGAGCAGGCAATATAGCAAACATGATGCTGTTTCGCAACAATGCATGAACGCACATAATGTAATAACATGGAGTGTTTGTACATACAACGCAGTACCTTCTTAACCACTTGTCATATACTGCACTGAATTCAACCACAGGCGTGCAAAACATAGGGCCACACTTATATGTAGAATGGAGCGGTATTTGTTTGTGATGAGCATCCCCTTTCAACCCCGTGATAGGGATGCCTATAGCTCCTATATCTATGATTGCGCCAAATACAGCCGCGGTGTGTCACCGTTTGTCTCAATCAGGCATACTTCCCAGTTTATTCTCTTAGCAGAATACGAGCTCATTCACACACACAGTACATAATGCAGATGCTATGTGAGTGTGAAAACCGATGCATTAATTTTATACATGGATGCATCATGAATGAGACTTGTTCTAGTATTACATCACAACCGATGATTGCTCTGCATTGTCATAATGAACATGTTATAAGCAAAACTGTTGAGCGGATGAGGGATTACCCAAGTAGCATTTACCACAATTGAGAACGTGTGAATGTCTGATCTGCAAAACAACACTGACCACGTAGAACCCCATTTGCGCACCCCGCTACTGCAACAATACACGATATATAGACCCTCAGCCAATCCATCATCAATTCCAACAATGCATCGAATTTAGTCCGATGTGTTTACGTAAGGATACAAAAGGATACTATTCGCTTACAAGCCCTCTTACATGTCATGGAAAACCAAATTAACTTGCGAGTGGCAATGCATTGGATGGTGACCACCGCTCCGATGTCGGCGTATCAGAGTTAATAATGCTAATCTACCCATCACCTATATCGACCGGTCAGTAAGGGAGCTAATGGGTAGTAAGCCTCAGTTTAAATACTTACAGGATTCTGTACTCGTGTGTTATACGCTGGTGTGATTTACGATGAACGCTTGCTGCAAGAGTTTTTTTCCCCAGTTGAATGCTTCATCAGGTACAGTGCGTCCTGATGTTAAATGAAGGATCAATGCTACCAGATGTACCGCCATCTATCGAGTAATACGGGGCCTTTTGTATCGGGTCTTTACCAACACACTGACCTCGACCGAACCATTGATCGGTGTAGTCCTGTTGTGCAACTAATAAGTGAACATCATAGACTCCCGACGACTACTCGCAGCATGTTCCGCATTCAGGTAGATATATTGATCGGTTTCTTTGAAGCCAGTAAATCTATATGTCTGCATGAGGAAGCAAGCATAGATCACCATTCATCTGAAGCAGTATCTGTCATCCATGTTACTACAAAGGCATACATTCATAACGTGGGTTTATCGAGCGCATACTCTCAGTAGCATGATACCATATCGAGGGAGGTGGACACGATCGATGTGTTTCATGGGAAACAATGAGGTCTTGGACCAGAATGTATTGGAAGAAGTGAGGACCGCATTTTCGCCATGGAACATGCTCGGCTTGTACACAAAAACAGCCCATTCGATGCATGTAACATGTTCGCTTATACACACGTACGTGGTCCTTTCATTGTGTTCACCATTTTCATTATACACACCAACAGAGGAACATGTTCGGTATGCATGCAAACAAAAAGAAAGAAAAGATTGTTTAGGAAAGGGGTCATCCTCTCTTTCGAGGTTATGAATATTGGATGTAAGTAAATACTTATTGTTCAGCGTATAACCGTATATTTACGCTATCGAGGACAAGTCTTAGCACCTCTCGGTAGTGGGTGCCGACAAATAAGATGTGAGTAATCGAAATGTTATTAATCAACCCATGTAATAGGGTTTCATGACACCAGGTGTGTCTATACCTGATGCGTATGGCTCCACCTCACGGTCTGCGACACTGCTCCCTTTGTGGAGTTAAATCTAATAGATTTAGATTAAATGGTCGCCTATGCTCTTTTCGTTCTGAACAAAGTCAGATTTGGTGTGCAGTTAATCCATACCAGCGATCTAAAACTTCGTCTAGCGAGGCAATTGGTACCATCTTTTTGAGAAAGGCGGTACTATATAGGAACTATCGACTTTGTTATATACCCGAGGACAGGAAGTACCAATGTATGTTATTATCGTGTGTTATATATCTGTCAAGTCCTGTTGCTTGGCACTTTGAAGCATCGTTGCCATTTAATTTGGAATAGTTATCTTATATTCCATTTTTAGGTAAGCAGATATCAAGCTGTGCAAAAAAACAAACACTTTTCACCAAGCTCTCAGCGATGATAGAGCCAAAATGCTTTCTTGGTATTCAGGTCTCCTTGTGGCAGTATTGCATCTGAATATGGAACTAATGTGCTGCACATTACTTATGTTGGGTAAAAAGGCAAATGCCTACAAACGGGAATCATTTCTGCATTTGGCGTCATTCATTGCGATGATGGATGGTTCCCTTGTTAATGTATGCTTGCGTTTCGCTGATAGCAGACAACATGCAGTTCTGTTACATGCTCTGATTTATAGACGCACTGCTGGGGGTATTTCACAGTATCTGTGTGCACCAGATATAAAAAAAGCTAAGCGAATGTTGAAACTTTTTAGAAGAAATAGAATCAAAACTCCATAAGTTTGATGTCGAGCCGCAACTGTTGTGGCATTTAAATGACATATCGAGATCATCGTAGGTTGCGTGTTAACTTGTTAACAGGCTGATTTAGATCAATGACTTGACGTATTACGGTAAAAGTAACGACTATCCTCTCACTCCGATACACAGAGTATCAGACGGATGTCTTCAGGTGCTCCTATGACAAATAGAACATTAGTTTCCAAATAAACGCGTGCAACGTTATAACCATACTGAGAGCTGTAGTTTTATTCTGTTTTAATTCTACTGATTAATGGTTAATGTCGTTTTCCAGTTTGATTAATATTATTCCCGCTACAATCAGTCAATAAGTTAGCTTGAAAGCAATGTGCATCCATTTGCTTTCAGTTCATTCTCAGGTCATAAAACAAAAACAGCACAATCAATTGGGTGTCAGCTAACATCAAGATGAGAAGCATGCATATTGCAACAGTGTCTCTGGTATGAAAGAGGCTCGTGTGATAATATCATGGAGCAATTATCAATGGTTCAATTGAGATTTAATCATTAGTGCCAAGGATTACCCTTGAGGTTGTTCGTTGACCCATAGAGAGATATGGCGGCTAATATCTAAGGCTTGAAACATTTGTTGTCAGAATTGTCGTCAGACGCAAATGAACAATTGATCATATTAATTAAGTTAGTGTCGTTATTACCGTCCGTATTTGACTTACATAGACAGAGTAATTAATGCCTTGTCTTTGCTATTCAATACTGCCCCGACCGGAATGGAGAATGCATGGACTCAACTACGGCACATGGTCTTGTTGATAAAGCCAGTAGTTATGGCGATTGTGGTGATCAGGTTTTGTTATGTTTATCTTCTTCAATGTATGGTAAGCCGACATCTGATGTTACTGTTGTCATAACGGCGAGGAGTGGATAGGATTCTTATTACTCAGGTGTTTCCTTGATGTTGATAACCTTGGCGATAAGCTGATATATCAGCACCCTCAATCCTCAACCGTCCGTTTTACCAAACCGTCATGTGTCGAGGACCTGGCCTTTCAGTGTTACACTCGTCGTATGCAGATGGGTAGGCTTATTTAGCGGCATGTCAGGGATTCGTTAGAACGTGGTATTGACAGAACGAAACAGCCATGGGTTATTCATTTGAAACAGCAGTAGAGGGGACAGCGGTTATATGATCATAATAAGGCTGCGCTTCGTTGATGCGTTGCGAATCGAACGATGACATCTATGATGTCATAGATCTCTAATGTTGCTCTGTGGTAAAATAAGTCACGGAAATACTGGCTAAAATATACGATAAATTGATGATCATGGCTAAAGCGTAGAGGAATCAGCCGTTGGTGACTGGCGTCAAAGTATAAGTATCCCAATAAAGCCAAGTAGTAACCTTAAGTTACAGCATCGGGAATATCTGATCTTCACGCCTTCTCCAGAACATTTTCCGATATGATCTAACAATATCTTCTCTTATAGGTATTTAAATAAAACTGCAGTGTACAGATTCATTCCGATTTTCATTTATCTGTAAGATCGCATTGAGTTGTCAGCCAATATTATTTATGAGGTCCCAATCGTCACCACTCTGACAGGTTAACCTCGAGGGATTTTATGGTAATTTTGCTCTGTGCATGTTTTCGTTTGCATAGCATATAATATTCACACACATTTACAGTTATTGATTAATTTGACGTCCACTTAAGTCAATAAATGTAAGAAGTATATCAAGGTATATAATATGTATCTCCGTTTATTTTATAGAGCTCATTGCAGAGAAGGAATCATCCTTATGGGCAGTTCCTGAAATATAGTGTCCTCTGAAGAAAGCAGACATATAGACAGGCTTGTTGATCGCTACGCGTATCCTCCTGTGATGATAGACAATGTAAGCTAAGAATATAACTTGTCTACGATAACAGAGCGAACGCTACTATTAATCACAGAGATGTATTATCAAATGTTGTAACCCAGCCGACACTTCTCCTTCCGAATCACATCTAGACGAGGGCAAATGTGGAGCTGGAGTTGATATTTATATGGCGTTATGTGTGACCGAAGGTACAGACGAGGTCTGGAACTTACTGACCGACTGATGCTAAAGTGTTTAGGTTGAAGGTCATTGAAATCACATGCTCTTTGCAACTCGACAAGATAAATGCGGTCATTATGTAGCGGTCACGGCCAATCCCACGCTCGCCATTTAATACAGCTAACACTCCAAACAACCAAAGACTAGTGTCGATAAATGACACCAAATGGAGTGAATGCATCATACTTTTAACCATCGGCAATTCAAGGCAAACCTTTGTCTTACTCGGGATGGTAGGATTGCTGGCAAGGACTAAGTATCAAAAATGGATGAGGGAAAGTCCGGTTCGTACCGTATGGATACGCTGGACTAAGATATTCATCATAATGTAACCAGCAGATATGAAGGAAATCTCACAAAGGTACGTTCATCAGTGCCAGCCTAATAAGAAAGAGATTGAATGGAAGGTCGACGTATCTAAGTTATTCTTGAAAGCAGCGATGTGTTACTGGTAGTCTTTTAACGGTATAATGCCCATCAAAAATGTCACATTGAGATTGGTTTACGAAGTACATTAGTCTCTGCGTTGTTGATTAGAATACAACTCAGTGCTAATGGCTGTGGGCATCAGTCAGTTTATTTGCAATGCGAAGGAGAAAGCTGTCTTACTGGGTAATCATTTATATATGCCTTTTCTGTATTACCCCATCTGATGCAAGTTCATATTGAGAGTGAGGAAATTGTGCTCATATGAATAGGATAAGATTGGCCTACGTTGCCTTCCCCTAATGAACAGCAGTGTCCAATCACAGCTGAGTCGGTTATCGTTACGACGATTTAGCTCATGTTCAAGGTTATTGAGGGGGTTGGGTGGGGTAATGGTTGGCCCAAAACGCCACGACACACGTTGCTGTGGTTTCTATCTGGTCCCATTGTTGTGTACGCAGCGGTAACAAGACCGCCAGCTGAGACATTCGATTTTATGCAAAGACGAGTCTCTTATTGCGATGTGAACTTCATGCATTAATAACACAACAAAACATACAAAATGTTCGCTGGCACGGCATGATGAAAGCGAATTGTTTTAGTTAGCCATTACTCGGGATAATGGACTCTCGTGGAGAGAGTTAAAACTACTTGTGTCTGGGGTGTTTCACCGCAGTCAGAACGAGTGAATACCGCGAGTCATGAAGAATACACGACTGAAATATGGTTGCCGGCGTTCATTGTGCTGTTATACAAAGACAGCTTTCCTTACATTTGCATCAAGATATTGCCGTATGCGTCCTGATTCTGTCAGCGTTTCGATGAAGGCCAATGCATTCATTCAATGACACTTGGGGTCCTGAGAACACCACGTGTTCTTTTATGACGTACGGCTTTATTCAGACGTCCTGGGAACACCATGCGTTTGTGACCGTCCTTATCAATTAGATTTTATTTAATTAAATAGTTCCGGTGTAGCAAGTAAACATTCCAAACCCGTCAATTCCCATAACAATTAACATCAGACCGTTTGACCTTCAATTAAAGCTAAGGTAATTGTATCTCCACGCTTGCTGATGACGCCACACACTTGTATAAACACCTCCGTCCCCCAAAGTAAAACAAATTCAGTATTCGGGCAAGATACAGTCACCGTCGTACGGACCAAGATGGAAGACCAACTCCGTACGGCACGTAACAGTTTGGAATTCAAGCTCAGCAGTATCTCTGGACATAACCAGAGTTACTCCCACTAGCTGCGGGATACGGAATCCGTCTTCATCACTACGACCAAAAGCAGTGCCGACATTCACGGTGAAACGTTCTTTGCGCATTCATTCACGAGTGACGTCACGTCGCTGGCGTTGCTGCATCCTCGCACATCACATATTGCAGGCATTAAACGTTCGGTCCCTTATGCTTGATTTCATCCAACCGTTCAACGGATTGCAGTCTAAATTGCGCACAAAGTGGATTCATGTTACCGAACACTGTGCTACACGCTGCTAGTATCCCAGCAGCTTCACAGTAGGCCATTAACCTACGCTACTAAATATGTGTTATAGCATTTGATGTAACGAGTTACCCTATTCTAGCGCTCTACTCAATCCATCGGCGATGTTTCATTTATTGTTTGAACAACGCAAGTTTTGCTATATTGTAAACTATTCGGATGGGCCGCACATGAGCCTCGGTTTTCAGATTGAGACATCACTTGAGTACCAGAAACACAAGCGGAGGTGTCATCTGCGTGATGTAGTGACTCGTGATAGGATGAACGAGGGTGTAAGCGTAATCCAGACAATGACTGGCTAAACCACTGATGTGTGAGCAGAATTATAAATGAGTTTGGGAAAACACCAGCAGCGATAAATATGATGATACTGTTATTCATATCAGCTATGTTGTTGGTACCGAATAGCATTTTCATGTCCAGGTCTCCGTATTGCATTGTTTGATAATCACCATGCGTTGAACATCATTTCTGTTGTGAAAGCCAATAAGGCAAATATCAGTGAACGGGATTTATTTCTGCATTTGTCGTCATTCATGGAGATGATGAATGGTTCCCTGGTGGATTTCTGCCGGATTTTCGCTGATAACAGACAACGTAATTTATGAAAACGCTGGTGAGAGAGCATAATAGCTTAAGTGCGTAAAACGTAAAACATAACATCAAGACATCAAGTTCAATTCCCAGCCCCCGCGTCTTTTGCATTGAATCGCCATACAGTACTTAAGGTCGTCTAGTCGTGTTCTCCGTGTTTCCAGAAGGCATTCGTGTGATCGTGTTATGCATTGTGCATTAGTTGGTGTTCGCTGACCCATGGGGAGTTTTGGCGAACTTTAAGCCTGGACAAGTCACTTTCAGAATGTTCGTCATCAGCAAATCAACAGGGAATCTTGTGAACACATTGATTCAGTTCGTGTCACAATGACAACCCTTGGTTGACTTACGTTCAGAGCGCAATGTATGCCTGATTTAAACCTCGGCCTGCCAGCATGGCTTAAGCATGAAGTCTATTATGGTTCATGCTCGCGCCATTCAAAGCGAGGAACGTGTTGAGGCATCTGATAATTTCATTGAAATCTTTAATGATTGTTTAGTGGGCAAATGGTCTGTAATTATTTTCACAGCTTTTGAGATTGGCTGAAACATCAGCACCCTCAAATATCAACTGACGTTGGTGCATATTCAAATTGGTCAGTTGTTTTATACGTGGTCCGTCAGGGATTTTCCTGGACAGGGTATTTGCAGAATGAAACAACCAGGGCTTATCAAACAGACATATCTCTACCACAAGGCGACGAACTGTAAGGGGTGTGCTTAGAGAGACAATGAGAATCATTTCTGACCCATAAGAACTACTGTAGAGAAGGCAGTGGTTATATGATCATATAGAGACGGTGCTTTAACAAAATATTGCTCGATGGATTGCTTCTACTACAGAGTCGTTATGGCTAAAATCAGCCGAAGCTGACTTGTGTCTAAGTATACGCATCTTTATTGTGCCGGGTAGTTGCCTCAAGGGCGATTTTACAGCATTGATTAGTTTTATATTCCGTAGCTGGCATTGCTATATATGTAGACAAAATCCATGACTGCTAGTGCATGCGAGATATAGGATTACTTGACCAACTGGTGTTAAAGTAGCCCATTTTTATGAAGAGATCCACAGTGACCCAATGTTAAGTCAGACGGTTATCTAATTGCACTCCAGTGCACGTAGCAACGAGAGGAGACAGCTATTAAGCGGCCAAATTCACGTCCTAGTCCGCAATTTAATACCACTAAGACCCCAAACAACCAATGGTCTAGTGTCAATAAATGACACCAATTGAAACTTTGTGGACGGCATCATGCATCGTTCCACCAACAATCCGCGGTTAATCGATGCCTTCCTCTGTGTGATGGAATGGCTGACAGGGCTACGGTGGTTGTGTCGTTGGCCTTGTGGGTAGCGGGCTTTATAGTGTCCGCGCGAGTTACTGGCCCTTTGATCACCCATGATTAAACACAGTTCCATACAGTCCTATGTACACGTAGTATGTGTAGAATGAAAGCTCCGTTAATACTCTATTAATAATATTTCAGCTGGTTCTGGCGGAGTAGATGTCACCGAGCCCCAATGAATAACCCATGAAACCAATTATGAATGTTATGTAGGTCTTTTAAATGCATTGTGTTAAGTGCTAATTTTCGTGTTAACTTAAATATACTACGGGTATTTATCGATTTTGCAAACTTATAAGAAGCAGGTAGGTCCTGATTACAAGTATGTTGCTAATTAACGGTTGCGCATATGGTAGCTCATATATCGTTCCACTGCTTTGTCTGCTAAACGACAATAATTATTGTCTTGTGCTAAAAGTGGTAGGACACCAAAACATGAAAAATTGCTATGTATTGATGAATTCTATGTATTTATGAATGCTCTGTATTTATAAATGCCATGTATTTTTGAATGATATGTATTTTTAAATGATATGTACTCATGAATGATATGCATTTATAAATGCTATGTATTGATGAATGTTGGACATCAATCCTTCAAACAGCTGTCATTATCAATCTATGTATTTATAAATGCTATATATTTTGATGGATTTATGTGACCAGACGTACCGCCATCTACCGGAATGTTAGTGCCTATTGTAGCGGATTTATAACAACACTCAGACCCCACTAAATTCGTTAGATCAGTACAGAATAGCAAAAGGCTACACACACACACACACATATATATATATATATATATATATATATATATATATATATATATATATATATATATATATATATATATATATATATATATATATATATATATATATATATATATATATATATATATATATATATATATATATATATATATATATATATATATATATATATATATATGCGCGTGTTTTAACAAGAATCGATGATATTTGACATTCTAAAGATTGTCGTCTCTAATGTTGCAGCAAGGACAATTCGAAGTCATAAATGCATGTAGGGCATATATAACGTATTTAGTGTCTGATTCATGGATAATCATATTGCCATCATTGATGTTATTGCTGTAACTATTATACATATTGATTGCTTTGTTCAAATTAATGTTATTTAACCTCTCTGGGTACTGTAATCTGACTATCAACGATGTTGGACATCAATCCTTCAAACAGCTGTCATTATCAATCTTGCGGCACATGGCCTAAGATGCCAAATCCGCTTTAATCTGATGCAAAATAAGCAACGAGGTGATTATCCTATAGCAGTTCAAATTAAACAAAGGAGGAAGTCTATATATATAGTAAATAAAAACGCAAATAAGAAACGTTGATTTGACAGCATATGTGTTTCGACTGAAGCTATTTGGATGTCTGCTGAAGTGGTCTCTGTAAAACATTACACAACATAATTGATGCAAACCTGATTAGGTTGCTCATCAATACAAGATGTCATATGAATCACTTGCTTGCTATTAAGTTAAGGAGGTAAAAACTAATCCACTATCATATGGCAGAAACTTAATCTACATGACAAGAACATTTAAATATTTACTAATAGAATATTGGTAAAACACATTGTAAGACTGATCTTATTAATGTGCACTTAAACTGCAATTATATAACCAATAACAAACAGCACACCCAACAATAGTTAATGTTACATTCCTTCATTGACCACTGATGGCTCGTCTTGGGTACTGTGATCACAGGCATTGACTAGTGACCACCATGAAGGTTGCTATGGTGTTGAGCATTGATAAATATACTAGAATTTAATGCTTGGATGCTCCCCTGAATTGACTTTGGGGCATCTCCCATGGTCACTTAACCATTGATTGAATAGTGTCTCATTCACATAAGCCAGCTCTTTTCCTACCAAACCTGAGGTCACACATACAGTGGTGCACATCTGAAAATGAGTATAATGAGGATGAGGACATGCACATCTGATAATTGATCTGGTGTTGATTCTGTGACAAAGCATTCACCAGATGTTCAGAATAAGTCTACAGCCCAGAGAGCATAGCTCAGTCGTCAGAAATGTAGATGAAGCCACATGACCCTTTAACTATTCCTTTCTTTAATGATAAATTTCTCTCAAATCACCAAATGTTAAGAAATGATAAGACTATAATTACCATTTTTCTCTTGACCAGTATTCATAATAATGATCATAACATTTTGGCGGAGGTCAAGGACAATACAGATCTGATTTCGAGTTAGCAAGGAGATATTGACATGAGAAGGCCCTGCGTAGGAGTGACATCGAAATTTGAAAAACCCAGGAGACTCCTTTAGGTTATTCAATAATAACACAGGGGTCAAATGTTATCCTGGAAGATTTTAACTTAGTAAGTACCCATCAATAAAAGAATGATCGATGTTTAATTCGGAGCTGCTAGCTCGCATTAAGGTTGAAGTGCCATCAGGAATTATTCTCCATTGATTCAATCACCCAGGAACAAAAGGTCATGCAGAGCTGATATTTACTTTGTTAGTGATCATCAGTAGAAGTGCTTCATGCTTAATTTGCGACTGGTAGCATACTGTATAAGACAACGTTGCATTAAGTATTATTTCCTATTTGGTTAGCATAGCTAATGAGATTTGTCAATGATACGGTCACACGGGGCTGATATTTTGTTTGTAAGTGACAATCAATGTAAGAGTGTCTTGCTTTGCAAAACAAAGTGAGCCACAAAAAGTTTACGAACAGACAGGTTAACAGAAGCCAGGGTAAAGCTGTGCCGAGGAGCAGATCTAATAATGGTACCTTATAAGTGCCATGCAACAAGTCGGCTAACCCCTTTCAAGGCAACCATTTAAAGTGGTCATCCAAGTCATGCATAACCAGCCAGGTTGTCACACCTTGGAAACCGCACTGTCCCAAGATGGCCTCATGCGTGATTTGGGGTTTTAAATATTGTTAATAGCACTATCAAAACTAGACAAGACGCACAGATTTTAAGACAAACTGACAGATGACCGCTGCATTTATAGCTTATACCTGATAGATTCAAATGAGGTCATTGTACAACGAGAAATCACATGGAAACATAGCCTGCAAAAAAGTCATGGCTATTTTTTTGTTTGTTCGAATACAGTGGTCTTTAGCAATGGCTAGGCTATTAGCAGTAGTGGATCTTTCAGGGTATGCCAGGGAGCAAGTCGTCCTCAGAGGATCTATATATCCCC
This sequence comes from Urechis unicinctus, assembly GCA_034190875.2. Classification (NCBI taxonomy): domain Eukaryota; kingdom Metazoa; phylum Annelida; class Polychaeta; order Xenopneusta; family Urechidae; genus Urechis; species Urechis unicinctus. Next base: position 31,674,981 of record CM067350.1, on the reverse strand, counting down.
TTTCTATATATATATATATATATATATATATATATATATATATATATATATATATATATATATATATATATATATATATAGATATATATATATATAGTATATATATATATATATATATATATATATATATATATATATATATATATATATATATATATATATATATATATATATATATAGGTCACAATTCATATTAAGCAGCTTTCCTTTGAACATTTGCTGACATTCAGAACGCGAGTTTCATGCGTCAACGTGTTATTATGTAGCGATTGAAAACAGCAATCAATGTGCTAAACACTAGACAAAGAGGTCTTGGGCTGGAATCCAATAGAAGGATCTATTCTATAAGAGGTACATGCTCGGTGTTTACATCAACAACTGAAGCCGGTGAAATACCCAGTGTATGAACAGGGACAACAAGTGAAGCCTGGTGAATCACCCCGTATATGAACAGACAACTTCTGAAGCCTGGTGAAACACCTATTGTATGAACAGACAATAGCTGACGCAGTAAATCGTTTTCATTCAGCTATATTGTGAGCACATTAATTACGCTTGTGTCATTATAACCCCATCCGCTCCTTGTATGGCGTGCAAAAATAGAGAATTTGCCTAGATTGTACGACTTAAACGTGGGCTTGTCAAGATGGATAAGTTATCGACTCAATAATGGCTCATGCTCATGGCATCTATAGCAAGGAACGCGTAGGTACATCTGATTATCAGGCGTTTTCATTCAAATCGTCAATGTTCCTTTGGTCAACGTATACAATGTTTGTGTCTTCACAATGGAGAGGAATATATGTGATTACCCTGATTGATATAGTGTTTCGTTGATTTCAGCAACCTTGAAATCATCCTTAATCCACAGAACAACCGTCGTCGATGTCGAACCGATAGCAATGAAGTATATATCCAGCAAGCGCACCAGGGACTCACTATAACAGACTGTTTACAGAATGGAACAACCGGGGGTTATTGAATTGACATATCTCAACCACAAGGCGACGAATTCGTAGGCTTGTGTCAAGAGAGAAAATGGGATAGGTTTGAAGCCATAAGAAACAGTAGAGGGGACAGTGGCTCTTTGATCATATAAAGGCTGCGCTTCGCTGATGCATTGCAAATAGGGCGCTGACATCATTGGCCTTGAGCCAGCATTTGATCTCTTATGATGCACTTCGGAGCGGAAATTATGGCTAATTGAGACTGTGGAGAACTATTTGTCCAGTGTTTAAAAAATACAATAAACCGATGATTATTGTTACAAAGTATCGCCCTATTCATCACCTCTGCAACTGAGTCTTTATGGTTAAATCAGCGAAGGATCAGCCGTTGGTGAAGTATACGTATCCCCAATCAGACCGCTCGCTACCCAAGGGAAGCTGTTAGAGCTTGGTTAGATCAGGTCTTCCAACCGCTTATGAATCATCTTCCAATATGATTCAACGCTCTCTTGCCGAGCGTGTTATAATGGGGAAGCAGTTAAGGATTCACACCGGAATTTCAAAGAACAACACGATCCCATGGAAATGTCAGCAGATTGTATGTATTCGTTCGCAATCGTTGAAGATGTTCACCCGCTAGATGTAACCCATTGCATAGGCAGATGCCAATTGTAGTTCCATGCACGTTGCAACTTAACACGATAAACTCCGGTCATTATTTACCTGCCACAGCAATCTCCGTAGTTTAATTAAACTAAGCTGACAGAGGAATCTACGGTTAATCGATGTCTTTTCCGGACACTGGTTGATTAATTTTAGTCTGGTTTCGGTGCTGCACAGTCGATGACAAACTACGCTTTGTTTGATTATCTCATTCAGGATAGACCAAACACAATATGATAGGCAGGTTGTGACTAAACTACTGTATTTAATTGCAGTAGCCGTGTTATGGGAATTTATTGTTTCCCTATCACTTAAATTGAATTTTGAGTTGGCTAAGGAAACAAACCCAGTGCACTGTACAACCCAGTGCGATGCATTTACGTCTATACCATTGATCACGCCGAATACAGCCGTGTCGCGGCATGCTTCCGGGAGAGATATTTTTGTAGGTGTACTCACTGAATTTATTCCCTAAGCAGAATTGAAGCGGATTTATACAGTACATAATTGAGGAGTTACGCCAACTTAACTCCAATTTGCATTTTGATTGGACAAAATCCCACATTGATGGGTATAAAACTGTTCAATAGTTATGAACATTCCATATTATCATAAATAATATATCATCCATGGCACTGATGGTCGAATAAAAATTACAGATGTAACGATCACTACAGAGGAGCACATGTGTCTGTGTGATCGGTACAATGTGATCAACCTTTCGAATAACAATACTTAATAAAATGCCAACTAAAGTTGAATACATGAAGAAACGATTTGTTTGATGGGTTTATGTGACAAAACGTTCTGCCATCTATTGGTTTGACATTGCCTCATGTAGCGGGCCGCAAACAACACTTCGATCCCGACTTACTTTTGATATTAAATCATGTATTACGTAAGGTATAAAACAATTGTACAGATAATAATTGGATATCATAAATTCCAAAATCGACTCATTTGGCGCTTTATGTATTTATAAAAATCGGTTTCTTTGAAGCCAACAAATCTTCATAACTGCTTGACGAAACAAGCATAGACCACAAGTCATTGTCGAGCAATTTTGAGGGTTTGCTAAGTGCATACATGGCTAAGCATGATATTACATAGGGAGTGTTGGATGTGATCTTGCTATACACATCCACATTGGTCATTCTATGAGTTGACCTTGTTTGATAAAACCCACCAGCACGGTCCATTTTCTTATTGATTAAGTACAATAATCAATAGTTAAATACTCTAAGCGTTTAACTTTCTTAGTACACCTCAAAGTAATTTTATTTTTACACAAACAATCACATTTAACCTCTGTGATTACTGCAGAGCTGATATGGTGAAAATAGCTTTCTCGATATTCATGGTTCTTAATGGCACCACTTTATTTAAGCATGGAACTTATGAGTTTCAAATCACCTCAATGACGTGAGAAATAGGACAAATATCCATAAACGCGACTAATTGCTACATTAGGCGTCATTCATGTAGATGATGAATGGTTCCCTTGTCGATCTCTGCTTGAGTCTTACTGATAACAGATAATGTGCAGCTCTGTTGCATGATGTGATTCACGGAAACGCTGATGAGGTCGACTTTCCGAGACATAAAAGATCAAAACAAATTGTCATACTTTTCAGTAAACGTATAACAAAGACTTATAGATTTATTCGATACCGAGTCCCAATTTTGTTGCATTTCAGCGATATATAGTAATCTTGACGCCTTCGAACTAGTAGATGTATGTTAACAGACATTTCTGAAACACTGACTGAGTGTTGTTGGTAAGGCAGCGACTGATAGTAGAGTCGTGTCACAACAATACTTGGTGCTTTGGAAGGATGTCTTCAGCTGTGGGATATATTTTGCAACGACGAATAACATGTTTGATAAGCAAGGCTCTATTATGTGTCATTTATGGCGCAAAGTGTGAATGTACATCTGATTATGATGAGTTAACAATGTTTATTCATAATGCATAAGCTATGTCAGTGTTTTTGCAAGGACGATAAATCTATAAGATTCCCCATTTACAGTGCTTACTTGACTTTTGCGATTAGCTGATATATCGGTATCCCCTCAAAGGGACCTTCTTCTGGAGCACGTTCATAACAACTGGGACGGCGTTTTTTACGTGATCCGCAGGGATTCATCAGAATATGGTATTTACAGAAAGGAAGAAGCCGGGATTATCTGAAAGACATATCTCTACCGCAAGGCGCCGTTTTGGTAGGCGTGCGCCCGGAGAAATAATGTGATTTATTTGAGGTCCATAAGGAACCGAGAAGTGGAAACAGTGGTGATATGATTATAGAAAGGAAGCGCTTTGTTAGTGAATTGCAATTTGGACCATGAAATACGTGGCATAAAGAAAGACTTTGTGGTATGTGTCTCCGTGTTGACTATCAGCTCTGTGTTGAAATGAGGTAGGTAGGCTGATCGAGATTGAGGAAAACGATTTGTCCAATATTTCGAAAAGCACAATAAAGCGATGCTTATGGTTACAAAATAACGTCCTGAATATTGCCTCAAAAGCAGGGTCGTTATGGCTTCAATGTCAACGAATAAACTTGTGAACGGGTTCAAAGTATACGTATAATCATAAGCTGGAGTAGTAACTTAAGGGAAGCTGTTACAGCATTGTATAGATAAGATCTACCTGCCGCTTATGACACACCTCTGGTATGATCTAACTACATCTTCCCATGTAGCAGTTGAAATGGGGAAGCAGTTTACAGATTCATTCCACATTATCAAGGAACAAGAGCATAACATACACATGTCAGTAAATATGTATTCATTCCCGATGGTAATCACTCTGACCGCCTAAAATACATCTTGGAATTGTTCACTATCTATGAATTTGTTACATAATGATCAATAATATATATGATTATTGATACGGCAGTCGATAACTTGGCATGTAACACGGCAGTTTACATTCGTTAGCATATATAATAGATTGCATTGTATTATGTAAGTCTTGGTGTATAACAGGAATTGGCTTATTTCCATTTGTTTGTGAAATCATCGCAGCGACATCATTCGCTGTAGGGGCAATTCCTGCAATATGTGGTCCTCTGGCAAATGATGGCTACATCACACAGTTTTCCCAATCCGTAAAGGGATCAATTAATTATTGCCAAATGGTACATGTACGCTCTATTGCAATGCTAAACAATGAAAGCTTAGAACATCACTTGCTGGTAATGGTATCGCAGCGATTCATACTTAAATGACGTAACCCCTGCAGCCATCCTTCCCCATCATACTGCAAGCCCAGAAGAGGGCCATTATAGAGCTAGTTTTGCTATTTATAGGTCACTTTTCGTGGCTGAAAGTGCTTGCTAGGTCTATGGCTGCAGGACCGACTGACTTGAAGCTTTGCACGTTTAACTGGGGTCATTTTCAAGCTAGTGCAATTTAATTCTACTAAGTGTCGATAAATGGTCCCAAATGAGAGCTCTATTGAAATCATCATACGTCGAACAAATAGCAATTCACGTTTAATTGAGGTCATTTTTCTGGGTAGTGGAACGACACGCGCTGTTAATATTTTGCCGCATTTAAACCCTTCACCTTACAATAAATACACAACGAGGGCACATGTCGTTTTGAGTGGATAAATGTCTAAGATTGCTTAGATTGCATACATGCATAATGCAACTGGCAGATACAACGAAACCAGGAATTTGCCTTGGTTATTTCTATACAGCCATTTGTCCCTCGTGCATCAAATCGATTTATACACCGCGGACTATTTCTTGGGCCGAGTTTTAAACAGAAATAATAAAACTTTGTAAGGCAAATATTTATGCCAATCAATGAAGAAGGATATTGAATGGAATGAAGTAGAACCTGGCGCCTGATTTCACTATATCAACCCTTATAACAGACTTCATTGTGACGTACAGATTACTTTCCATGCATCATGTCGGGGGAACGGTTTTATGGCTTGTTCAATGTTAAATCAGTTATCTTGCGACGTTTTAATCTTCAATGCGCAAGACGGAATCAACTTAGACATAAATTCATTTACTGCTGTGCGTCTAAGAGTGGAAATTATTTTCGATTTTTTTTCATATCATGAATGAAGAGAAGCAAGAATAATCTCCTGAACCTGCAGCTATCAAGATGGATTACAATCTGAAGGAACTGATTGATTCTTTGCAAACTCCAGAGATGCAAGTGGAAATATCAGCTGCGTGATGTAGTGGTTCGTGATAGGATAAATGTTGATGTAAGCTAATTCTAAATAAGGACCGGTTATATCATGGAGGTGATAATATAGCCTGAATAACGGGAATCTTACCCAGTAGCCAATACAGATCATTCCAGATAGGATCAATGGGTTTGTTCATTTGGTAGTCTACCGACTGATATACCGCAGTGTTGTTTTGAACAAAAAATCCCGAATAGTCATCATGTGCCATTATGCTGCTATGTATTGACGAAGCATGTTGCTGCACCTACACCGCTGATAGGATTGTCCGAAACATGAGCGCCTTAATCCTATACACGATGGTGTAGCTATGTATGAATCCAATTCACACCCCATACCATTTTCTCTGGTGACTGAGATATCTTCCAATGGCCGAGAACCCTGTTCGCCATGCATTCATGGAAATTAAGAATGGTGTCTGAGCAGTAAACATAGCATACATCATGCTGTTTCGCAAAAATGTTAGAACGCACATAATGCAACATGGAGTGTTTGTGCATACAATGCAGTACCTTCTTAACCACTTGTCCATATACTGCACTGAATTCAACCACCGGCGTGCGAAAACATAGGGCCTCACACTTATATGTAGAATGGAGCGGTATTTGCTTGTGATGAGCATCCCCTTTCAACCCAGGGATAGGGAGGCCTATAGCTCCTATACCTATGATCGCGCAGAATACAGTCGTGTTGCGTCACCGTTTGCTTCAATCAGGCATACTTCCGAGAGCTCACTTAGTTTATTCTCTTAGCAGAATACGAGCTCAGGGTTACCCGAGTAGTCTCAACTCCTACATAGGGCCTTCTCATGTCAATATCTCCTTGCTAACTAGAAATCAGATCTATATTGTCCTTGACCTCCGCCAAAATGTTATGATCATTATTATGAATACTGGTCAAGCGACGACTGAGCTATGCCCTCTGGGCTGTAGACTTAATCTGAACATCTGGTGAATGCTTTGTCACAGAATCAACACCAGATCAACATCAGATATGTATGTCCTCATCCTCATTATACTCATTTTCAGATGTGCACCACTGTATGTGTGACCTCAGGTTTGGTAGGAAGAGAGCTGGCTTATGTGAATGAAATACTATTCAATCAATGGTTAAGTGACCATGGGAGATACCCCAAAGCCAATTCAGGGGAGCATCCAAGCATTAAATTCTAGTATATTTATCAATGCTCAACACCATAGCAACCTTCATGATGGTCACTAGTCAATGCCTGTGATCACAGTACCCAGGAAGAGAATGTTAATTTTGCCATCAGTGGTCAATGAAGGAATTTAACATTAATTATTGTTGGGTGTGCTGTTTGTTATTGGTTATATAATTGCAGTTTAAGTGCACATTAATAAGATCAGTCTTGCAATGTGTTTTTTCCAATATTCTATTAGTAAATATTAAAATGTTCTTTTCATGTAGATTAAGTTTCTGCCACGTGATAGTGGATTAGTTTTTACCTCCTTAACTTAATAGCAAGCAAGTGCTTTGTGTGACCTCTTGTATTGATGAGCAACCTAATCAGGTTTATAACAATTATGTTGTGTAATGTTTTACATAGACGTTCATTAGTGCCTATGATATAAAACAGATAGCCAGTTTGACAGGTTAATTTTATCTGTGTAACAGAATGTGCAACTATAGCTGGAGCACAGCACGATAATCATCTTTTGCTGATTCATACAGACAAGATGTTGTATGGATTCACTTATTGTGTCCATGTGGAAACCCACCAAGACCGGACCTCTTAAAAATCCATTACTGCTAGTGCAGCGAAAGACACTTTTGTGGTAGTTCCTGTTCCAATTTGATCTGTTGATATGACCACAAGTTTTTGCTTTATTTCCTGATCATTGATTAAAGGTTCTTGTATTGTTAACGCTTACGAGCTCAATATATTCAGTCAATTGAGGTAACCTGATTCTGCTGAATCAACCCTAAATATCTATATTGTGGATACTGCTTGGTAGAAGTTAAGTGACCATAGATAGGCAAATGAACAACAATCAATGTTTAATCATCAACAAAACAAGTTCATCTTCTACCTAGTCTTGACCTTAACAAATCCAACATCACCTTGCCTGCAGATTCAGCAGTATTTTGTATTCCATAACTACATGTTATTATGTGGCTAACTGAATAAAGGTGATATATTCAAAACTTAAAGCTGTTTAATCCATGTTTTAACCATTCCCGAGGGAATTTATATCATTCACACCAAGCAGATGCGATTCAATTAAATTCTCAAAATCAATTAAATATAAGACCAAAAAATGATGCTCTGATGTCCAATGAACGGATAAAACATGGAATGAAGAATGCACAATGAATCAATTTGAGGTCAATGTGACGCTCGATGAAGCATATCGTGGATATATGCATGAACATATGCAGTTGAACACATCATTAAATGACAGGCACATCCTTTGATAAGTGCTCTGTAGCCTAAATCACTCGGCCGTTAATATTAAGCAATACGAAAGCAAATTATTGAAACGTATATTATAAGAGCAAGGACTGGGTTCTTTAACGCTATGGAGTCATTCCAAGTCAAATCAACCAGAGCCTCCCGCGAAGGATTTTTGATTTTTTTCTAGCTTCTCACAGTGAAAGTTCCATATGTCTGACGGACTTTGGTCAAATAATTAAGCCCAAATATGATTACTTCTTCAGATTCAGCCTATTTTATGATAGGGGGGTCATTTTTTATATTAAGGCCTTCATTTTGGAGCATGTTGAGGCCCCTGGAAAAGGCATTTTAAGAACAACCAGGCCCATAGCTTTCATTTTCCCTTCAGAAAAGTAAAAATATATTTGCATTGTATCATTTTTTCTCACCTTGGACCCTTGGTTATCCTCTCACAAGCTCCAGTAAATGCGAAATATCACCGTGACGCGAATTCGCGAGTGGTTTTTAGTGATGTTGATTTGTATTTTTCTCAAGGAATATTCATGATGGGACCTTCCTCTTTGGTATGCAAACTCAGAATCAACTTTTCTAATAGTCTAAGCAAGCCAGAAGCTCTCAGTGATGAATATCAAGATTTATAGTGTTTCAAAGTTGGCTCCAGCCTGAAAAGTGCTATTTTTATCACTTTTCGGGTGGTACTTTTCTCAAAAGGGACACATGTTGTCCCTATAATTTTTTTTGTGGTGATAGATATGTATCTTATCCAGAACATATAAAAACATTAGACATGTAATATGTGTCCTTTTCATTTTACAAGCGTTTTAGAAAGGTTAGGTCCTAGTATTTTTGTAGTTCGTTCACACATAGAGACATTGCCAGATTTCAGTGGGAAGGCCTGCATGTATCCCAAAATAAGTTTATTAAGCTTCTCAGGAAAGTATCAAGACAAATTTCAAACAAATAACAGAAATATTTAACTTCCAAATCAATTACAGTACAGAATATTCTTCAGATTTGTTACGTAATGCTATTATGTAACTCAAGTCTTCCATGCATGTCATGTATCACTATTGAACACTTTACAGAGTATTATTCAAGTTCTGATTGGCTCAATGCTACTGATGTCCTATCTCCTACTGATCAACTCAAGTCTCCAATCTTTAGCACAAATATAACTAATGTTCAGTACTTTACAATAGAGGAACTTCTATTCACAGAGGAGTTACCATCATGTTGACTCACTGGTGGATCTCACAGAACTTCCTGAAACAATCTTTCACATTTTGAATTTCTAGAGGTGGGAATGTGTACTGTCTGCCTGTTGCTGTTGTTGGCACTGAGAGTGTACAAATCACATGGCTCACAGGAACCCAGCATTCATCCTTGCACCGTGGCCACTTGAAAGAGGTTCCCTTTGCCTTGGACATGAAAGTTATCAGGAGGTCATGCTTCTCCTCATTAACCTCAACAATGCTTCCAGTATACCATGCTTCATCGTACACCGCACCAACATAGGTCCCTGGCTTGTACTGTTCAAGAATTATGTCTGCATGCACAGGTTCCATGGCGAGTGTACCAGAGGTGTCAGATGAAACCCTAAACATGTGCAGTTCATTGCCTTCTGGGATGAAGCAATGGTGGCTCCTGATGCCGGGCACTCTCTTTGCCTCTTTGTACCTCGCCTCTTGTATTGGTGATGCACTCTCTACATCCTCCTTCTTGACATGAAGGAACTTGATACCATGGATGTTTGCATCAGCCCATTCAAACATCTGTCTTGGAGTAAGGATGTGGTTGGTGGTGGTGGCATGTAGTGATGCCCTAGCTGCCAGCCGCTTCACAGTCCCTCCTGCAGAAGAAATCTCAATGATGTTGTATGATGTGTATCTGATCTAAATATTATATGTAATACCAGAACTTATTAATGCAACTATCATATTTGTACCGAGTGCTGGAAGTAGTTGTTGAAAGTTTATGCTTCACCTCCTCAATGAGAGTCATGAAATCTGAACAGTTCTCACATGGTTTGTCATGAGATCCTTGTTCAATAGCATCTGGAGGAACTCCTAAACAGGCTGCAACCTGATAGGATACAGCTTCCTGAGCTTTAGGGCCTTTCTTTTGCCATACCTTACTCGGTCTCTTGAGTTGACTCTCTTAAACTTCAGGGGAGAAAAGCCAGCTTCGGTGAGACTGGTATCTATTGTCTCCAGGTGATGTTCAGTCAAGCTCTCCTGTACTACCTGCGCTTCTCTGGATGCACTGGTCAACAAACCAGAGGGTCCAGCCTCAGGTTCTTCTTCTGATGATGGAAATGCTGGGGGGGCTGTAGGTTAGACATTGAGAACAGAGCTTTTGACCAGGATGCACTTTCTTTCCAGCTTGTACGCTTAAGGTGTCGGCAGTTTGAAGGTCTATAGTACGGAGTGATTTGCGTCGTGATGAATCTTTATGTAGGCTATATGGATCACAACATTTCCTCTGCAGGAATGCATATTTGTCAATGTAGATTTTCTGATGATGAAAACACACGGTTGTATAAGAATCGAGCTCTGAAAATTCAGTTCTCCGAAGGAGGAGCTCACGATCTTCTAACTGTAGATCAAACACCTTGTTGAATCCAGCTGTAGTGGAATAAGTTGTTTTGTGACAGTCGCCTTTTTTTCAAGATGCAACCCTATGCTGCAACCCTCCATATTTGCAAACAGTTTAGGAGAGCAATAAAACCTGTGGATTTCTGCTGAGGAGCCACCTTTATATAGGGTGTGTACTTTGTAGACTGAAACCAAATGTGGGATTCCTGAAAGTCTCATAACCCAATATGGGGAATTCCCGGTTTCTCAAGACATTGGATGAAGTATTCTGTCTTCATGGAGCTTAGGGGAATATAGAGGTTTTCATTTCTAATTTATTGTACATGTTAATCTGATTGTTTATATTTTAGAAAAGAAATGTCACAGAAATGTTAAAAAAAACGCTGAAAATGATGATATAAATCTTGCAAATACACATGTTTAGTCCAGGTATTAATGCAATATTAATCTGCCAGTATCTCAAAGTATTAGACAGCATAATTTGCAACCAATACACTCATAATCATGGCTAAGATGCTTCCACGACATCACTATAGGAAATATGCTGTAAAATGAAAAGGACACATATTACATTTCTAATGTTTTTATATGTTCTGGATAAGATACATATCTATCACCACAAAAAAAATTATAGGGACAACATGTGTCCCTTTTGAGAAAAGTACCCCCCGAAAAGTGATAAAAATAGCACTTTTCAGGCTGGAGCCAACTTTGAAACACTATAAATTTTGATATTCATCACTGAGAGCTTCTGGCTTGCTTAGACTATTAGAAAAGTTGATTCTGAGTTTGCATACCAAAGAGGAAGGTCCCATCATGAATATTCCTTGAGAAAAATACAAATCAACATCACTAAAAACCACTCGCGAATTCGCGTCACGGTGATATTTCGCATTTACTGGAGCTTGTGAGAGGATAACCAAGGGTCCAAGGTGAGAAAAAATGATACAGTGCAAATATATTTTTACTTTTCTGAAGGGAAAATGAAAGCTATGGGTCTGGTTGTTCTTAAAATGCCTTTTCCAGGGGCCTCAACATGCTCCAAAATGAAGGCCTTGATATAAAAAATGACCCCCCTATCATAAAATAGGCTGAATCTGAAGAAGTAATCATATTTGGGCTTAATTATTTGACCAAAGTCCTTCAGATATATGGAACTTTCACTGTGAGAAGCTAGAAAAAAATCAAAAATCCTTCGCGGGGAATTTTCCAAATTTTGGTTCATTTGAAATGGAATGACTCTATGTGCTGCTGCCTCCACTGCTCCGTGATCATTCTGCGTACATCTAGCCACTCAGAACTTAACAGAAGCCTGTCAACCCGACCACTTTGGGAGACATCAAAATAGCTTCAGTCGAAAGATATCTTCTGTCAAATCAACATTTCTTATTTGCCTTTTATTTACTATATATATAGGCTTCCTCCTTCGTTTAATTGAAACTGATATATGATAATCACCTTGTTGTTTATGTTGCATCAGATTAAAGCGGATTTGGCAACTTAGGACATGTGCCGCAAGATTGTCGCCGTGTCGCACGGAGATTGTTAATGACAGCTGTTTGGACTGATGTCCAACATCGTTGATAGGCAGATTACAGTACCCAGAGTGGTTAAATAACATTAAGCTGCCCAAAGCAATCGATATGTTTAATAGTTACTGCATATCATCAATGATGGCAATATGATAATCCATGAATCAGAGAATAAATATATTATAATATATGCCCTACATGCATTTCTGACTTGGAATCGTCCTTGCTGCAACATTAGAGACGACAATCTTTAGAACTATAGGTATCATCGATTCTTGTTAAAACTCGCAATACCGGAGTATAAACTTTATTAATTGTATTCAAATCAACAATGGTTACTTTGAAGTACTCTATTCCTTAAAATAGGTGACTTTAATACATATTTTTACCCCTTCCCCCCATACACTTCCCGCAAGGTTCGGAGCGAGACATTGCGTAAGCTTTCCGTGGAATCGAGCAGATAAATTAGCTTCACTCTTTTTTTCATTGCTCGCCGAATATTGTGAATGTACATTTATGTACGTCTGGTCATATAAACCCATCAAACGGATAGTTACTTTATGTGCCCGTCAAAAGATTCAACTTTTTGTTCTTTATCAGAATTGATGCCATAGACGTTTTTGCGAAAAGGGTTTCTATATTTCATCATTCGATCAAGGGTTGTACTAATAACTACTTCTTTATGATAACATTGGGCGACCAAAATTGACATATCAATCGGATGTGATATCATACTGGATTAAGTCACATTTATAATTAATTTATGTTTCTAATTTAACAGCCACAGCATTTGTCAACTACACCATACATGATCAGTTGAACTGACATCAGTCTGGCATCATGAATTGCAGATTTATGCTCCACTCCCGCTAAGGGAATACAATTGCATGAGCGCATCAACATCATGCCCCTCCCAAAAGAGGCATAAACTTGGCCAACTGCGATAGCACAAAGTGACTCGCTGTGGCTGTATTTGGTGCCATAATCGGTTTGTATAGTTGCTAAAGGCATCTAACCATTAGCAGATATCACTGCTGCTAGTGACAATGTTTCAGGTGGGAATGAGATCCATATATGGCAACACCAGCATGTTAATGATTGAGTGTACTCGTGTACTCGCCTCTTCAAGCTGTCGTGAAGCAGGATCAGCGTGCACGTTCATAAATACATTGCATTCATAAATACATAGCATTCAAAAATGCATAGCATTTATAAACGCATAGCATTCATAATTACATAGCATTCATAAATACATAGCATTCATAAATACATAGCATTCATAAATACATAGCATTCAAAAATACATATCATTCAAAAATGCATAGCATTTATAAGCGCATAGCTTTCATAATTACATAGCATTCATAAATACATAGCATTCATAAATGCATAGCATTTATAAACATATAGCCTTCATAAATACATATCAGTCATAAATACATAGCATTCATATATACATAGCATTCATAATTACATATCATTCAAAAATACATATCATTCAAAAATACATGGCATTTATAAATACAGAGCATTCATAAATACATAGAATTCATGTTTTTGTGTCCTACCACTTTTAGCACAAGACAATAGTTATAACCGTGTAGCATACAGACAAAACAGTGGTACGATAAATGAGCTACCATATGGGCAACCGTTAATTAGCAACATACTTGTAATCAGGACCTACCTGTTTCTTATTAGTTTGCAAAATCGATAAATACTCTTAGTATATTTAAGTTAACACGATAACTCGCACTTAACACAATACATTTAAAAGACCTACATAACATGAGCAATTGGTTTCATGGGTTATCCATTGGGACAAGGTGACATCTTCTCCGCCAGAACCAGCTGAAATAATATTAGTGGAGTATTAACGGAGCTTTCATTCTACATATACTACGTGTACATAGGACAGTATGGAACTGTGTTTAATTATGGGTGATCAAAGGGCCAGTAACTCGTGCGGACACTATAAAGCCCGCTACCCACAAGGCCAACGGCACAACAACCGTAGCCCTGTCAGCCATTCCATCACACAGAGGAAGGCATCGATTCACCACGGATTGTTGGTTGAACAATGCATGATGCCGTCAACAAAGGTTTCAATTGGTGTCATTTATTGACACTAGTCCGTTGGTTGTTTGGGGTCTTAGTAGAATTAAATTGCGGACTAGGACGTGAATTTGGCCGCTTAATAGTTGTCTCCTCTATTTGCTACGTGCACTGGAGTGCAATTAGATAACCGTCTAACTTAACACTGGGTCACTGTGGATCTCTTCATAAGGATGAGCTACTTTAACACCAGTCAGTCAAGTAATCCTATATCTCGCATACACTGGCAGTCACGGATTTTGTCTATATGTAGCAATGCCAGCTACGGGAGATAAAAACTAATCAATGCTGTAAAATCGCCCTTAAGGCAACTACCCGGCACAATAAAGATGCGTATACTAGACACAAGTAAATTTCGACTGATTCTTTGACACTTTAGCCATAATGACTCTGTAGAAGAGGCGATACATAGAAATATTTTGTTAAAGCACCATCTCTACATAATCATATAACCACTGCCTTCTCTACTGTAGCTCCTTATGGGTCAGAAATGATTCTCATTTTCTCTCTTAGCACACACCTTACAGTTCGTTACCTTGTGGTAGAGATTTGTCTGTTTGATAAGCCCTGGTTGTTTCATTCTGCGAATACCCTGTCAAGGAAAATCCATGACGGACCAAGTATAAAACAACTGCCCAATTTGAATATACATGTTCCAACAGACGTTCACTGCGAGATATTCTTAATCGTTTTGTCCGAGTGCTACACGGAATGACCGGGTTCACGACCGACTACACCAACGTCAGTTAATACTTGAGAGTGCTGATGTGTCAGCCAATCTCAAAAGTTGTAAAAGACAAGTAAACATTAGGTAAGGGATCTCGTATCAACTCCGCTTCCTTCGGAAAATAATTACAGACCATTCACCCACCAACCAAACATTGAGGAGTTCAATGAAAACTCATAATTATCAGATGCCTCAACACGTTCCTCGCTTTGAATGGCGCGAGCATGAAACATAATAGACTTCATGCTTTAGCCATTATGGCAAGCACAGCTTTAAGTCATGAAAATCAGGCATAAATTGCTCTCTGAACGAAAGTCAACCAAGGGATGTCATTGTAACACGAATTTAATTAATGTGTTCATAAGATTAACTGTTGATTTGTTTATGCTTATGACGAACATTCTGAGAATGACTATTCCAGGGTTAAAGGTCGCCAAAACTGCCGATGGGTCAGCGAACACCAACAAATGCACAACGCATAATTCAATCGCACGAATGCCTTGTAGGAACACTGAGTAGACCAGACGACCTTGAGTACTGTATGTCGTTTCCATGCAAAAAAACGCGGGGGCTGTGAATTGAACTTGAAGTGTAGATGTTACGTTTTACGTTTCACGTACATAAGCTCTAATGCTCTCTCACTAGCGTTTTTATAAATCACCGCATGTAACAGAGCTGCACGTTGTCTCTGTTATCAGTTAGGCTCAAGCAGAGATCCACAAGGGAACCATTCATCAGTTACATGAATGACGGCTAATGTTCACGGATATTTGTCATATTAGCTTTGACAAAAGAAATTATGTTCAGCGCATGTTGATAATCTAACAATGCAATACGGAGACCTGGACACGACAAATGGTACAAACAACATGGTTGATATGAATAAGTGTATCATCATATTTATCGCACCTGACACTTCAACAAGATAATTTGATAATAACCAACAAATTGATGAATAATGAAGATCTTAAGATTTATTAGTAAAACTACTCTCAAGTTATTCCAGTCGGCCCTTTTGTTGCTCATTAAACATTGTGATGTTGTGATGTGAATAAACCAAGACTGACCTACTTCTCCTTTGTTCACAAGACAGCAGATGTGAAGTGCGTTGTCCACATGCAGCCATTGGGTGCCAATGCGCCCCATGGGTGACGTTTTCATCTACGACCACAGACCCATATACAAATAAGTGAACTGCCACTGATGAAATGGTGAATAAAATCACCATTAGTTGACAGTAATGGGAAAGTCATTTATTTGGTTGACCTGAAAAATGTACCAAATGTAATAGCGAGTTGCCTTTAGGGGTGTTCCATTACTACTGCGCGCTAGAGAGCTCCTCGCGGTTGGTAGCAGAAAACAACTGTGCCCGGCTTCGACGTGTGCCGTTGGGAAAAGGTTGGAGTGAAATAATGCGGTAATTTGGCCTGTCTGATCTCAGTGTGGTAATACAGTTTGATACGGAACACTACCTTGCTTATTGATCGTCAATCGTCTTTGTTAAACATTAGAAAATTGAAACAAGAATATAAAAATGTAAATGTATTTATCTAAAAGATATATCTGGAATTTGTCCAAAAGAATCACGTGACCCCCCATTATGAGCAATATAGCACATGGAAAATAGACCATATTTATGTACTAACTAAGCATGTACAACAAAAAAGAATGACCCCTGTTAGTGTGCTTACTAGCATATACCACACAAAAGAAAGGTCCCTGTTAGTGTACTTACCAAGCTTTTTAAAAAAAATTCCGAACTCATTTAAAATTCTGCTCACACATCAGTGGAGTAGCCAGTCATTGTCTGGATTACGCTTACACCTTCGTTTATCCTATCACGAGTCACTACATCACGCGGGCTGACACCTCCGCTTGTGTTTCTGGTACTCAAGTGATGTCTCAATCTGACCCGAGGCTCATGTGCGGCCCATTCGAATAGTTTACAATATAGCCAAACTTACGTTGTTCAAACAATAAATGAAACATCACCGATGGATTGAGTAGAGCGCTAGAATAGGGTAACTCGTTACATCAAATGCTATAAACATATTTAGTAGCGTAGGTTAATGGCCTACTGTGAAGCTGTTGGGATACTAGCAGCGTGTAGCACAGCGTTCGGTAATATGAATCCACTTGGGCGCAATTTAGACTGCAATCCGCTGAACGCTTGGATGAAATCAAGCATAAGGGAGTACGTTTAATGCTTGCAATATGTGATGTGCGAGGATGCAGCAATGTCATCCACGTGACGTCACTCGTGAATGAATACGCAAATAACGTTTATGGTCGTATTGATGAAGGCGAGACGTCAATTGAAAGGTAACTGGAAAACGATGTTTATTTCTGAATGTGGGAGTACGGATTCCGTATCCCGCAAGAGGCCAGAGGCTACTGCTGAGCTGGAATTCCAAACTGTTACGTGCCGTACGCAGTTGGCCTTCCAACTTGGTCCGTACGACGGTGTCTGTATCGTTGCCCGAATACTGAATGTGTTTTACTTTTGGGGACGGAGGTACTTATACAAGTGTGTGGCGTCGTCAGCAAGCGTGCAGATACATTTACCTTGAGCTTTAATTGAAGATCAAACGGTCTGATGTTAATTGTTATGGGAATTGACAGGTTTGGAATGTTTACTTCAAAGGGCTCACCGGGACTATTTAATTAGAATAGTGACCGTTTACTTCAGATATCATGTTGACTAATGCAGTTAGTCAAATATTGATTAGTCAAAATGACTAATCTACCTAGTCAAGTAAAGAGTGGTCAATATGACTAATCTATTAGTCACTATGACTATCTCATTAGTCACATTGACTATAGCGTAAGTAGTAATGACTATTGTACTTAGTCAGACCGACTAGAAGATTTGGTCAGTTTGACTATGAATGAAGGTCAGTTTGACTATGATTAAAGGTCGAACCAGTGTGAGAACCAGTGTAAAAACAAGTCAGACAACATAATATGCAAAACAAGTAGACTTTATTGTATATAAACACTTACATGCATGCCCTTGTTAATACTAGCCCTGACACAAAGAAGCTTCGCATCAACTGGGTCTTTAGCCTCATCATCAACGACCAGCATCACCTTCTGTACATAACGAAACGTCTTTTTGGTCGATAGGTGGTAAGGCACATAAACACATAAATGGCGGCCATCAGCATGCCCATGGCCATGACCTCTGTTACATCCACAGCTTCTCCAACAGATGTTATTGCTGGTGTCGTCCTGCGTTGCGACATTCTAAAACACATAGTAGACTTATGGTTGAAGCTAAGCACTCATTAGTACTGATACCAGCAATGGTACACGACAATACATACAAAAATACAGAAAACTATTTAATATTCTCACCTAATAGTATGGAGGCGATTGTCAGAAAATTTCAACTGAAGATTTCCAATTTCCTGCAGCAACTGGTTAAAGAACCGCCGCAAAGGTCAAGCTTCCGGTATGCCGCGGCGCGCATCTGTGGTTATGTAACCAACCCGTGTGATCCGCGCATCGCAGTCTCCCAACAAAGAGAAGATAACGCTCTCAGGGTGGTCAAATTGACTAGGTAACTAGTCAAATAACACCTGACCAGCCTTGCTAGTCAATGTGACTATGTTGCTAAGTCGATTTGACCATGTGATTAGTCGTTACAGAGTTTGACTAACTTCGATAGCTGAGTGACCAGGTTAGCTAGTCTATCCCGAGTAATGGCTAACTAAAACAATTCGCTTTCATCATGCCGTGCCAGCGAACATTTTGTATGTTTTGTTGTGTTATTAATGCATGAAGTTCACATCGCAATAAGAGGCTCGTCTTTGCATAAAATCGAATGTCTCAGCTGGCGGTCTTGTTACCGCTGCGTACCGACAATGGAACCAGCTAGAAACCGCAGCAACATCACTCTTAACCCAATCTAGTCAAAATGACTAGCTAACCTGGTCACCCAGCTATCGAAGTTAGTCAAACTCTCTAACGACTAATCACATGGTCAAATCGACTAAGCAACATAGTCACAATGACTAGCAAGTCTGGTCAGGTGTTGTTTGACTAGTTACCTAGTCAATTTGACCACCCTGAGAGCGTTATCTTCTCTTTGTTGGGAGACCGCGATGCGCGGATCACTAGGGTTGGTTACATAACCACAGATACGCGCCGCGACATACCGGAAGCTTGACCATTGCGGCGGTTCTTTAACCAGTTGCGGCGGGAAATTGGAAATCTTCAGTTGAAATGTTCTGACAAACGCCTCCATACTATAAGGTGAGAATATTAAATAGTTTTCTATATTTTTTATGTATTGTCGTGTACCATAGCTGGTATCAGTACTAATGAGTGCATAGCTTCAACCATAAGTGTACTATGTGTTTTAGAATGTCGCAACGCAGCAAGACACCAGCAATAACATCTGTTGGAGAAGCTGTGGATGTAACAGATGTCATGGCCATGGGCATGCTGATGGCCGCCATTAATGTGTTTATGTGCCTTACCACCTATCGACCAGAAAGACGTTTCGTTATGTACAGAAGGTGATGCTGGTCGTTGATGATGAGGCTAAAGACCCAGTTGATGCGAAGCTTCTTTGTGTCAGGGCTAGTATTAACAAGGGCATGCATGTAAGTGTTTATATACAATAAAGTCTTCTTGTGTTGCATATTATGTTGTCTGACTTGCTTTTACACTAGTTCTTACATGGTTCGACCTTTAATCATAGTCAAACTGACCTTCATTCATAGTCAAACTGACCAAATCTTCTAGTCGGTCTGACTAAGTACAATAGTCATTACTACTTACGCTTTAGTCAATTTGACTAATGAGATAGTCATAGTGACTAATAGATTAGTCATATTGACCACTCGTTACTTGACTAGGTAGATTAGTCATTTTGACTAATCAATATTTGACTAACTGCATTAGTCAAATTGACTAACACATTAGTCGTTTGGTGGACAGTCAATATGACTAGCCAAGTTAGTCAAGTTGACTAGATTACATTAAGAGTGATGTGTCGTGGCGTTTTGGGCCAACCACTACCCCACCCACCCCCAAAATGACCTTGAACATGAGCTAAATCGTCGTAACGATAACCGACTCAGCTGTGATTGGACACTGCTGTTCATTAGGGGAAGGCAACGTAGGCCAATCTTATCCTATTCATATGAGCACAATGTCCTCCACTGCTATCAGATGGGGTAATACAGAAAAGGCATATATAAATGATTACCCAGTTAGACAGCTTTCTCCTACGCATTGTAAATATGAAGGC
Source organism: Urechis unicinctus (assembly GCA_034190875.2). NCBI lineage: Eukaryota > Metazoa > Annelida > Polychaeta > Xenopneusta > Urechidae > Urechis > Urechis unicinctus. The sequence continues at coordinate 31,654,511 of CM067350.1, read as the reverse complement.
TGTCTCACGACCGATGCCCACAGCCATTTGACCAGAGTAGCATACTAATCATCAATGTACTTCGCAAACCAAGAAACGCCACAGACAATCACAGTTTGACATTCTTGATCGGCAATATTCTGTTAAAAGACTACCAGTAATATATCGCGGCTTTCAAGAATGACTTAGATACGTCGACCTATCAAGGAATCACAAGCTGACTAGTCTGAGTTGGTCGGGATCGGAGATTGAATGAGAGCCAGGCAGATATCACGAGAGTCGGGCGAGACCCGCTCTAGGTCTAGACAAACAGCTTTGGAATGTTTTTGAGCAGTCGCACTGGGGTACGATCTACAGATAACCTTCTGTAATTGACCCATGCAGTTAACGCATTGGAATGGCAAGCCATGCACGTTGGTCATTGCGCACGTCTCCTATGCACGATGTTAAAGCTTATCATATTCACCTGGTATACACCCACTAAGTCGTAAATTAGATTATCTTTATCGCAATTATCAAATAAAGACCGTTTTAATCTTCTGTAGTATGTAGGGCGCTGTGGGAAAAGCGTTGACATCTTTCTATTCGTTCACCGCGCGAGGGCCAGTTGAAGCTGTCTGCCTGCCTGCTTCACAGCCAAACCATTATCCCAGCCGACGCAGCAGGGCGAATCAGGCCAAATGTGCCCCATCATAACGTAGTTCGTGCGTTAGTCACAGTCGCACAATCACAATCCACGCATTGCAATTCAATCAAATATGTGCTCAACACGCGTTAGCGACCGACTTGTTGGGTGCCAATCCGACAATCGTGAGGCCGGCCTGACGGAGCCATTCGAGGCGAGCATGTTGGCTGATATCAGCATGATGACCACCAACACGCAGGAATGATGTGCAATAACGTGCAGCAAGTGGTCGGGTCTGCATGACAAATGATAGATCATGCTCGGCGCCCCATCAGTCAGTGTTGGAATACATGACAACCTCCCCCGTCCTCCTTAGTCGAACAAGGGCGGTCATATCCCCCCCCCTGAGGTTTATTCCGATATTTTTTCTGTGGACAGCAATTATGTCCCCCCTCCTCATTTCGCCTTCATCATTCAATGTTGCATTGTGTGTCTCATCACGCCACATGTCACCCGTTGAGCCCCTCCAACTGAAGCTGTACTTAACGACCTAAGCTGGTGTCTGACATATTCATAAGTCCAAGCTATAGTCCCTCAGGGCGGGGATAACTGATAACAAAGCGATGTAAGCCTCTCTCTGTGTGCACATGTATGCATGTATGTATGTATGTATGTATGTATGTATGTATGTATGTATGTATGTATGTATGTATGTATGTATGTATGTATGTATGTATGTATGTATGTATGTATGTATGTATGTATGTATGTATGTATGTATGTATGTATGTATGTATGTATGTATGTATGTATGTATGTATGTATGTATGTATGTATGTATGTATGTATGTATGTATGTATGTATGTATGTACGTATTAACGTATGCAGGTGTGTATATATATATTTTCATCTTTGCAATGTATGACAGGAAATATATGTTGACATCTTGATGTCTCAGAGACTATGATTAAGACTTTAACCCAAAGATGGATTGATATTATTTGGGGCGGGCGTCAAGCAGTATCAAAAGTTTATGCCTCAAGAATGTGAACACCGCATGTATGTAGGCTATTTCCCATCGATGGCAACACTTTATCTTTAGATATCCACGAATATCGCCTGGTAGATCTTACCCAGCCTACCGTCGCAAATGTTTTATATATGCGATCCATGAAGGCGATTCATAGAGTCATAGAAAACGACTTCGAGATTTGGAGTTCCCGCATTGAACCTTTTCAAAACAATTGTCATCGCGTTTTCAACTGAAGTCAAGCCGTCGCTCTGCATGCATTTGGCTAGGTTGTGTAACATCATGGTTTAGTGTCCTGCATGTCATCGAAAGTGAATATGAGGATTATAGTTGGCGACACTCTTAGCGGTATGTTCATATGCGTAGCGCATGCTACAGCGCGGCCATCGGGTCCCATGTAATGCACACTCTGCTGGATGAATGACTTGCTATTGTGGTCAACAAAGAATGGAATTACTGCTAGGAATCTGAATGATTTGTTTGAGGAAGTGGACGGATATTCTGTGACTATCCCAACCAAATGAAAGCAGCGACTTGTGAACTTATTGCGCGTAGTCAACAAGATTGACGGCGAGGTTATAGAGGGCGGAACACACTGAGAGGGTGGTTGACGCCGTCTCATTTGCTTATCTTATGTAGGTCACATACACCACTGTAGGATTGGAGTCCTCACATGGTTAAAGGTTATAGTTGTAGTAGACCAATGTAATACTTAAAATTGTCACATTGGCCAATGTTATAATTTGGGTTGTCACATACACCAATGTTATGCATAGAATTGTCACATTGGCCAATGTTATAATTTGAGTTGTCACATAGTCCAATGTTATGCTTGAAGTTGTCACATTCGCCATTGTTATAATTTGGGTTGTCACATAGTCCAATGTAATGCTTGAAGTTGTCACATTGGCCAATATAATAATTTGGATTGTCACATTGACCAATGTAATGATTGGTGTAGACACACAGATTTATGTAATGCATAGATCAGACAAACAGACTGTGGTATCTTTGCAATAACATGTGGTAGCTGTGAAAGGCACGCATGCGTTATTACTGTACTCAAGCAGACATTGCACACGGCACCACCACTGACTGAAGCGTGACTGGTCTCGCTGTCTTGTACACTGACCACGATGACAATACATTGACACTACTTTCGAGCTACCTGTGATCGACTAGGTAATGTACCCGGTATACATGTCACTACAGACCACTTGCTTCTAATCCTCGTCTGTCAACCTCGACAAAACACCTACCAACCCGCCACCTGAGCCGTTGAGCTCCCCCGCTAGATATAGCGTGTACATCAACGGCTGCTATAACCATGGCCCATCATATAACATAAGGATGGAGTGTAATGTATAGCCTCGGTGAGTAATCGTGATATTGTATTGTGTCCAAATAAACTCCATCCAGACTGGTTCCTATGCACAAGGTTACTGTACTATACACAACCCCTCTCTGCTGTCCAATTACACACAATAGATGGCTCCAGAAGCTGCCTCTGATAACCTCTCCCTACCGATTGTCTGTGAGGGAATATGTCGGTGTCAGCTTTAAGAATATAGCGCCTCCTACATCAGATCTGCGGCTTTGTTCCTCACCTCGCATGCGGCAGATCTTTCTGCCTCAGAGGTCAGGGTGTGAATGACGTTTATGCAGGATAGATGTGAGCGTCAGTCATAAAATGGCCAGTTACGTTTGGTATGCGTGGGGGGAGGGAGTCTTCCGGTTTCATCATTGGCAGACGACTCCTGTCCAGTTTTTTCCCACACATTTCACGCTGCCCTTGGGCTAAATCAACACCAGCTTCCATGAATGAACCGTGCATGAAATGAACTCCACATTCTGTGCTGTTACTCATCAAGGGTGAGGTGAGTAGCAAGAGAAATTCACCCTGGATGGAATCCTCTCCCGGACTGAGTGACCAGGTCGCCATACCAGCCCATGTTGAGTCGGTATGTGAACGTTCTCAATCAGCAAAACCCGTTAATAGCTAAATGAACAAGTAACTGCCTGCCAAAGCCAGCGATTCAGCCACATGACTACATTGCAAGACATCGTCGAATCACAAAACTGACCAGGATGTCAACAGCGCATGCGCAGCGTACACTGCATTCTGCGCGAAGCGCCATAAAAGTGGGTTGCAAACATTCACTGATCTTTTAACGTGATAGAGGACATGAAATACACGGACATCGGGACATGTAGCTCAAAAAGACGTTCCAATAACGGCGTCATTTAACGGATAATGATGATGAAGAATACCTGGCTGCATCTTGTATCAGATCAATAATATTATACAATCAATCATTAGGAATCAATCATACAGCACATATGTATCTGAACCATTGATTGTTTGCGCCATCTTGCAATTAATCAAATGGACATCGGCAGGTACATGATGCGTAGAAGAGACGGCAACTAACTAACGTGTTACAATTATAACGAATGAAGAATATAACAATTCAACATTCTGTAAGAATACTGCATTGCAGTATCTTATTACTAATAGACAGTATTAAGATTCGTCATTGCTTTGTGATAAAGAATATTAACTTGTAAAAGAATATTGTTCCTGATAAAGACTATAAAGTTTTGTCATTTAAACTCGAATAAAGACGGTGAATCATTGTTGCTCACGAAGACGGTGAATTGGCATCGTTGTGGTCATGCAGACGATAATTTGCATCCATATTATTCAGACACGCGATCCATTTTCAGTAATTTACTGCAAATATAAAATGGTAACATGCAACGCAATTGGTAACGACAGTTAATGGTCGTGATGTTCGTAATGTCATCATTACTATTTTGAGAATGCATCAGTATGATCTAGGATTGAAGGTTTCCTATCATATCGTTATATTGAGTTAACTCCTACGTATAATATATCACATATCGGAAGCCTCCAGCATCTAGCAGCAGTATGCATGGAGTCAAAATGTGCCCCATAAGTCGCTTTGCTGCCCATAAGTGTGTCAATGGTGGTAAACCGATCCATGGGGCATATTTCTTCTTGATTGAGAGCTTTGCCTTGACATTTTGTCAACATGCTTAAACACACTAAAAGACATCAATAAAGCGTCACTTTGTAATGTTGACAGCGCCTGACATGTACATGATGGTGGGAAGTACGCGTTGGCGTTTCACCGATTTTACCATGCACGTGGTTCTTCTCAAGTTAGCGGGTTCAATCAATGCAATGAACATTGTTGTACTTATCCGTTGTTTGGACGCCAGCAAACTTGTCGGTTGCTAGGAGTGAGTTGTAACTTACAACCGTGCATCAGAAAATGTCAGCTGCGGTAACTGTTCATTCGTTGTTTTTTTTCTAGATTGTGGTAAGTTGCATTTCTGATTGGTTTCTTCAATCCTGTCCGTTGTATTACATCCTTGATATGGGGTGTCGGGTTCCACAAATATGTATATTTTTCACGTGATGGTATACCATTTACTATTGCGTCTATTGCCCATTACCTCTGTGCAACCCAATGACGATCATCATGAAAGTTAAACCAATGCCTTGCACGTTTTCGATACGCACCTTGCCAGGCTTTGTGATAAAATTACATGGGGCTGATTTGTTATCATAAGCAAGTGCGCTGCTATTTGGGCAGCCACTCAAGCTGTCGAGGGTGGGGTGTGTTTTTTATCCGTGAATGAGTGAGTGGGTGGAGTGTATCAGGTTATAACGACTTCCTCTGTTTGTTCCGTCGAGTAAACACGGATGTCATTCCGTGAAGGTTATTCCATGCTCCGCATCCTGCAATCACTCCCTTCATTCCCCTCATTCCCCCCATGAAACATTGATCCCCTAGCGTCGATACCGATGCTTACGTGTTTCAGGTGAGAAACAGGCGATTCACGGGGCGAGCTGTGCCCAACTGGCGGCCTCAATCCACTGCCGCCAGTGGGCGCTCTGTGGTCTCTTCACTGAGGCCTTCTCGCGTTAGTTATCTATGACTGCTCGACGCGTCGTTTTCACTCACAAACGCAGCTATCCCAGCCCCGAAAGTGTTGATGATCGGCAGACCGGAAAACTGACTTGACATGGAACGATGGCATTTACCGTATCCGATGTCAACAACCCGGCGAGACGGGCGCTGGTTTTGTAAGACACCTTCACCTTTCCTCACCAAGTCAACGCCACACCGGACGCCATGAATTCCCTAGACGTACACCCTTTCCAGCACCTGTTTCTGTATCATATCATCTGGCTCTGGGGGTGTGTGCTTTGAGTATGAAGTTAGGGTTGGAAAAACGAACCGATTTTATAGTTCACTAATTGAACAAAAACCTCGGTATCCTTGTGGATTTCCTCACCCTTCAACTTGCTTCCCCATTAGCCCTGAGCGCACCAGTAAGTTACCACGCTTTGTAGCAGCATATCACTTCAGGGGGCGAAAATGGAAGTTGTTGTTCTTATATTTGTATACATTAAGAGACGCAGAGGGCATGATTTCGCCTCATCTCTTACTAACGTCCCTCCGTTCAGCATCCTGCCCTGCACAGACCCCTGGGTACCTAACGACAAACTCGTTGACTGGGAGTGAGGTCATTTTACTACGACAATCACACGGTACATCGCCCAACCTGCTTAAGGGGAAAAGTGTACAAATAGCGAATACGTATGTCAATTATTCGAGCTAACGCATTGAGAGTATATCGGCAAGGCGCGAGCCCGCATGCAAATATGCACCGGTTGTATGTGCATTTAATGAGTCGATGCCAGTGAGTGAGTGAGTGAGTGAGTGAGTGAGTGAGTGAGTCAGTGAGTCAATGAGTGAGTGAGTGAGTGAGTGAGTGAGTGAGTGAGTGAGTGAGTGAGTGAGCGAGCGAGCGAGTGATGAGCGAAGTGAGTGAGTGAGTGAGTGAGTGAGTGAGTGAGTGAGAGGAGTGAGTGAGTGAGTGAGTGAGTGAGTGAGTGAAAGTGAGTGAGTAAATGAGTGAGTCAGTGAGTCAGTGAGTGAGTGAGTGAGTGAGTAGTGAGTGAGTGAGTGAGTGAGTGAGTGAGTGAGTGAAGTGAGTGAGTGAGTGAGTGAGTGAGTGATGAGTGAGTGAGTGAGTGAGTGAGCGAGCGAGCGAGCGAGCGAGTGAGTGAGTGAGTGAGTGAGTGAGTGAGTGAGTGAGTGAGCGAGCGAGCGAGTGAGTAATTGAGTGAATGAGTGAGTGAGTGAGTGAGTGAGTGAGTGAGAGTGAGTGAGTGAGTGAGGGAGCGAGTGAGTGAGCGAGTGAGTGAGTGAGTGAGTGAGTGAGTGAATGAGTGAGTGAGTGAGTGAGTGAGTGAGTGAGTGAGTGAGTGAGTGAGTGAGTGAGTGAGTGAGTGAGTGAGTGAGTGAGTGAGTGAGTGAGTGAGTGAGTGAGTGAGTGAGTGAGTGAGTGAGTGAGTGAGTGAGTGAGTGAGTGAGTGAGTGAGTGAGTGAGTGAGTGAGTGAGTGAGTGAGTGAGTCAGTGAGTGAGTGAGTGAGTGAGTCAGTGAGTGAGTGAGTGAGTCAGTGAGTGATTGAGTGTGTGTGTGTGTGAGTGAGTTGGTGAGTCAGTCAGTCATTAACTCATTCTTTCCTTTTTGTAAGAGTCGTATTGCTAAAACATTCTTTAACTGTTACAAATTGAATGTAACGTAGCTGGTTTTCCATCGTGCGCGTGTGGGTCGTATTTATGAACTCGCCGAATCGTGCTTCACTGCAATGCCTAATGCAGGTCGGGGCTGCGCACCGCGTCATAGCACCATTGCCCATGCATGTGTTCTATCATCGTGCCTTTACAAATCGTGATCAAACATCGTGTTTTTGCTAGTCGCGTTTCAAATCGTGCTTTTGCAAGTCGTGATTAAGTATCGTGTATTTACAAAATGCAGTCAAATATCGTTCTTCTCCAAGTCGAGGTCAAATATCGTTCTTCTGCATGTCGAGGTCAAATATCGTTCTTCTGCAAGTCGAGGTCAAATATCGTTTGCAAGTTTAGGTTAAATGCTGTACCTTCGCAAATTGTGGGTAAATATCATGCTTTTGTAAGTTATGGTCAAATATCCTACATTTGCAAATTTAGGTATAACCCCGTTTTTGAAATTTGTGCTTCTGCATCCTCCTATTGCCAGGTGCGCTCGAATATGGCGCTTTTGCAAGTCGTGGTTCCGTATTGTGATTCTGTGAGTTGCTATTAAACATCGCATTTAAACATCGTATTTATTGTGATTAAACCTAGTGCTTCTGCAAGTTGTAATGAAACATCGCATTAAAACATCGTATTTATTGTGATTAAACATGGTGCTTCTGCAAGTCGTGGTTCAGTATGGTGCTTCAAGTTGTAAAGAAACATCGCATTTAAACATCGTATTTATTGTGATTAAACTTGGTGCTTCTGCAAGTTGTAATGAAACATCGCATTTAAACATCGTATTTATTGTGATTAAACATGGTGCTTCTGCAAGTTGTAAAGAAACATCGCATTAAAACATCGTATTTATTGTGATTAAACATGGTGCTTCTGCAAGTTGTAAAGAAACATCGCATTAAAACATCGTATTTATTGTGATTAAACATGGTGCTTCTGCAAGTTGTAAAGAAACATCGCATTAAAACATCGTATTTATTGTGATTAAACATGGTGCTTCTGCAAGTTGTGGTTAAATATGATGCTGATATTAATCTTCAAAATTCTCTCGACCGATTCCGTACTACTTTTGCTAATGAACACCGTTAAATCGAGTCCAATCGGTGACCTCGGCTATTTTTATAGCCAATTTCAAGACTGATCTAATGTTTTTACGGGACGTGAATTTTAGACAAAACATGGCACACGTGGTGAAATATGGTGCTTTCGTAAGTCGTGGGCTGAAATCCGTAGTCTGAAATTCTGAAAGCCGTGGTCTGAAAGCCGTGGTCTGAAAGCCTTGGTCTGAAAGCCTTGGTCTGAAAGCCGTGGTCTGAAAGTGAAAGTCATGGTCTCAAAGTCATCTGAAAGTCTGGTCAGAAAGTCGTGGTCTGAAAGTCGTGGTCTAGCCTCGTGGTTTGTGACGCGTCGCTGATTGGTGCAGGTGGTGTAATGGTCTGAAAGTGGGCTAAAGTCGCAATGTCTGTATTGGTGTGACGCGTCGCTGATTGGTGCAGGTGGTGTAATATGGGCTACGCAATGTGTATTGTGGTTAAGCTGACAGCTCAACAATATAGATAGATCTGTAGATATGATATTCCTTCACACCTCACGTTCACGCTGGTTGCTCTTACCAGTGACGTCACAATCACTGCTTTAGCGGCGACTGTTGTTTATAATTTACATCAGAAAACGAATATCTGTCAAGACGATGACTTTGCTGAAAAAAATTATTGAAACTTAGGCTTCGCGTGGCATAAAGAACCAGTTTTTCTAGACTTGTGGAAACGTTTCAGTTCCCCTTTAAGTATGATGTGTATTCAAGTCGCGTGTTCACTGCCTGATTCTGTCGGCCGTGGTGGAACGTTTTGCTATATCGAGCTAATTTAATGGTAAAATTGGAGCAACAAAACCGACGCAAACAGACTGAGACGATTGAAGATCTTGTAACACAGAGGGTTATTCGTCCTTGCAGCAAGCCCTGTTGCTGGATTGGTTCTCTTGATGCTAACAAGAACTGACATTAGCATATGGAATAATCAAATCAGAACCGTCATATTCGATTTGTGTCCTGTCTTATCATAGCGTATGTCACGCGAGGTGAGCGTCACCCACCGCGGTCACTGTACCGTCCTTGAGAAGCCATTAGGTCTTGTATTATCATTTGACTTCTTATGAAATATGAAGATACAGGACATGTTCAACTCGGGCGGTAATCGTTAAGTAACACTACTTGTACTTATGATTTGTTTTTGGTCAGGATCGACTCGCTGGAATGCATTCACCTGATCTGATTCATTTTGCACGAAGCTTTATTTCAATATTCGATGAGATATGATATATTTGTCAATATCAAAAGTTTCAGCCTGTCCAAAATAAACCCTGGATAAACAAACCAAGCCATTGGTATTTGCATAGACCGCCGTGCTTTTGGAATAAACAAACCAAATCCAGAAAATTAAGTAGATTCCCAGCAATGCTTGTAAGCCGACAGTCCCTAGCGTGATCTGCAACTCAGTTCCTGACCCGAGAGAATCGGATAGCCCGGCCCCCCAAGCCACCCGCCTGACTCCACTGCCGCCACCTGGCGGGGAGTCCATGCAACTTGACTTCCAATGAGGAGAGAAATATCAGGTTCTGCTATAAGACTCGGCAAGGTTATCTTATTTCCAGGCAACTTCCACGCATAAACCGTCACAGAAATAGTTTTTTTTTTTCCAGTCGAGGGTATGGCGGCTACCTAGAACGCCACACAAAGCAGGCGAGGTGTGGTAGTTGTAGTAGTGGCCCGTGAGGGTTTCAGCAGCGGGGCAACCGGCAACATTATCTTTGATGGATTATTGGAGAATGTGATCCCACTTCCTCCTCCCGGCTTTATTATGCGGCTCGTAGGAAGTAAGATAGAACAGGTCTGGTGCGCGCAGTTAAGACTGGACGCGCTGTAGGGGCCGGGCGTGAACGCAAGCCAGGCCGTCACCCTACACTCACGGGCTCGCATTGGGAAGACAAATGACTGCTCGCTTGCTCGGCCAAGTCGCTCGGCCAGTAATTCAATTGGGGCGGAGATGCGCGGAACGCTCGCATCAGGCCCTTCTTGCCAATGAACTTGCTTTCGGCTATAGAGGTGTCGTCGCGTTGAACACTCGTATCTGTGACGTCCTGGTGAATACGGACGAGACGATAGAGACCTCACAGGAATACAACCCAGAGACTGACATCACACGTTATTTGTTATCACATCATACATAGCAGCAGCAGTGTCATCATCATCATCATCATCATCATCATCATCATCAGCAGCATCAGCATCAGCAGCAGCAGCAGCTTCAGCAGCATCTGCACTATCACCAGTCCTGTGTTGTACCATAATTGTCTTATTCGACTGGATTTCATTTGTTTAATGGCTTTAATGTCTGTGAGTCGGAATCAGAGAGACCAGGTTAACTTGCTTCATCGCACTCCACGGCTCAGTACAGCAGTACGAGTGGCCGGCGAAAGACAACCTCGCTATCTTACACTCTCTAAGTACCTCCACAAGAGGCGCATCGTGTAAACGTACTCACATATTACCTGCTGCCTCAGTGCGCGTCGGTCCAGTGACATTTATAAAAACAGCGCCTCGACTACAGACCCGAGTTGCTCTAAGTTAGACGAGCAGGTAACGTGGGCAGGTAACGTGGAGTTGGGGCACAGATTTCTCACACAGGATGCCGTGTGACATCACCAGATATCTAGGCATGATTGCCTATATCGCATCTCTTATCTACGTAAACGCTGCATCGCAAGTCCTCGATAAAGGTACCGTAACCATTGTTTCAATATTGAGTGGTATACCTGTATTACATACGTGTGTTTTGATAGCGGTTTGTTTTGAGGGCGGGTGTCCCTTTGTCAAAGACCAATTATGTTTCCTTAAGCCATGCGAATGATCATCAAAGGATACAAATATAGAACTAACTCTGAAATGAAGGGATAATTAATGCCTGAATGAGCAAATACTAATTGTCTATACCTAATGAAAAAGACCGTATTAGCAATTACGGACCAGCAGATCGTCCTGGATAATTGCAGCAGTTAGTGGGGCTGTATAATTAGCAGCAATTGCTGGGGTGTGGGGGGGGGGGCGGGGTTGATTGGAGGGGAGGGGGTAGTTGGGGGCAAAGTTCCAGCTGTGGCACAGGAGCGCTGGGAGGTCACTCTTGTTAGAATTCCACCAAGTCCATCCTGCCTTAAATCACTGGTCACGTGGGGGTTTTCGCGCAAATTACGCTGCAAACCGCAGCCTCGTTGTCGTGAATCAACCCCAAATAACGAAACAGTTATCCAATGAGCTTCAAGAAACGTCATCAATAAAGTAAGCCAGGAGGTGGGAGGTGTGGTAACACGAGGAGGGGAGATGCGGGGCGACCCGGGAAGTAGGCGCTGATGCTTCTATACGTGGGTTGATGAAGAACGGGCTGTATCTTCTCAACGTAAGCCGTGCCCTATGAAGACGTGCGTAGTGTCGTGAATGCCTGCTGTTGGGATGGCTGTGGGGATTTGGGGCATTGCGGTCTGATACCAGTTCGACCTGGAGAGTGGTCAATGAAAACGACTGCTCTCTTGGTCCGTATGACGCCATTATGATGCTCGTTGCTGGCGGGGGATGCCGCGTTCACAGACTTGCGCGTAACCAGCGATAAAGGTTGCTATCAACCGCTGTTGTCAGCCAGAGAGAAAAAAACCTTATGCAACAACAATTATGCGATTCAAATTTCTGGCTGAAAAAAACCCCACTGAACAGCGACTCATCCAATTTCCGAAATGCAAATGGCTTGCACTGCGTCGTTCATTTAGAACGAGGATGAAGCGATCGGGAAGCGGAAGTGACACTTTTGATTAGCTAGCTCGTCTTCATTGTGGTTGGTACGAGTGCGCCCTCCGTGGTCCCCTTGTCCTGCTAACGCAATAAACAGAAACACAATGGCATCATGGTTTGTCGTGCGTACACTCGCGACCCCTCGGGCCATCAAACATCAGTCACACAATGTCGCAATATTTTTTTATTCCCCGAACCTCTGATAATGCCATCGGTTGTTAATGGGAATTGTTTGCTCGACCTTCTGCTCACGAGGTCTCCTCTACCCCTCCACTCGCCTCCCGCAACCAAAAAACGCGCGGCCTCTATGAGCGACACCAGTTTGAGTACGGTACGTCACCTCGGCCATTAGCTCCGCCCAGTTTGATATTTCCCATTTTCGATTAAACGTAATAGCTTCAGTCGTTCCTCTTTAAAAGAAATCTACTTTCCTCTTTCTCTTCTGCCATTCTTAGCTCCGCCCAGTTTGATATTTCCCATTCTCGCGATTAAACGTAATAGCTTCAGTCGACATATTCCTCTTATATCTATATCTATATCTATATATATATATATATATATATATATATATATATATATATATATATATATATATTATATATCTATATATATATATATCTATATATATATATATATATATATATATATATATATATATCACTATCTCCCTCCTACCTAAATAACCCTCAGCACTTCCTTTCTCTCGTTGTCTCGTGTCCGCGTCCTCTCTCTCACACACCATCTCTCATCATCTACCTTCCTCTCTCATAATCTCCCCTGTATTTCTCATTCCATAATGATCCCCAAACAAATCTTTGAGCCACTTCTTGTCACAGAGCTGTACAGTAGGGTTTATATACCAAGGCTTCCGGCTCTGGCCCACTCAAAGAAGATGAATCTGTCTTTCCAGCCAGACTCTCCAGGTATTCATAAACACAGGAATTGTTCCGTCATCGGCCCAGCAACTCGCCCTGGTCCGAGACTCATCAGGTCCCGCGGGATGATTGGGCTGAAAACTCGTTGTGGTGTTGCTCCGAAAGCGCATAACATATCACAGACCAGTCCAAAACAAACATTTGAACGCCGGTTGTGCTTTCTCGGGTCTGCTTTTTCCATTCACCAATGCCTATCTTGACTGAGATCCAAGCTACAATATGGATTTCGCTATCGCTTTTCTTTCCAGGCCTTCTTATCATTTCTTCCTTCTAGGTGTGCCAATATGGGGCGGAAGGATCGTTTTTTACGCCCAGTAACTATAGATATGCTGACAGACGAATTGGCAACAATACGAGGCCCGTGATGCAGGAAAAAATTGCCAAGATAAAATGGCGTCTGAGAAATCGTGAATTCGGAAGAATAAATGGTAAGATTAGAAAATTTCCTGGAAGAAATGATAAGCAGCATTTGTCTTCCTCTGCGTGAGACTAAGTGGGATAAGCCATGTGAACTGAGGGTCAGCATGGGTCAGCATGGACATGAATTATTCATAACTCTGTGGACAAGTGTGCTGGGAAACGATTAGCTAAGAAGCTATGTCAACAAAGTTATCATCTTTGATGGTCATATTAATATTCTGGGTCATTGAAAGAGAGTGTGAGTGAATGAGTGAGTGAGTGAGTGAGTGAGTGAGTGAGTGAGTGAGTGAGTGAGTGAGTGAGTGAGTGAGTGAGTGAGTGAGCGAGCGAGCGAGATTCATAGTGAGCGTGAGTGAGTGAGTGAGGAGTGAGTGAGTTAGCGTGAGTGAGTGAGTGAGTGAGTGAGTGAGTGAGTGAGTGAGTGAGTGAGTGAGTGAGTGGGTCAGTCAGTTAGTCAGTCAGTGAGTAAGGGTGAATGTGAGTCAGTCCATGAGTGAGTCAGTAGTTGAGTCAGTCAGTCAGTGAGCATGTGGTGACTCACTATCGCTGTCAAACAGATAGTAAAAGAGCTCAAACCAGCGATTGCATTCACACGAATGACTGCGTGGAAGGACGAATTCAAAGACGAATTATTCTTTTGTAATATATATATTTATATATTACAAAATCAATGTTATTCTACTTCGACAAACATCATTTTATCTGTCATACATAGGCTGATACAAGGGGGACTTCGCTGAGAGCCTCGCTTGTCTGGCTTAATAAAATGACAAAACGAAAACGTGTCGTTTTCATGCGGCCTTTAACACTGAATTACATGATATGCGCCCGGCACCGTCTTTGGTCATGTTTATATACGAGTCGTACTCAGGGAGATTTCTGAGTGACGAATGGATCGGCACTACGTCGCCTCACCGAACTTATAGCAGTACCACAATCGCCATCACCGCAGTCGTTCCAAGTGCATCTGCGCTAGTTTTGCTTCCGGAGTTAAGTGGCATAAAATTGCCATTGTCTATGCTTGGTTGATGCCGGAGCCGAGTCGCAAGAGTTGCTCCCTCCGTCACCTGCGGTCGTCATCGGAGCGCAGAGGCACGCGTCGAGATGCCCGAGCCGCGGCGCAGTGCCCGGGCAGCGGCGATCACTTAACTACGGAAACCTCAATTGAAAACTGGTGCGATTGAAGAGGCAAAGGATAGCAGGGCGCGTCGAGTTGAGGTTATTAACTCGCAATTGGAAAATCATGTTCATTGTAGCCTGGGAAGATCACTGGCAGGTATTTTCCCACGCCAATCACACGAGCCGGAACATTGCCAAGGTGTGGCTACGGCACGCTGCCCAGCATCACTCATCGTGGCCATGTTATCATCCGCGCTCTCATTTCGTAGCGCTTGTCGACTGCTTCACGTTACTCACCCGAAAATACTGACTGGGCAGAGGGTATTTAGCATTAATTATTGTTAAAAAAACCCTGTCATATATACATATATAGTTGGAGGGGCGGGGCATTGCCAGAGGGGCGGGGCATTGCCGCCACGTGGGTTACCATGCCCCGTCTCGTTAGCATCGCTCCTGCTGCATACTATCTCTTAAGACATAATAGCGTCAATTCTTCTCGAAATGATACAGTCATAACCTTTGAGATATCGAAAGGTTCTCTGTCCACACGAAGACATATCAATCACAGACCGTGACAGCTGAACGTCAGGTCAGCCTCAGACCGTGACAACTGAGCGTCAGTCAGTCACACTGTGACAGATGAGCGTCCATGTCACGCCATGACTCGTGAAAGCAACGCAACATCAGTGCGCTTAACCAAATGTTACGATCACCCGTCGTCGGATCCCCTCTCCCTCTCTCTCTTTCTCCCACGATCAGCTCAGGATCTGTTTAACTCGTTATGATTCGTTCTCATTTGTTGTTTCTTATCACGAACACAGATTGTAAGATACTGTAGCCCGTCTCCCCATAGAATGATAGATCTTCATACGGGCTGTAATGGACGAACAATTCACCACCCGGATGCTCTCTGGGTGGGATGGGTTATTGCCAGACCATGGTAGGTAGGGGGAAGGTGTGTGTGTGTGTGTGGTGAGGGGAGGGGGTGCGTGGACTGTAGTGTTACAGATTACTTTTTCTAACCAAGGAGGATTATTAGATTTAACCACAAGCCTTATCGCATCACTTCATGCGGATGTCCGTAGTATTTTGCCCAATATTTCCCTCGATTGCTTGTCCTGTGAACAGCAATTTCACTTCATTATCTTGTCACCCAAACCTTGTTCTGGGCAGCCATCTACCCTAGTATCTTGAGTTGTTGTGAGAATTATGAACATCCAATAAATACAGTGATATAGGTGTCATCGCTTCACAGGTGCGTGTCACAGCTGACGCACAAAAGCTTCTCGTGACAGCGCTCCCACGGCGCCTGTTCCTGTGGCGACACGTGCTGCTTCAGCCAGAGGGTTTCGGTCCTTCACGCCTCTAAGATGTTCCGGGTGATTTACCTGAAATTCCCGGCGCATCGTCCGAAACGTAGGCAGGAATGAGGGCTATTGTAGATGAGGGCTAGCTCTCATTGAGATGCGCTTGAGTCTCAGGCGCTCTCACACTATAGTGCCACCTTGCTCCCACCCCCCAACCCCCACCACCTCCATCCCATTCTCCCCTCTGCATCCCTACCAAACACCCACTCCACATGCCGAGAAACAAAACATCTGGTCCGCGCACTTCGGCAAAAGCAAACTTGGAACCCTACTGTTGTCGAGTCGCTTGCTGCCGTCGACGCTCCTGAGCGGCCGACGACGCGTCGTATAATATGGCTGTACGATCATGAATGGTCGGGATTGGATAATGTTATAAACTGCTATTGGTACTGGACCCTGTAACTCGGGCTGTCATGTCCCTCTCGTCATCCTTCTCTCTCATGCCCAGTTCTCTCTCTTGTCTCGTTCTGTACCATGTCTCTTTTTCGTCTCGTACTCTCTATTGTCTCTTTCTCGTCTCTTTCTCTCTCTTGTCTCGTTCTCTCTCTTGTCTGGTTCTCTCTTTCTTATCTGGTTCTCTCTTTCTTGTCTCGTTCTCTCTTTCTTGTCTTGATCTCCCTCTAGACTCGTTCTCGTTATCTCTCTCTTGTCTCGTTCTCTCTCTTGTCTCGTTCTCTGCCATGTCATTCTTTATCCTCTTGTGTCGTTTACCCACTAGACACGCTCTCTCTCTCTTGTCTCGTTCTCTCTTTCTTGTCTCGATCTCCCTCTAGACTCGTTCTCGTTATCTCTCTTGTGTCTCGTTCTCTCTCTAGTGTATCATTCTCGCTCTCTTATCTCGTTCTCTCTGTTGTCTCGTTCTCTATGTTGTCTCGTTCTTTCTCTAGACTTGTTTTCTCTCTTGTCTCGTTCTCCCTCTTGTCTCGTTCTCTCACCTTGTCTCGTTCTCTCTGTTGTCTCGTTCTCTCTCTCGTCTTGTTCTCTCTCCAGACTTGTTCTCTCTCTTATCTCGTTATCTCTCTTGTCTCGTCGAAGATCCTTTTTCTCTCTGCTAACTCTCTGTCTTTCTCTTTTGATCACCACCATAATATTCCCATCCTCCCTTTTCTTGTATTTCGCTTTTTCCACTCTCCCACACATCAGGTTTTTTTTCTCGTTTATTATTATTTCCGCTTTCAAATTGCTTTCTTTCCCACCCCCCCCCCCCACCTTCCCACCAACCCCATCCTCAGTCTCATCTCTCACCATCTCCAACACTCTCTCATCGCCTCTCGCATACTCTCATGTCCCGCCTCCAGATATATGAAGCTCTATTTTAGATGTATCTCAATCTCTCTGTCTTTCTCTCTCCCTCTTTCTATTGCCCTCACCTGCCTGCTCTTCGCCGACTGCGGGAAACTGCTCATGACGACCGATTTATCCCTCTGATCTCGAGTTGATGTTCTGCTAATGTTGCAGTAAAACGAACATTCGTCGTAGCACAGTGAGTGTTATACCCCGCGGCGACGCTCGCCGCATCTCATATGGCTTGATTCACATCGTCGTACCTTGTACAAATAGGCTGGGACGTATCGATAAACTCATTGTATGTAAACTCTCTACAGGTGAGATCAAATGCTTACCTAGAGACGGTATCACTTACCAGTCGCACTGCGTTTGACGCCAGCGCCAGATGCGCCATTGATATTCTTTGTGGTACATAGCGTTACAAGACACTATGAGTGTTGAACAGCCGTAGTGTTCAACCGATACAGAGCAGCTTAACCCGATAGATGATACCGAGCAATTGAAGACCAAGAATGCCGGGTAGTCCCATTCGAGTTCCAATGCTATTTAGCCAACTTTTAGCCAATTCCCTTTAGCGCGGACGTGATCAATTGGTCCAACGCTCGGTGAGAACGTTAATGTCCGCGCTAAAAACGAATTTATTAATTGTTAGTAAAAAGAAAATGCATGAATAAAATTTGCAGGTATTAATTAGTATTGATTACGAACGGTTTGATCCTTTAGTCGAAAAAAGTGAGCTCCCGCTCGACCAATCAGAGCCATGTTTTTGCCCCTGACGATTGCCGGGTGATCGCTCAACTTCCGGCTACAGCAAAGCTGGGAGTTGGCTAAAATAGCGTTTGAACAGGAATAAAGTACGCTTTTGGGTTGCAAATGTCGGGGAGTTGGTTTTGTTAGATATAATGACATATTCAAAAATAGATATGGGGGGTGACAAGCTCGTAAACGGGACTTTAGATGGTTGGGGCGAGATTTTTGGTGAGCTGGTAGCTAAATTGTTGTCCCCCTTGGGTTTCTGTATGTATAGAAGATAGCTGCGACCGAGCGACTAAACGCTTACCCTCGTGTGTATGACAATCTTACCTTATTCCTCCAGAATGACTTGCTGTTTCAAGCTGTTAGCAGCCTTTGTCGTTGTTGCTGTAAGCATATGGCGCCATAAATATATCTGGGTGAACGTGGACTTGCAACTGTTTGGAAGAATAAACACGCATGTGTGTGTGTGTGTGTGTGTGTGTGTGTGTGTGTGTGTGTGTGTGTGTGTGTGTCTGTTTACGCATGCTGATGTTAAACTACCACCCGCTGCACGTGCGCCATGTCAATCGTTTTCATCACAACCAGACACGTCGCTTACAGCAACAAATACCTTGTTGATATCTCCTCCATCAAGTTGTTTACATTAGTCCTCCCGCCCCCTCTGTCTTCGCCTGTCCAGTCCGCGTCCATCTGCGTCTAGAGCCTCGGACTGAGTCGGCCTGGCGTCTTGAGCCTCGTTCCGGGATGAAAGGAAAACCAAAGTCGGATTTCGTTCGATTATTCAATAAAGCCATCGCAACACGATCCACCCTCCATTTTAGAGTCTGTTTGATGCGTGAAAGCTAATATTTAGGTATTGACAGAGATATAAAAACGGTTATCCGTGTGTGGTCGTTTTCATGTTCGACCCTATGCTCCATAGCTTTCATCGCAACCGTCCTCTTGTCATATTTCACCCGGAGAAGAGCCGTATACCCTCCGACTACAGACACCATTGAACGTGCCCGGCTCTTCCCTTTGGATCAGTTATTCACGAACACACCCGTCTAAGTATGGCCGACTGAATAGCTAACCATTCATCAGAGGTCACTTCTCGTGAGTGGACCTCAATCGAGTCGAAGACATGGCTGCCCTTTATTCTATGACATTAGACGGGTACTCGCAGTGTAGCTTTAGACCTGCGTGATGTACCAGCCGAGTTAGCTGACCTGCTCCAACCGGACAATACGTCATCCGCTAACGACCCCTCATTCAATCGCAAGACGCGAGCCCAGGCCACCCGTCCATCGCCAATCGAATAGACGAGTCTGAGAGATCCGCAGATCCGTCGAAACGGGGTTAAGTTACGTGGTGCCGCGCGGTTGTCGTCGCCATACTGTTGTGACTGGTCTCGGTTGCGAGACGGGAGGCCGGTGGGGCTGGGGGCGAAGTTGAACTGAGGTGTTGGTGACTTCGAAGTTCCGCATTTCTGCAAATATAATCGATGCAACTTCCAGTATATAGCCACACAGCAAGTTCCTTTAAACGAAATACATATAAACCTTATCTATCATTTGTCTTATGTATATTTTCTGCATTCCCATCTCATTCAAACTGTTTTTGCATTGAAACTAATTAAGCCATCAGAAGAAATCGCGTCTTCATGTTGAAACTGACCATAGACTCAACCGATGAACCTTCACATCGACCTCTCTCACAAAACGCATTGGAAAGTCAAAATAGGGACAATGAGGCAGATTGAGTCGAATTAAGCACCTCCTGATCGCTTGCTTCCTTCATCGCCCGTCGTCTCGTAAGAGAGCTTTCTTTGCAATTGTGCGATAACTGAACGCTTTACCTTCAACGTCGAGGATTCAGCAGGATAAATATTGTAATGCGTGATTCGATTACATTGCGTTATCATGTCATGTTATTACAAACAGATTGAGGTGACATTATCTACAGACCTGTTTATGGTGTTGGCATAATCTACAGACCTGTATATGGTGCTGACATTATCTACAGATCTATATATGGTGTGAGAACATTATCTATTGACCTAAATATGGTACTGACATTATCTACATACCTGTTTATGGTGTTGACACTATCTTGAGACCTGTTTATGGTGTTGACATAATCTACAGACCTGTATATGGTGCTGACATTATCTACAGATCTATATATGGTGTGAACATTATCTATTGACCTAAATATGGTACTGACATTATCTACATACCTGTTTATGGTGTTGACACTATCTTGAGACCTGTTAATGGTATTGACATCATCTACAGACCTGGTTATTGTGTTAACATTATCTGCAGACTTGTTTATGGTGTTAACATTATCTACAGACCTGTATATGATATCTACAGACGAATTGTGTTGAGGTATACCCTAAGTGGTAACCCTGTGTGTATCTCATATCTAGTGGAGGCATTACCTGGAGGTCTGTAACTAGTTGAGGCATTACCTGGAGGTCTGTATCTAGTGGAGGGATTATCTGGAGGTCTGTATCCAGTGGAGGCATTACCTGGAGGTCCATATCTAGTTGAAAAAATTATCTGGAGGTCTGTTTCTAGTGGAGGCATTACCTGAAGGTCTGTATCTAGTGGAGGGATTATCTGGAGGTCTGTATCTAGTGGAGGCATTACCTGGAGGTCTGTATCTAGTGGAGGGATTATCTGGAGGTCTGTATCTAGTGGAGGCATTACCTGGAGGTCTGTAACTAGTTGAGGCATTACCTGGAGGTCTGTATCTAGTGGAGGGATTATCTGGAGGTCTGTATCTAGTGGAGACATTACCTGGAGGTTTGTTTCTAGTGGAGGGATTATCTGGAGGTCTGTATCTAGTGGAGACATTACCTGGAGGTTTGTTTCTAGTGGAGGGATTATCTGGAGGTCTGTATCTAGTGGAGAAATTACCTGGAGGTCTGTATCTAGTGGAGGGAATATCTGGAGGTCTGTTTCTAGTGGAGGCATTACCTAGAGGTCTGTATAAGACGAAGATGTTACCCTAGATCCAGTACCTGACCTTGACAAGACATAAGAATTTGATTTTGGTGCTAATCAATATAAAGGATTACCGTCAAACAACCGCTGAAATCTTCCCAACCCTGCCCCACTGGACACAACTTTCAACCTGCGCATGGTGTAGCGGCTTTAATCCTTCATAGAAACGGATCAATGTACCGCCGACTAGCGACGCAATGTCACGTCTACATTGTAATATAACGATCTACTTTAATCCTCTCGTGGGATGTCCGATGTTCGGGGTAGTCGTCCGTTATCACCAGCGCATCATTAAATGCAATGAAGTCGCCTTAATAAGAATGAATGATGTCATATTATGCGCGGCTGAAACTGGAAGAGATAATCAGCTTGGAGCGCCTGGACCAAGCCGGCCGTAATCCTACAGCACCTGGCAGTCAGTGTTGTAAATCAAGCAGGTATATATGGAATGGCCGGAGTTGGCAGCTTAATGTATCTCTCCATGGTGATAGTCACACTACGCTGACCTTGTTAGTGATGGTCGGTAGGGTTGTCTACCCAGGGTGGATTCGCTTACTCCGAGGTCAGAACGTGTGAGAATCGGCCTCGATGATGACCACAAAGCCATGTAGGCGCCTGTTGGTGCACCAGCTGGTCCTGTGGGTGCCCATTGGTGCGTAAGCTCGTCCTGTGGGCGCCCATTGGTACATACGCTCGTCCTGTGGGCGCCCATTGGTACATACGCTCGTCCTGTGGGCGCCCATTGGTACATGAGCTCGTCCTGTGGACGCCCATTGGCAACATGAGCTCGATCTGTGGGCGTCCATTGGTACATAAGCTCGTCCTGTCCCAGAACCTTATTATCTAATTCCGAATTGCCTCTTGGATGTTCCGAAACACACCGGCCACGACGAAGCCGCGATCTCATCTTCTACGCACCTCTATTACCCTCAAATGATATCAAAGTTTTTGCCAGCATAAACAGAATATGAGCACGTTTATATGGTAGAGTATCCTCAAATAACAATGACACAACTTACCCCATGTGATCCCAGCTCGTTTATCAGTTATGATTGTGAGTGTTCCTCTTGTTATCATCGACAAAGTGACGTCATTTCTTAGATTCACCCTGTCGTCGGGGCTTTTTTTTCAACGTTAAATATATTGACATGTCTCACGGCGAATGGATCCTCTCCAAGAATATCTTCTTTATTTGAGTAACACTTCGTTATTATGATGAAAGCATATTAATGAAGGCAAGCCTTGTGGTTCGTTCTGATGAATGAATGTTTATTATCAAACACAGTATCCGGGGTGGTTTTTATTCGTTGAATCGTAATCGATGATACAAGTGATTGTTTATGTTACTTCACAAGGATTTATTTACTTCAGAACTGACGGCTGAGGTAAACAAGGCCCAGGTGACCATCTTGGCCAGTCTTGTATCAGACTTGAGTGAGCCAATACTGCAATTCAAAAGAATACCCTGGTCAGTCGCATCCATTAGTCGGCGAAACGACCGTCAACCGGAAGCTATGTACTGGCTGATGATTTATCGTTCAAACCACGTCATTACGTGCACCAATCCTCACTAGAGGGCGCCATTGTTCTGCAACGTGATACCTGTAGAACAGTCGGCCACGGCGCCACACCGGTCACGGCCAGTATGAGAGGACGCCTTATCATGGCGCCTTCATGGTTGCGCACGCTGAGAGCGATACTTGGGAGAGGTGTAGGTGTTTGTACGGTGTGGATGATGGACTTAGTATCGATGGCGACTTCCGTGACGTGAAGTGGATGATTCACCAGGCTAGGTAACGGCATCCCTGACCGCTATACACCGCGAGCTGTCCGGGCGGGTACTGCTGCGAGGGATTCCACGAAAACCATTCGTCAACATGATACAAAGTCTAAGCAATGCGCAATCAAGAAATAAACATATGGAGACAAAGAAAAACAGATTGCGTAAGAGATAACAGCTGGCGGGTCGTCTGGTACTCTGGTCGACTCCGACAGCCCGTATTGGGTTACTGAGTGTGTAGAATGGCGCTGTAACGGTTACTTGGTGGGGGTGGGGAGGGTGGGGGTGGGTGGTTAGGGTGCGCCACGGAGTACTTTAACAGTTGCCGAGGCTGAACGACGCGCGGCTTGATGTGTATACATATCACGGTCAGCTGCAGCAACTCGCTACGTGATGCTACTACGAAGGCATCTCGCCGGAGGTCGTGTTTAACCTGAGATTACATCTCGTTTGCATTGATTGATGATGAAGACGACATGTTGGGAACTTCCGGTAGCGCTGCCCCTCCCTACTCAACTCCATCAGTGGTCATTTGCTTATTGCAGATTAGCTCACGTTCCTCGCTACGCCCTTTCCGCAGCAACTTCGTGTTTGGAGGAAAATCCGCAAATTGGCTGATATCGATGAGGCCGAGAGTAAGGTGGCTTTTTCGTGAGAGTGTGGTCAATAAAGAGGGGGCGGGTCTGATCATAGTGGCTATCTGTTTTGATGGTGGGTGATTACAGAGGGAGATCTATTGGTACATGCATCGGAGCGGAAACAAATTCCGCCCTTTTATCCGTTATCTTGAATGCTACGCTTCACCAGGAAACCCCGCCCTGGTGCAACCCCACACTGCTCGCTAAATAACCCGCAATTATGACATTACATCGATGAACGGAATTACTGTTGTCCGTCGTTACATGCGACTTAGTTGCTCGGAAATCGATGCGACAAGGAGGGTGAATACGATTCCGGTCAATAAATACTTCGACTTGATTTAGGGATCAATGGGTTGTCATGTCAGCCGTGCTCATCATGTGGAACCTGGTTCGTCAAATGGGGTACCTGGTTCGCCCTGTAGGAAGCCTTGTTCGTCTTGTAGAGAATCTGGTTCGCTCTGTTGGAAGCTATGTTCGTCATGTAGGGAATCTGGTTCGTCCTATGGGGAGCATGGTTCGTCCTGTAGAGAATCTGGTTCGTCCTATGGGAAGCATGGTTCGTCCTGTTTTCAATCTGGTTCGTCCTATGGGGTTCTTCGTCCGTTCATCTTGTGGGCCCTCCAGAAACCTTCCTTTTTCCCGCTAATGACTTGCCCAATCACTCAATACCGCTCTTAATAACCTCTAGTCCAACCCCCGTAATATAAACAGTATATAAACCAATAAGGCGTCCATTTGTTCCCTCACCTATGGTTCTATTAAGCCGGCCCAGGCTGGTTTGTCGGCGATGAGTATGTTCCATGCGCTGCTCGGCGTGCCATGTTGCGGGGGTATATCATAGTCGTACCATCTCTATAGTGTCTCCTTAAGCGATCAACGGGGAAGCAAATACGGAGACCCATTGCAGAGACGCTGAATGGTGTGGCAGCCGCGGAGCCCCTAACCTGCACATTGGTAGGATGGTGTCGTGGTTGTCAGATTCTGGGCTCCATGGCAGTTTATATACACTGTAATTAAAGGCGCGCGAGTGAGGTACGGGTACGTGTTGGTATCTTAGTCCGGGAGATATATACACGTGTAATTAATGGCGCCATGAGTGAGGTGAGAAAGACAGGGGTGAGTCTGGGGAGCGGGGTTTAATGAATAGGGGAGAGAGAAGTGAGTCTAGGGAGTGGGGGTTTAATGGATAGGGGAGATAGGAGTGAGTCTAGGGAGTGGGGTTTAATGGATAGTGGAGATAGGTGTGGGGTTTAATGGATAGGGGAGATAGGAGTGAGTCTAGGGTGTGGGGTTTAATGGATAGTGGAGATAGGAGTGGGGTTTAATGGATAGGGGAGAGAGGAGTGAGTGGAGGCGGGAAGAAGGAAGGGAGTGAAGGATTAGAGAAGGGAGGGAGTCAATAGAAGAGGGAAGAGGGAAGGTATTGGAGGACGACAGTGGGGTTGAGGCGAGGAGCGGTGGGGAAAGGATGGATTGGAAAAGGGAGAGTGGATGATGGAGTAAGTGGGTGAATTAGTGAGAGTGAAGGAGGGGGATGGAAGCAGGGGAGTGAGTAGAAAGGGGAATGAGCGGTGTGTAGAGGGTGTTGGGGTGTGGGGGTGGGTGAGGTGATTGGCACGCGATGTGTACAGGCGTTTTTGGATGGCACGCGATGTGTTAAGGGTGTTATTGGATGGCACGCGATGTGTGAAGGGCACAATTGGATGGCACGCGATGTGTGAAGGGCACAATTGGATGGCACGCGATGTGTGAATGGTGTTATTGGATGGCACGCGATGTGTAAAGGGCGTTATTGGATGGCACGCGATATGTGAAGGGCGTTATTGGATGGCACGCGATGTGTAAAGGGTGTTTCAGTTAGATATTGGGAGGACCAAGTGTGTATTAGTGTAAGGAAGTCTGCTACGCCCCAACTGCCGCGGGGTAATTTTTGTGGATCTTAATAATGATGAAGGCCAGAAACTCAAAAGCAATATCGACAAATGAACGTCTTACTTTAACGAATGGCACTAACTGTGCATATGTCCGAGTAATACTAAGTTGTCTCTGTCTCAGCCACACGCCGGCCATTGAAGCACACAAAAGCTATAACCGGATTAGTCGAACACTCATTAATAAATTCACCTTCTTTCAGATGTGATGTGGAAATAAAGCGCCTTGTACAGATGTGTGGGTGGGTTAAAAAGTGTATTTTTTTGCTGCAGGCTGTCTGAATGAGCCATTTATGGGCATAGCGCGTGTCTTGTTGGCTAATCGGCACCGGCGGTCGGGTATAATTCAGGTTGTTTATTGCGGCTGTAAGACAGTGCTATTACTAACTAAAGACGTTGTAGATATACTAATTACGTTAAGGTTCCTCTTAATTGCTACTGCTTACTATCCGCAGCCCTGTGTTGCATGCTTCCCATGACGACTTTCACATTACACAGCGCCGGACACATTACACAGCGCTTCACATCACTCGACGCACCACATCACACGGCGCAACGCGCTGCATGACGCTTAACGTCACACAGCGCCACACACAACACGACGCCCCACTTAATTTGGCGCTACGCACAACACGACTCTCCACATTACTCGGCGTAACACATTACACGGCGCGACACATACTGCAGTGCTTCATGCGCATGCGCGAAGATTATTACTCATCAGAAAGCATGAGGTTTTGGGTAATGTCTTGCAGCCAGGGATGTAGACTGCAGCTTTTGTGAGCTATTTTGATTACATTATCAAGGTGAAGCAGAGCAAACCCCGTTGGCGAGCCCGGAATCTTTCTGCTCATAGATTTCATCCGACGGGTCCCTAGGGAAATGGACATATCGCCGCCATGATGTTCGGGCATCAACCTGCCAGAAATCACCCACCATTCAGTATAACTGGCGTCAGTTGGACACAAAAAAGTTAACGTGTAATCACCAATTCTGCTGTAATCGCGCGGGTGTTTTGCGTAAGATGTCTCCTTTTAAAAGGATTTGTGGAAGATGCAGTGTTTGGGAAGTGAGAAATAATCTATGGAGAGTCTTGCTGGACAATAGATTTGAGAATCTGCTGCGCGATTTTCGCATCGGAATTTCACCATACGAATATCTCTTATGCATAAAGATCGAATAAGATTGAATCCTTCAACACATCAAATATGCTTCATAATCTTAAAATTAACCTTATGCATTGAAAATGCCTCGGGTTGACGATGATTGAATCCTTCAACACATCAAATATAAGTATGTTAATCCGCTGGGATAAAGCAAAACCGAGTGTTCTTGGAATGGCTCGTTAACAGGAAACCACACACACAAACGCCTGGATGGGTTGACTCGAACGTACATTCACACATTATGCCAGCCCTGCAGGATTACTCGAGTGGCCTACTATGTTCCTCGTTATGTCAATGACAACGCCTTCATTCATTAATCGAACGTGGCCTACTGTTCTTCGACCGGGTAGCAATGACAACGCCTTCACATTAATCGAACGTGGCCTACTGTTCCTCGACCGTGTAGCTAGCATGACAACGCCTTCATTCATTAATTGAACGTGGCCTACTGTTCCGTATAGCAATGACAACGCCTTCATTCATTAGTCGAACGTGGCCTACTGTTCCACGACCGTGTAGCAATGACAACGCCTTCATTCATTAATCGAACGTGGCCTACTGTTCCTCGACTATGTAGCAATGACAACGCCTTCATTCATTAATCGAACGTGGCCTACTGTTTCTTCGACCGTGTGTAGCAATGACAACGCCTTCATTCATTAATCGAACGTGGCCTACTGTTCCTCGACCGTGTAGCAATGACAACGCCTTCATTCATTAATCGAACGTGGCCTACTGTTCCTCGACCGTGTAGCAATGACAACGCCTTCATTCATTAGTCGAACGTGGCCTACTGTTCCACGACCGTGTAGCAATGACAACGCCTTCATTCATTAATCGAACGTGGCCTACTGTTCCTCGACCGTGTAGCAATGACAACGCCTTCATTCATTAATCGAACGTGGCCTACTGTTCCTCGACCGTGTAGCAATGATAACGCCTTCATTCATTAATCGAACGTGGCCTACTGTTCCTCGACCATGTAGCAATGACAACGCCTTCATTCATTAATCGAACGTGGCCTACTGTTCCTCGACCATGTAGCAATGACAACGCCTTCATTCATTAATCGAACGTGGCCTACTGTTCCTCGACCATATAGCAATGACAACGCCTTCATTCATTAGTCGAACGTGGCCTACTGTTCCACGACCGTGTAGCAATGACAACGCCTTCATTCATTAATCGAACGTGCACTACTGTTCCTCGACTATGTAGCAATGACAACGCCTTCATTCATTAATCGAACGTGGCCTACTGTTCTTCGACCGTGTAGCAATGACAACGCCTTCATTCATTAATCGAACGTGGCCTACTGTTCCTCGACCGTGTAGCAATGACAACGCCTTCATTCATTAATCGAACGTGGCCTACTGTTCCTCGACCATGTAGCAATGACAACGCCTTCATTCATTAATCGAACGTGGCCTACTGTTCCTCGACCGTGTAGCAATGACAACGCCTTCATTCATTAATCGAACGTGGCCTACTGTTCCTCGACCGTGTAGCAATGACAACGCCTTCATTCATTAATCGAACGTGGCCTACTGTTCCTCGACCGTGTAGCAATGATAACGCCTTCATTCATTAATCGAACGTGGCCTACTGTTCCTCGACCATGTAGCAATGACAACGCCTTCATTCATTAATCGAACGTGGCCTACTGTTCCTCGACCATGTAGCAATGACAACGCCTTCATTCATTAATCGAACGTGGCCTACTGTTCCTCGACCGTGTAGCAATGACAACGCCTTCATTCATTAATCGAACGTGGCCTACTGTTCCTCGACCGTGTAGCAATGACAACGCCTTCATTCATTAATCGAACGTGGCCTACTGTTCCTCGACCATGTAGCAATGACAACGCCTTCATTCATTAATCGAACGTGGCCTACTGTTCCTCGACCGTGTAGCAATGACAACGCCTTCATTCATTAATCGAACGTGGCCTACTGTTCCTCGACCATGTAGCAATGACAACGCCTTCATTCATTAATCGAACGTGGCCTACTGTTCCTCGACCATGTAGCAATGACAACGCCTTCATTCATTAATCGAACGTGGCCTACTGTTCCTCGACCAAGTAGCAATGACAACGCCTTCATTCATTAATCGAACGTGGCCTACTGTTCCTCGACCGTGTAGCAATGACAACGCCTTCATTCATTAATCGAACGTGGCCTACTGTTCCTCGACCGTAACATGATAACGTCGTCGAATGACGTCGAAAAGAACGTGGCCTACTCCATGAAGCAATGATGATCACTCATTGCACAATGAGCAGCCACGAGATTTGTGACGTTATCATCCTCACTGTGCTCAAGCTCCTGCAAATTGATCAATAATTATTTAATTGTCTCTCTTGTGGTCCTGGGTGCTATAAGGACCGTCATTTGGGCGAACGAAGATACGAATCACCCCTTCACAGGCTGTAGAGACGAAATTATGGTGAGTGCTGTAGCCAATAACGAGAATTAGGGGTCAAGGACACAGCTCTCTCATAAAGATAAGGGAGAGGTTGAGCAATGTTAATCAAACTAATAAAATACATCGGATGGTTGTGATATGGTACGAAAAATATGTCTTCATATATTGACAAAGAATAGCGCACATAGCCGGTATGAAACAGCTATGGGTTTTATTTAGGGCCAACAAAATGCTCGTGACTTATGAACCAATTAACCTGGGTGTACGGACGTGAACTTTAAGATTCTAAGTCCAACTTAACATTGTCATGATTCCCAGAAAATATAGTTGCTCTTACTGGTCCATCAGCTCTCTCCCCACACCCCTCACCCCCGCTAGCTGACTGTCCTTTCTCTGCGAGAGGACGCATGACAAGCCTGTCGACATCTCAGTCGGCTGCCTCTGCTTATTTGGAGATTGCTTAAGAATGATTACGATGTCTGTTATGGAAGCCAGACGTGGATGGAGATACCATCGACGTCGCTCCGGGCTCACTTGTCTGTGATTGGCTCACCCGAGTTCTGACGTTGTTTGGGGGAGATTTCTGTATACAGAAGAGAATGGCGAATGACAAGGAAAGTCGTTGTCATTGATGCTTTGTCTCTTTCGACATCGCTCCCATATTTATCTTAGTCTTAGGTTGAAGGTTGTGGGTAATTAGCCAGGACGGATCGGTGGCCGGAGACAAGAGTCGGATGGCAATAAGTCGTTATGAGAGTCGGGTGGGATTTGCCGCGAGCGCCAGGCCACGAGCAGGAGGCATGCCATTATACACACCGCATATTAGGTATAACATAACAGCGGACGAGCCTTCAAAGGACATAGACCCAGGCTTGCTATCGAGAAGCCCCTGTCGAACAGTGTCCGACGCTGACATGCTCAAGCAACGCTGTAAGAGCAAGATCAGCAATATATGACGTCACTTTCGTGATTCCCTAAAGGGGACACTGATGTTAATTAATGCAAAATATCCGTGACCTCGCCAATGTGGGGATTTGGGGGTGGGGGTAGTCTTGTTATTCATGCGGTTCGTGATGATGGTGAAGCAGAGCCGGTCTATGTGCAGAGGGTCACGTGCGGGTCAACCTATACGCGCCGCCTTCACAATCATCACCAATAAAAAACCCTCTTATACGCTATGTTTCCATGGTAATTGGGTTTTCATACAGCTATTTAATTCCTTGAACAGCGTTGCTAGGCTTTGGTTGAAAGCCCCATCTGTTTGGAGGGTCGCGTGGAGAAGCGTACGATGAATAGCATTAAGCAGAGTCCGAGACGCGCGTCTGTCCGCGTTCCGTTATGACTAATGAGGTTCCACTTAGCTCGCTCACTGGCGCCCTCAAGCGGCCGCTCTTCTTTTACCACACTCCACCAGGACGGTGACGAATATGGGCTTAAATGTCAGCTGGCTTGGGGCTTGAAGTGTGGCGGTACACTTTGGGTTTCTGAACAACGATGCACTCACCTGGCACCGTAACTTCTACGAAAACGCTGTCTCATAGACCAGATAATCACCGCAATATCCGGTGTTGCGCACGGATTGTCCCGCGGACAATCAATAACCAGGCTACTTGTTTGGACATGAGAGCTACTATTTTATGATGGATACAATTCTTGCTGACAAGCTCTCTAGATGCTGAAGCAGCGAGCTGGCAAACAATACTCTAGCTCAAGTGCGCACTCCAACCTTGCAGGTTGGATTGGTAGCCTGTGGGGTTCACGCTTCTGTCAACTCGTGGTCACCCCCCACACACACCACTCCCCTAACACTCCATAACTATAGTGCTCCGTCAATATTTATGTTATTTAAAGAGAATCCTATAACCTTGGGTGCTTCTTTTATTCGATTTGATTATTTACAGTTGT
Source organism: Urechis unicinctus (assembly GCA_034190875.2). NCBI lineage: Eukaryota > Metazoa > Annelida > Polychaeta > Xenopneusta > Urechidae > Urechis > Urechis unicinctus. The sequence continues at coordinate 31,623,692 of CM067350.1, read as the reverse complement.
GTTGATTGCAGGTCGGCAGCGTCACTACTGTGAATGGGAGTCGTTCCACGCTACTTGTGAAGCTGACGAAGTCGTTGTCATACGCTCGGCCAAGTATGGGCGAATGGCCATCGGACGATGCGTCACCAAAAGTTACGGTCAACTCGGCTGCAGTGCTGACGTCACGCCCGATTTTGACAGACAGTGTTCAGGACGCCAGAACTGTACAGTTCCTGTAATCTCGCTTCACACGAGAAGGTCCTGTCCTCAAGACTTCAAGTCGTATCTGGAAGCCGGCTACGACTGCGTCAAAGGTGCATATCTTGTATCTATCCCATGCGGTGATTTGCCGATGTTGACTACTCGAGCGTCTCATGGTCGATTTATTTAAGACCCAGAACGAGGCCAGGAATGATGGCCTAATCGTGTTGAGTTTCCTTGATCATTCGTTGACAGTTTACCGATAGGGACATCCTCGTACTGAAGACAGTCGTTTCCAGAAGCTTTCCTCGCTAAAAGCGTAGCTAACGCCCTAATGCCGCTAATAGTCCCATGTACCCCGTTCAATCAAATTCCGAATCGCAATTATCCCTTCGTGTTCCTCTTATTCGGGATGCAAATGCGCCCTCAAAGGAAATGGAAACCTATTTTGACAAGAAAACCTATTCCTTATCAGATTAGGGCTCTAGCACCACTCCGATCCTCACCGGACCTGGTGCATTTTTAACCTGTCCCAAGTCTTCACCATCGCCCTGTACATCCACTACCCCCCACCAATAACCCAGAATTAATCCCGATTTGTCGGCAATTTTCCCCTTATTCCAAGCGACCAGGAAGCAATTGGCGATTGCTCTGATACGGTAGTAGGTCGCTCGGGGCGCCGCCTATCGGGCGAAATATGGACAATGTCCGCGTAGAGATGACGAGCCCGTGTGTACCAGCGGTGATGTGGATCGCTGAGTCGATTTGGAGGCGACCAGACGTGAAATGAGGCAGTAGTGAGGGCTGTGTCTAAGTGGACATGATGCTCTATGAGGAGGGAGAAACATCCACCCTGCTGCACAGACAGGATGCGATCTCGTTATCATCTGTGACGTCAACTACGTCGACCTTAGCGTCAACAACGCGAATCAGCCGCACGGTGATGGGGTTGCTTGGCATCGTGCGCGCGCAAAGTTCCTGCCCGTGGTCTGGCGTAGACTTTGTCATCGGCCAGATCAATTAATTTCATCCATTCGTCGTCATCTGCGAGGGCTCCCAGTGCGCACCCTATTGATATATGTCTACCCCTACCACCACCAACCCCCCCCCCCCCCCCCCCCCCCCCCCCCCCCCCCCTAGAGTAAACACACTGCCACGAACAACATTTACTGTTCTGGTAAAATTTCTTGTCCGCGTTAAATCATCATTGTTATTCAAGCATCTTACATTCCGTTTGTGAATGGAATCCATCCCCGCGTGTCATGTAATATGATTGCATTGCACACGCGCGTCGGGTCAGCCCCAGCCAATGAACGAACGGTTAGAATCTTCTCCCCTCAACGCGTTCTTATCCACATTTTCTCACGCAGGATGGAAAAAAATGGTGATTCATGTCTGCAATATTTAACAAAAATCTGACATTTGTTGGTGTATGAATGGGAAATGTTGACTTGGGTGTAATTCTTTCTCTTGACGAAGCCCTGTAACTTGTCGATTACGAAAAAAGGTAGCGCCTGCTTATTTCTGGGCTCCCGTGAGCAAATAAAACTGTCAGCGATAATAAACAGAGTTTGTCATATTTATACACGGCTCGCTTATGACGTAGCACTTGTGCCTATGTTTAGCAGTGTTTGGCGTACTCATTACAAACAACAAGACAGATTATACTCAGATTCGTTAAATAAGTTCACTGTTTGCTCGACTATCAAATTTGCATGTAAATGTCTGTTGCAATATTTATCAGAATGTCTTGAGTCGCTATCAAATGCAGTTGTTGGTTGCTCCAGTTTGGGTGCCGGCCGTGGAGGCTTGCAGAGACCGTAACTCGGCCGTCCTCCTGTCATCGCCTTCCGGTACGATCGCCAGTAGACTGGTCAACCAGACGGCATGTCCCTGGCGCATCTCCGTACAACCCTACCAGCGAATCAACATCACTCTCGTCGACTTCTCTGTGCCACCCAACGCTGGCCCCACCAGTTCAAGGACACCAGACGACCCGCATTCCGTGTCTGCGCGGACGCAATGCGACGCTTACGCCACGATATCAGAGACGGGTGAGGCGACCCCGTCGAGGAACCGGCTCCAGACGACCGTGTGTGGCGGTACGATGAGGGAGCATTCTGTTTACACATCGAGCAGCAATGTCGTCGACATCGAAATGACGTCACTACCGGAACCCAAGTATTTCATGCTTAAATATCAAGGTACCAGTGTGATTCAAGCCCATCATCTCGATGCCTCCCATCATAATGTTCATCAAACGTTGAATATGCATTGACGTTCCTGGTCGGTTGCAGCATTCGGTTGTCCTCCTATTATCGCCCCGGAAGGCGCGTCCGTACACGCGACCAGCGAACACGCACGTGTCAAGTGTAACGCAACGGACGAGGCCTGGTACCTGACGTGCGTCGGCACGCACTGGGTGGGTTCTGTCACCAACTGCTCCAGTCACGGCCGAGGTGGGTGGTGATGATGATGATGATGATGATGATGATGATGATGATGATGATGATGATGATGGTTATCATCATCATAGTCATCATAAAGTTTGGATAATTATGATTTTCCATTTTTTTTAACATGAATGAGGTAGATCGTTGCCGATTACATTGACAAGAACTGAGCAAGAACGGCGATGTTGACCCCAAGTTCTGATTTTGTTGTTGTTCAGACGGCGCGGGTCGTGAGGAAATAGGCCGGGTTTCTGATTTCCCATTTGGTACGTCTTTTATGGATTATGGAATATTTGATTCTGATGCCGATGGCAATGGAGACGATAAACAATTGACCTATTTCCGCAGTCGTTAATTGAAGCGAATGTGTCATGCTTTCCAGGCATCCTGATCGTGGTGGCGCTTGGCGTGGCCATCGGCGTCGCTATCGGAGTGGTCATGCTTGTTGGGGTCCTGGCCTACATGAAAAGGTGCTGTGGGGCGAGCATCATAACGTATCGTAATGTTGATCATCATAACGTATCGTAATGTTTGTAACGCACTGCATCTCACCAGCACCTGTCCTGTTACATTCTCGTCCTACCGGCCGTGTTTTTGTTCTATTTACGATTAGTCAGTTGACACTCTACGTATGACACTCTCTCGGATTCAGCTGCTGGTGAAGGCAACAGAATGATATTGATAAGTGAATCATTTACACCTGTGTATCGTCGCCGTGGTTTCAGACGTCGACAGAGGAAGGTTCGTAGCCGTTCCAACTACATCCTGAAACACGTTCCCGAATGCAGCGACGAGGCCATCAAGACACCGGCCACCGAGTGCAGTATGACCACAGACTGTACCCCTATGTTGATCAAACGTGACCCTGGTGATGACGTCTCCCTTTGCAATAGCACGCCTTGCTCTAGACGGCAATTAGTACACTCGTGGCCGCGTAATCGCCCATTGCCTCATCCGGCACTGACCGGACAGGATGGTGGAAGCGGGGAGATGGAACCTGATGGCGTGCTTCTCGTACCGGAAACTCATCCGCAGACGCCCAGTAGGGGTGACTTTCAAGAGTTCGCCACTCTACCGTTACGAGAGCCGCTGGTGGCAAGCTGTAACAATATGAGCGGTAATGGTACCATATACAGCGTCACCCCGTGCTCTGCTGGGGGTCCTCATACTGGCGTCTTCTCTACATTTAAACCAGTCCGGGGATCGAATGCCACAGCGACACCTAGCAGACGACCCAAGAGTTACTATGTGGACGCTAACGGCAGGAGACTGGAAGATGCTCCCTATTACTTTAAGTTTGAAGGTAGTCCCGGAAGCGGATGTGACGGTCACAACCACAAACCGGATGTAGTCCAGCAGGGATGTCGCTTGTGTCAAGCGAATGCTAACGCGGCTGCCGCTGCGGCTAATGTGTTAAACTCGGACTCGTGAAGACATTCGCTATATATGGGTGCTATGTGTTGGCTATATCATTGACACTGGACTGTGCTGCAATAGTCGACCTGGCTCTAGCTTTCATACACTGCCAATCGCGGGGTATGATTCAAATACCTCTTGTCCGATGACAGTCATAGTCTGCTGTAGAGGAATCACGTGTTTGTGTGAAAATAACAAGAACGCCATATCATCAAGTTTACGATTGTACCTACGTGTTTAGAAGCAATACCCGCGAGTGTTTCGTGACAACCAATGTCTCTATCAAATGCTGCGTATAAGTATCAATGTTTATTTTATTGGTCATACAACCTGAAGAGCAACGTATTTTGTACCGAATACAAACTCAGTCGCTTAAGGTTGATGTCGGTGATGAAATACTGAAAAGGGCAAGACGATCACCATGGTGACAGCAATTCACGCCCTGCTCTCGCCTTCCAGCGAGACTTGCAGAATCTCCGAACAGTTTACTTCACAGATTGCACATATTAGTGTTGAAGCGGCAGTTTTTTTGTTGTTTATTTATTTGAATGTAGCCAAATCGACGGAGTTGTTCATATCATTTTATTGACCAGCTGTTGATGATGTGGTTGTGTGTGTATGGCCCAATGAATAAACGATGATCATCCTCGCTCTATGTATTTACTTGTCAACAAATTGCTTCCTATACGGCGACACACATGGTCGAAGATTTTAACGTGCGAAATGTCAGCAAATGATTTCGTAAATCCTAAATCATTCGTAAGGGAAGACTTTGATATCGCAGGCACCCACATCACTGATCGATCGTTCTCGCCTAAGAGGAAACGCCAGTGCGTGTGGTCTGTCTAGTGAGAAGAGGAGAAACGTTACCACCAGGGCATGTGGTCAGTGTAGTGAGAAGAGAAGAAATGTTACCACCAGGGCGTGTGGCCATTCTAGTAAGAAGAGAAGAAATGTTACCACCAGTGTATGTGGTCAGTGTAGTGAGAAGAGAAGAAATGTTACCACCAGTGTATGTGGTCATTCTAGTAAGAAGAGAAGAAACGTTACCACCAGGGCATGTGGTCATTCTAGTAAGAAGAGAAGAAACGTTACCACCAGGGCATGTGGTCAGTGTAGTGAGAAGAGAAGAAATGTTACCACCAGGGCGTGTGGCCATTCTAGTAAGAAGAGAAGAAACGTTACCACCAGGGCGTGTGGCCATTCTAGTAAGAAGAGAAGAAACGTTACCACCAGGGCGTGTGGTCATTCTAGTAAGAAGAGAAGAAACGTTACCACCAGGGCATGTGGTCACTGTAGTGAGAAAAGAAGTAACTGTCGCCTGTAAGACAGGGCTCGCAATAGTGATTGCCAAGCAACAAAACGCACCTTCTAACTCTAGGTCTGTCAGTCTACGCCATCAACAGTCAGTCAGTGAACGTGTACCAAGTGCTAATCATGGATAAGCCACATGACACAGCGCTATCTCTCAGTTAGACTATCGAGACTAAATTTCGTGATGCTTATGGTACTTTTCGTCTTTTCACCTCTAGTTTCATTCATCCCAAATTAATTACATTCATCCAGGTTAAGAATAACTGGGTCACTGTCTAGCTGTGACTGGCATCGAATAGCTTGCCAAATGCAACAAGTCACCTTCTAACTCTAGATCGTCAGTCAACGTCCATCACAGTCAGTCAGTTTTGTATGTTCAAATGTGCTGCAATTGTTCATAGACAAACATGAGTCAGTGCTTCTCTCATTGCTAGAGACTAAATTTCGTGATGCTTATGCTAGTTTTCGTCTTTTCACCTCTAGTTTCATTCATCCCAAATTAATTACATTAATCCAGGTTAAGAATAACTGGGTCAGTCTAGCTGTGACTGCATGAAATCGCTTGTCAAATGCAGGAAGTCAAAAACCGGTGATCGTCTTTCCAATGTCTGTACACAACCAGTTTTCTATGTTCAAATGCCTGCAATTGTTCATAGACAAACAGCAGTCGTGTTTCCATTGCCAGCAGACAAACAGTAATCGTCTAATGCACGCAGACAAACAGTAATCGTTTAATGCACGCAGACAAACAGTAATCGTCTAATGCACACAGACAAACAGTAATCGTTTAATGCACACAGACAAATAGTAATCGTCTAATGCACACAGACAAACAGTAATCGTCTAATGCACACAACAAACAGTAATCGTTTAATGCACACAGACAAATAGTAATCGTCTAATACACGCAGAGAAACAGTAATCGTTTAATGCACGCAAACAAACAGTAATCGTTTAATGCATGCAAACAAACAGTAATCGTCTAATGCACACAGACAAACAGTAATCGTTTAATGCATGCAAACAAACAGTAATCGTTTAATGCCACACAAACAAATAGTAATCGTCTAATGCACACGCAGACAAACAGTAATCGTTTAATGCACGCAAACAAACAGTAATCGTCTAATGCACACAGACAAATAGTAATCGTCTAATGTCAGCAGACCAACAGCACTCGTCAAATGCACACAGACAAACAGTAATCGTTGTTCTAATGCACATAGACAAATAGTAATCGTCTAATGCACACGGACAAATAGTAATCGTCGATTGCAAATAGACAAATAGTAATCGTCTAATCCACACAGACAAATAGTAATCGTCTAATGCACGCAGACAAACAGTAATCGTTGTTCTAATGCACATAGTCAAACAACAGTTGTGTTTCCAATGCCAGTAGACAAACAGTGATCATTTTCGCATGCCGGTTGACAACCAGTGACCACTTGGTTGGTCACAAAAACGCCTCATTATTACTTTCGTACTTTATTTACTCCACATTCTGTATCAGACGCAAATAAAGGGTCGATAATTCATTTTGTTGAACTGTAGTTCTGAGGTTTTAATCATATCGACATGGTGGCAGCCATTAGTTCACTCAGTCATAGCGTTCGTCTTGCAATACATGATGATAGCCAATAAGGTGTGATCAAAGAGTTTTTAGCTTCGCTATGAGGGCTCACTCAGGCCTTCCGCCCGGGGATATATGTGAAGACGCCACCTGTCAACCGAAGCGATTTGCCATAGCGTCTTGTCATAGCGTCTCTTAAAACCTATATATATATATAGGTGATTACAACGCTGTGATTTATATTATAGCGAATGCCTGACCCAAGGAGGGTTTGTACACTAACAATCTCAGTCTTAATAGTCCAACCACAAATGAAATGAGATCATCAGCATACATTAGAAGATTAACAACAAGCACACTAAAACTACACTGAACACAACAATTATTTAAAGAGAGCTCAATTCATCCATATACACATTGAACAGATAGGTTCACTATATGCCTCCCTGTCTTATGCCATTAAACACACCAAATCAGCCAGACATAGTTCTGCCCCATCTTACACACACATCTGATTGGAGTACCATGCAACCAACCATTTTAACAATATATCCAGGGACACCTTTGTTCAACAAGCTCCCCACCCCCCACCACCACAATCTAAGGTGCAGTAGTCCTACATATTGGTATAGAACTATAATAGAATAGTCCTTGTACAACTGCCATAGAGGGCCTTCAAGGAACTAAATAAACATCAATATTTGAAATGTACACTTACAACAACAATTAACACAAATAAGAGCACAAAGTTTGTCTCTCCTCATGGTCCCTTAATTTACGGTTAGCCTCTCTCAGGGAATGATGCAACCTGATGTTCACCACAATACATATTACAGCAACATGACACTTGCATGATTCACATAGGAGTTGCTCTAATGGGACCTCTTTAGCAACAATGGTTACAACCCTGGCTTTCACCTGCTTACAGTATAATACTGTGTCAATGAATTTGCGGTAATGTTTCTTAAGCCTGCATAACGCATCTACTAGTGATTTGCTTGTGGCAATGAGCCCTTCCTTTGCACTTAGGTAATTCTTCTTGTGAACAAAATAATATGCAGGGTCATGTGTAATATTGACTATAGAAATTGTGTTTCTGCATGTTGCACACAACTTTTCTCTTAATTTCCTGGTAGTATAGCCTGAAACATATGCTAGAACATTCAATACATGGTTGGAAAGGCCTTCGTCAATTCAATCGGTTAATTACAGCGCAGATATGCCCATTTGTGTTTGACTTCCAGTCAGACATACTCGAAAGTATTAAGCGAAGTTGGTTGGTTGTTGCGCGACAAGTAGCTTCCACAAAAGTTGGGGGCGCTGCCGTCGGGCGAATTGCCGAGTCGGGTATCTTTTTATAACAAGATCTTTGCCGTTGTCACCTCGACCAATCAGATGACTCCATTTCTTGAACAGACGCCGAGCCCCGAGACGTTGAATCAACAGTCCCGGGTGCTTTTGTTGATTTCATGGTGTCGTCGGCTGATGACTGGGGTGTATTTCGTGTCATTTCATAATCACCACACAGCTTAGCGTAGCTATAAACTCTTTGGTAGAGACCTTCACATGTTCCTGACAAGCCATCAAGAGGCCAGTTCCCTCCCTCCAGACAGTTATTGACAATCTCAAACCACCATCTGAAAGATCGAGAATCGTAAACTGCGCGGACGCTGTGGGGGACGAACTGTTAACAATAGGTATACCCCAGACCGGGCAATTTATCAAGTTGTTATTTTCGCTATGTAAAAGCCTATTGTGCGACGTGTTTTTGCAGTGGAAAAGCTCTGCGAAACGACATTTCCCCCGCTCTCATCAATCGCAGTGACGTCAGCCCAGTATTCCGATGTGCTTTTGTTTGTGTCACGGTAGCACTACCTTACGATAACAGTGTATTATAATTAAGAAAGCGATGACCGCAGAGCATCTCGAAGTGAGCCCTCTTAGCGTAGCTATAAACTCTTAAGTGTGATGACTAAGATCGACAGGATTGAGATGCTGACAACTGATAATTGAAATAAACTTCGGGTTTTAACTTGAAGTTTCTGAGCAATTAATGCAGAAGCCAGAGCAATTCGACCAAGCATCAATGTAATATCGCGAACAATATTATGCTCACTCGCAAGCTCACTTGATCTCAAAGGATTGGCTCGGTTCCCTCTACCAAGCAGACGAGCTAGTGGTTTCTCTTTCCGTGCCCTTTCTTAATACGCTCGGAAACGGAGCATCTACGGACACCAACGCATGCAACACATTTGCCACCCCCACTAACCGGACGCCTTTCCCATCTTCACCTCCTCTCCCCTACTCCATAACCCTTCTGACGAATGCATACTTTTCCCGTAGTTTATTGATTAATTATGGCTCAATTATTAACATAAATCGGGCTAATTTCACTCAAACCGACTTATCTTGGATAGGGTAATAATATGACACAACAATATTAATGGCTGGAGTATCACTTTCAAGTCCGATACAATGGCGAGAGACTGGACGCACAATACACACCTGTCAGGTATATCACTACTGATGACCTGTGCTTAGAACAAGCGAGACGGTGTCATAGGTTCATGATGGACTTTATTTTATTGAGTACCAAAATCTTCTCAAATACGAGCTGTTCGATCACAATTTCAATAGTCGATTAACAGGTCGGTTATCAATTACAGAAGCCACTAACTTCCACCGCTCATACTCACGGCGTGTTTTTATATATACTCAATCCAAAGTGCACTCAAGAAGCAACCCGAACATTCAATATGTATCTCAATACCGACATTTCCCGCAATGACCTGATCGAGTCATACATTATGATTTACAGCGTTTGTGACAATAGCTCCCCCATCAAAAGTATAAATTAACCGAATTGACACCACAAAATACAAACCAAGATACGACTATCAGTAGTTTACATAGCAAAAAACCACATGTCAATGAACATATAAAATCATCGATTAGTTATTTAAGTACAAAAAGAATTTAATAAACGCGGCTCATGTAATTTGAGCCAACATTAAACTATCCTTAAATCGCTTCAGTTCTTGATTCATGGTGTACTTCTGCTGGTGATCCAGTTGCAACATAAAACTTAGCTATCTCGCAGAAGGCGGCATTCTTCTCTTCGCCTTTATCTGTTGAAAAATACTTGTGTAGAAGATGAATTAATTCTTGAGCTGGTGCCTTGACAATGATACCACAGTCATTCTTGACAGCGATTATGACCTTCTCAACGTTTATTGGTCCGCCTGCATTGCTGGCTCTACCCCCGTTGGGTTTGCTCATTTGGCAGAATAACCAAAACTTAATCGCGTTATTTCAAGAGATATGGGTCTACGTTCACTGCTACCCTGAGTGTGTATAGCGATTTTGACATTTCTTGAGTGGTGCCTGGGCCAATTGAAATGTTTTTCTTCTAGCTGCTCAACATTCATGAATATTGAGATCTAGGACAAAGGCAAGAGGGTGCGGCACATTCTGGCTTAGTGATGTTTCATAAATGCCAGTAATCCCTGATCCACGAGTTACAAAACGTGTCACCTGCCACTTCCACACTTGACACAGCGACTCTCCTACCTACATACCCCATATTTGTCAACGTGGCCAACCATTGACAAGACCGATACAAGAAGAAGACTTTTGTGTTCCAATGTTATATCTAATAGCGTGCCTTAGTCGTCGAGATACATTTTAAAATCATTTAATGTCCTACCCGCAGGTCCAGACTTAACTCAACTGGTCCACTATTTTGGAGATCAAAGCTCCTTTTGACAGCGATTATGATCAACTACGATTATTAAGCGCCTGCATGCTGGCTCTAACCCCGTTGGGTTGCTCATCAGAAGAATGTTACTCGGCCTGGAGTTCTAGTTGTGCTCACTTATCCCCTGAGTGTGGCGTATTAGCTGGCTGGATGTCCTGCCTGGTGCAGAGAGCCAACCGACACACGCACAGCTGCTGTTGTTGCCAAAAGTGACAACAAACCATACGCATAAAACTCATCAACGTCTCGAGTCGACCCTCTCATGATCACTGTGGTGTTGGGCTGTCTGGCTCGTGATTAATTTGGCCTACCTCGTCCATCTTCCCGCCCTCGTTCTTCGCTATAAACCCAGAGGAAAATGCGCCCTTCCCCACTCTCGTCCTTCCCCCATATTCAGGTTACGTTATTCTGCCTAGGCAACAGTCAACACGAAGCTTTAACGCACATTATCACTAACCTGCACGTCCAATGTGAATTGGGATAGCGTGCCTTAGTCGTCGAGATACATTTTAAAATGAAGTATCCTGGCCTCTCGAGCTCACAAGTTTATCTTTCTCTTATTTTTAGTTGTGCATTTGGCAAAGTTCCATATAAAATTCAAATGTTTAAGTAAAGTAATGAAGTTGAAGTTCTAATAAACCCTACACCTGGAGTTCTAGTTACATACATGTTCTGCGAAACAGGACCTCTTTGGACTTCATCCCTCTCAGGGCAATTCACCGTTAGCACCCTAGCAAGTGCCTTCTGGGTTCTCGACTCATCCTCAAACAAAGCCTCCCTATATATACCATCAGATGTCGAGTGTCAAAACATATGTGGCCGGGTGAGACGGTTTCATGTCGTACAGTTTGACAGCAATGACATGATACTTCTCAACTCTGTGATATATTACACATTTTTACTTTGATTAATAGATTCATTGAACCGCGTTCGTTATTTTAACGCGACTACCGTTATGATTTATATGCTTTTTTTGAAGCATTTCACCCTACGTCGTCTCATTGGTATTCAGAGATTCCAGTGGTAAATTTCGAATTCTAATCACACACATAAATAGAAATCCCACCTTTGAATTAAAGTTTTGTAATTTATCGGGTTTTAATCTCCATTGCGTTGAAGTGTCTTGCCTTAACGAGAAGCGCAAAACTGAAGAATTTATGAAACATAGCCCGCTGCGATCTGGATGGAAATCGGTAGCAATATCTCCGTTTGACAACTCGACGAAATTACCACAAGTTGAACTACTATTCAATGATCACATCGGCTTTATTGGTCAATAACTGACCATGTAGACGCGGTACCACGCAACACAAGCTACCACGTATACCAACAGGGTGTCTTCTTAGTGCAGCTTCAGGAAATGCCAACATGCAATCGACACAATCAGAAGCGAGTGAACAATTCATCAAAAGGCGGCTGGTTGTTGCTGCTGCTGCTGCTGCTGCTGCTGCTGCTGCTGCTGCTCATCATCACAGGACAGGGCCATATTGACGTGAACACCTGTGTTATTCCGCTGTGGGTCGACCACATGCATCGCCGACCCGTTTGGCCTCTGCAACAAAACGCTCACGTTTGCATCGCTGATGATGTGAATGAGATCTATGGAGCGTCAATATATGGATATGTGAAATAGGACAATCACCTGTTTGTCGTCGGTGTGAACGCATCGTAACACACCGAGTGTTGACATTGGCAGGTAACAACAAAACCAATCAAATACAGGTAGATGATAACGTGGGTCCACATCAGCGGGATCACTGCAACCTTCACCGTCAAAATGCATCGCACAAAATAGGTACAGTATTGTTCGAGTTACGGACAAAAAGATCATTTAATAGATAATGAGGATGTGAGCGACTGTGTCGCTACCTACCTGTGAGACAGGAGACAATCAGACCGACGATGACTGTGATTGCGGCACCAAAAGATGTGTAATACATGTAGGACATATGGTAGAATAGCCCAAGTCCACTGGGTCTGTGAAATCAAAACAATGTGCACTTACAGCCACAGAACTGCCGGCCGTTGGCTACCATTTGTATCATAACGTTCCTATAACAAATACAGCCTTTTCTTCTTCTGTTCTTCAAAACACCTTATCTTAAGTTACAAATGAGACTTTGGTATGTCGCATCTGAAAATAAAGCTGCAGACATGAGTTGCGGAGTTGGGCTGAGAGAGGGCAGCGGATGTACGTGAGGTGCTATACTGGGGGTGGGGTTGGATATCATGCGTCACTGACCCAAAGTCTACGGCTGGATGCGTCGCACAGGTCGCCTTCCTGACATCGGAAATATTAAGGTTTTACTTTGCATTAAACGACACATTGTAAAGAGTCACATATCCCTTATCAATGGCCTAGTTATTGAACCACATGAGAGAGGCATGATCAAATATGCTGATTAGTACATTTATAACATTCCACAAACTATCATAACAAAACATGGCACTTAAAAGTGCCAGATTCACCTATTCTATATTTGCGGATGTGACCTCGGCAATAAGGTTAACGCCAGTAATAATCTCTCTAACCTAATGTTAGACCAAACTTAACATTTGATCAAGAAAAAAATACAGCAGGTCTTCATGGTACGAGATATTTTTCATTATTAACTCAGGAATCAACAATCACGAGGACCTGATTATTAGTTTGCAAGTTTACATTAGCAAAAAAGGGTCCATCTATGATTTAGGGCTGCTAGGTAAAAGACGGAGCTAAACAATAGGCAAATTAAATTTCTGTCAATACCTAGCTGCAAATGCAAACTAACAGACAAGTAATTAATCTTTGAAATTATGCAAGAGAATATTTTCTCATAAATGAAAACATAGTGGTATATTTAACGTTAGTTCGGGGGAGAGGGTCCTAGTATTATGGCTTTCAGGGCCAGGATCAAAATATTAATGACTGCATGAAATTGTGGAAGCCGACCCTCCCCAGCAGATAAACAATGAAGATTCTCTGGAAGTGCCTTCATTGCCCTCATTATCCTAAACACCCTCATTACCTTCATTTCTCAATGGTTTAATCAAGTCATCTACTTATGGCATTCGGCAAACCACATTCAAATGCTATCGCGTTCTCGGGCTGACAAACTTGGAGCTTTAATAGCGCAATTTATGTTAATGATACAAGAAGGGTTTTTATTACCCTACTATTATTACTGTTTTGCAATACAAAAACGGTTTTTGGAAAGCAACTATGATAGTTTATGGATGCACAATACTGTGTTTATCTTACGGCTCAGATGTCGGCGCATCAGTAACGTTGGTCATGATGAATTGAGTGCAGTTACTGCTGTTTGAGACGGTTGATGAAGCTGAGGTCGCGGGGTTCAGAAGGGATCCAACCACGACCCAACATGTCATGATCAAGCCGCAAGAGGCGCCCACAACAGCACCCTGAAGACATATAACTCTCTCAACTAAGCTATAACATGCCGACAAATGCGGACCCACACCATACACAAACGTCGCTAAGAGAATGATTGCCACCAAATCAAATGTATAATAAAGCTACGGAGAGATCTGTAATGGTCAGTGCCTGCATTTGTCACTGGCACACCGGACATACAGGTGTCGATATCCAAAACTGACTTACTATTGGGTTGTCACTGGCCACCGGACATACAGGTGTCGATATCCAAAACTGACTTACTATTTTTTGGGCGCATGGAAAGAACGCGGCCACGACGAAGAGACCCAGGATTGGACCTTGTGCGGCACCTGTCATGCCGATCGTAAGCTATAGAGAAACAAGATAAGATGTATACCACAAAACTTATGTATATACACACACACACACACACACACACACACACACACACACACACATATATATATATATATATATATATATATATATATATATATATATATATATCTGTATATATATTTGTGAGTGTGTATATATAAGTTTATTGGTCGACATCTTAGATATATATATATATATATATATATATATATATATATATATATATATATATATATATATATATATATATATATATATATATATATATATATATATCTATATATATATATATATACTATCATATATACATATATATATATAAATATATAAACATATATATGTATACTCGTGCGCTGTCAACTCACCTCGATGACGTTACCTCCTATTTGTGAAGTAAGGTAGGCAAAGCACATAGCCACGCATCCATATACGACCACTGGTTGATCAACAACATTCAGTAAATTAAGAATCTGTTACTTCCATTTTCAAAGGTATTGCAGTACGATTGGTGAGTAAAATGATGCTAAATTCTTCATGGCAGAGTTACCTAAAGAACGAATGCAAAAGAGTTGTCGCTCTTGAGGGACGCATCCGCACATGGGTTTAATGAAGTCTACCCAAGTGGTGGAGGCTAGCGCTCCTAGAGCCGCCGACATCATACTGAAAGGCAAGAGCCACGGCGCGATAAGGCGCTGACCACAATACACACAGACACTCTCACGATTCCCTGCCGACAAGCTCCCGTTTGCGACTTGGAATGGAAGAATAGTCATGAGTCGACTCACCCCATAGAGGCAGCGATCACACAGGAGACAAACAGGCCGGGTACACAGACGTAGTCCATAGTATCCAACACATAGTAGGCGATTAACTGTAAGCAAATACACACATACATACAAATAGGTACACGTACACAGATAAATACATACATACATACATACATACATACATACATACATACATACATACATACATACATACATACATACATACATACATACACATACATACATACATACATACATACATACATACATACATACATACATACATACATACATACATACATACATACATACATACATACATACATACATACATACATACATACATACATACATACATACATACATACATACATACATACATACATACATACGCTCACTTACACACTTACATACATTCAACAGATACACATATAAACACATACTACCTTCCCTGGTTCTCACCTGGTTGGCATTGGTAACGTAACCGGCGGCTATCGGGTCGCAGCCTACCTGCTGATACCAGGCGTACATCGTCAGGCCGGCGTGACAAACGATGGTGGGGATCAGAAAGAGGCCAGGGGAGGCCCACCACAGCACCCTGGCACCAACATTATCAACCGTGCCAACATATCACACTAATATGTCTGTTAAGAAGAACACTCAGGTTTTCAGTTACACCAGTATGAGGAGATATGTAATTGCATTTAATTCTTCATCGTTTGAATAAGCTGCCTGATTGACCATCTATGCATACGCTTACTGCCTGGCTCTATGAAGCGTAGACACTGCGTTGTATCGCTGAACACTCGACTGGGACAAACCAAACGCTGTCTGACCAAACACCAAGCCTCCAATCAAAAGTGTCCACGTCGAGTGTGCCTTGAACGGACTCGGGTCAAAACTGAAATCATGCAAACACCCCATCGGACACAGCGTGAGTTGTGCAAAAATATCACCACTATGTGGGTGCCATGATGGATGACAATGACAGCTGTCGGTACTTCATCTTCACCAGCGATCCTTACCAGATATCACCCATACACAAATATAGTCGATATGTTCTTTTCTACTTGTAATAAAAAGTAAAATCGCTGATGACAGCAAAAAAAAACAAAAAGATCAATGCAACACCTTCGCAACCTGCCGCTTTGATCGAGGCATCTAAAGCCAAGGATGTTCATTTGTGCGGGACTGCGGATTACTATCTCTATAACCTATCAGCCTTACAGCGCGTGGTCACTCTCTTAATGCAATCATATAAGATACCATCACATCATTATGCCCCGTGTGCCATCATTGATAATGATGAAGCTATCAGCTTTACAAGAACAGCCCTGAACCCACCAAGCAGTCTGCTCCTGATATTCACGTGACGCATAAAGCTTCATTTAGTAGGTTAGGTTCAATGGTGGACTCATACTCACTCAGCAAATGTGAGACGGTTTGTCTCTGAGGCAATGTCCCATACCTTTTTTATTCCGCCCACGTCAATACAGCCCTGTATGGAGATGACAAAGGTAGGTTAACCTTGTATTCTAGTTAATGGCTGCTTTTGTTTGTGGCGCACCTACTTCCAGGTGAGCGGTGATCAATGAAGACGCTCACCTTGATGTTGATGAAGAGAAGACCGACGGTGAGGAGACCAGTCTGCAGAATGCTGGCGTACATGGAGCCCTTCAGACCACCCTGTCACACGCCAATCAGTCAGATGTCATTACATCAAGGAGATCAAGAATGACAGAAATAATAATAGTAGTTTATTTCAGCCACGAGGCCCATATCATATAAAGCATGCGTACAATATTTCTGCCAATACAATAGGTCCAAACTGCACCAGGACGATCTGTGTTACATTCATTCACAGCCTGGATTTACGAGTTTTTGAGAGTTCAATTCTTTGCTTTTATATGTTTGAAATCCTAAGATATGGTTGGATGCTAAAATGTGACTGGTATTGTCTCTTTTTGACACAACAAAAATATGTTACTGTAAGCAGCTGTGACTTAAACGACTGCATTGTAAAATCAACACATATATAAGAACGTAAAGCGTGCTGCAGTAGGTTTGACATAACAGATTTCGTTACGTGTCATCGCCGCAGTCTTTTTATAGAATCATCTCCATGACCAATGTCATGTTTTTGTCAATGTCAATGATTTCATGCTTAATTTATCAACATGGTTTCCAAACACATAACTTTTCGATTCATTCACCTCCTGAAATCATGGATAATTGATAATACTGGTGATTGACTTTAATCAACGAGAGATAACAGGTGATGATCCGAGATGATCGGGCTAATGACATTGTCGCCAAGCTTATCGACGAGAGATGAGCCCTTACTATTGCCGAGTAGAGAGTGGTAACTGATCCCACCACAATGATGATGGACCATTCCGGATACCCGCTGACTGCACACACAACGACATTTTATGATCACGTGGCTGACTGTACACACAACGACACTTTATGGTCACGTGGCTGACTGCACACACAACGACACTTTATGATCACGTGGCTGACTGTACACACAACGACACTTTATGGTCACGTGGCTGACTGTACACACAACGACACTTTATGATCAAGTGGCTGACTGTACACACAACGACACTTTATGATCACGTGGCTGGCTGTACACACAACGACACTTAAGGTCACGTGGTTGACTGTACACGCAACGACACTTTGACTAGGGGGTCATATGACTGACTGAGCACACTGACACTTTGACTAGGGGATCATGTTGCTGACTGAGCACACCAACACTTTGACTAGGGGATCATGTGACTGACTGAGCACACCAACACTTTGACTAGGGGATCATGTGACTGACTGAGCCTATTGCGGAACATTTAGTAACATATAGGTGACTGACCTGCCGTGAGCCCCGTTGCCGCTGTATAGAGGCCCACGCCACTGTACAGAATCTGTCAACGTTAACGCAAGGTAAATTTGGACATTTCTAGAAGAGCGGTGGAAAGAGCGATCATTATTATCTGTGATGCATCGCTGATATTCTACAAATCCGATGAAAGTTGGTCGATGTTAAGTCGGACAGATGAATATATACGCAGAGGCTCTATGTGATTAAATCGAATCGACTTATTTTTGCAATGTGTAACTTATACCCAACATACTTACATAAAATAATAATTGGCAGAATGAAGCAAATGTTTTAGGACCTTGGCTGTGAAACCGCTTCTCCAGATACTAAAAAAACCAAACAGCATCATCACCATTGTGCTATTTCAAAATACGCATAAACTAGATCACGTGATCAGGTGTAACCCACCTGCATGGAGCTAGTGAGCTTGAGGCGGTAGAGGAGAGGCACCCATACGAACGAAGACAAAAGGGCGCTGCCGGAAAAACTCACTGACGTCAACCAGAACAGAGTGCCACTCGTGTAGATCTGTGACGAGCCCCCTAAGATCAGTATCCCCGACATGAAGGATATGGCTAAAGAGAGTCCCGCCGGCAGGGGGTTCATCTGCCGACCACCTACCAGGTACTCTTCCTCTGCAGTCTGCTCCATCTGTTTGCTGGGCTCTTTCGCCTTGACATTCTGCCATAACCCGATGGCGATGTTGGCCAAGAGAAAGGTAGCAAGCACCAAGTAATCAGACCAGTGAAGAGATTTGTTGAAGGACGAGGATAGTGTGGTGCCCTCCGTAGTAGGATCCATCGTGATACTGCATACGATGGCGTTACAGGTGAGAATGTATTCACTAATACTGCATGGGATAGTGCTACAGGTTAGAATGCATTCATTCATGCTGCATGAGATGGCGATTCCGGTGATCATGTACTCATTAAGACTGCATGGGATAGTGCCACAGGTGAATGTATTCATTCGTACTGCATGGAATGGCGTTACAGGTAAGAATGTATTCATGAATGCTGCATGGAAGGGAGCTTCATATGAGAATGTATTCACAAATACTGCAACAGGTGAGAATGTATTCATATATACTGCGTTGGATAGTGCCACAGGTAGGAATGTATACATTGATACCGCATGGGATTGGCACGACAGGTGATAAAGTATTAATTAATGCTGCAAATGGTATAGTGCCACAAGTGATAATGAATTCATTAATATTGCACGGGATGGCGCCACAGTTGAATGTATTCATTAATACTACATCGGTTAGTGGCAGGACTGGTTTGTGCTCAGTTCATTTCACGGAGGAATGTTCTGCGCAGGCGCCGAAACTTAGAGAAGAGATATGGTTGGATACCACGGTGTAAGCGGGTTTTGAAGCAAGATGCTGTGCCTACTCTTTTTGCGAAGGCCTCTGCTGTCAAGCAATCAAGAGAGGATGGTGAGGCCAGTGAACCTCTCCCACCCCTCAGCCCAAGAAAAGCAGACCTGCCTTTACCATGAGAGAGAAGATGACCTTCTTGTTGCATTTATATTAATTAAATAGTCCCTTGTCATGTTAAGGGGATACCATACATCCCGACCATGCATAAAATTCATTGATCTATATAAATGTGCCCCAATTTGTATATGTGAATGGTAGACCGAGCAACATCATCAATACTATTTATAACTCACCTAAGCGCAGCAAGTTATGGGATGATAAAACATTGACTAGCATTATGGGTGCAAAACCAAGAAGCGATCTTTATGATGCTGCACACCTCTCATTCAATATTTCAGATAATTAGTGGAGCCAAATGATGGAGATATATGTTATTTCAATTCTTACGCTTTTCTGGGAAGTTTCTTTCCGGAACCTAGACGCTCGTCTTTCGGCGTGAGTATCTGGTTCCGATGATGAATTGTATACTAACAGAAGAGCTACTTGATGCGTCAATACCTAGTTCAACGCTGACCTGTTAAGTGAACGTTTTACTTCGAATCAAAGCTGTCTTCTGAATTATACATGAGGCAGTTATGTGGAAAGCCGGCTCACAAAAACGAACATCGAACATGTCGTATCGTGTTTTATTATAGTTACGGCGACCAAATCGCGTTCTGAAAGTGACCTTGATTGAAACAAAATGCTCGGTCTGAAACTTTGAGTGAGGTAGGTTGATCAGGAGCTATTCGTCCCCCTCCATACGGGTCATTAAGCGGAGAGTCTTATCCTCGTCGGCTCATTGTATTTCTGTGTGAGGATGTCGCCTTTATTTTTATATACTGCCTGACAAGCGACTGGAGCTGTAATGCTTTCTCGGGGACTAGGATGAGACCCCGCGTAATTTAGCGGTGTGTTGGATTAAACCAAGAGAGTTAGGTTTAGATGGGCCATCTCGTTGATATAACCATGTGGTGAAGGCGGGATGTTGAGAGCCGTGGCGTGGCGAACCCACGACAGCTGGTGAGCTCAGAATTCCTCTTCCACGAACGCCAAGCCACAAGTATGCGGGCGCTCACAGTAACAACACCACGCCGTAATGGCACAATATCCACCATGTTCTATAGAAAATCTCAATGGGTCCGTTTGCAGATCTAAATCGGCTTTCTCCATTGCCTTGCTGTCATCATGTGAAAGCTCAATAAGTTGTGTCGCCACTGGAGGTTAACGAGTGTGTGGAGTGATGGCAGACACACGCCGACTGAATAAGACAGACTAACGGGTCGCGTCAACCCTGCTTTACCACCTGGTATTGTTGGTCTCATTCACTCGGAGTAAATAGCTATCTGTGAATGCTTTATGACGCGGTCTGGTGACATGTTTGATGGTATTACTCTGTTTGGAAAACGAACACTAACTGGAGACCATAGGTTTTGTAGTTCCAGCCTTGTGAGAGTGAGAATGGAGAATGAAAATATGAGAATAATAAGGTGTGAAAATTGCAGACAGTGGAATAGAACCAGGGGAATTGAAGCGATGAGCGAACGATGAGAGGGTAAGGCAGAGGAGAATGAAGGGGGAATGAAGGTGGAGGAGTTAAAATGGAGGAGTTAGGGTAGAGGAGTCAGGGCAGAGGAGTCAGGGCAGAGGAGTTAGGGCGGAGGAATCAAGGTGGAGGAGTTAAAATGGAGGAGTTAGGGAAGAGGAGTCAGGGCAGAGGAGTCAGGGTAGAGGAGTCAGGGCAGAACAGATAGAGCGGGGGAATTAAGGTGGAGGAGTTAAAATGGAGGAGTTAGGGAAGAGGAGTCAGGGCAGAGGAGTCAGGGTAGAGGAGTCAGGGCAGAGGAGTCAGGGCAGAGGAGTCAGGGCAGAGGAGTCAGGGTAGAGGAGTCAGGGCAGAGGAGATAGGGCGGGGGAATTAAGGTGGAGGAGTTAAAATGGAGGAGTTAGGGAAGAGGAGTCAGGGCAGAGGAGTCAGGGCAGAGGAGTCAGGGCAGAGGAGTCAGGGCAGAGGAGATAAGTTAGAGGAGTCAGGACAGAGGAGCTAGGGCGGGGGAATTAAGGTGGAGGAGTTAAAATGGAGGAGTTAGGGAAGAGGAGTCAGGGCAGAGGAGTCAGGGCAGAGGAGTTAGGGTGGAGGAGTCAGGTTAGAGGAGTCAGGGCAGAGGAGTTAGGGTGGAGGAGTTAAAATGGAGGAGTCAGAGCAGAGGAGACAGGGCAGAGGAGTCAGGGCAGAGGAGTCAGGTTAGAGGAGTCAGGGCAGAGGAGTCGGGGCAGAGGAGTTAGGGTGGAGGAGTTAAGATGGAGGAGTCAGAGTAGAGGAGTCAGGGCAGAGGAGTCAGGTTAGAGGAGTCAGGGCAGAGGAGTTAGGGTGGAGGAGTTAAGATGGAGGAGTCAGAGCAGAGGAGTCAGGGCAGAGGCGTCAGGGCAGAGGAGTCAGGTTAGAGGAGTCAGGGCAGAGGAGTCGGGGCAGAGGAGTTAGGGTGGAGGAGTTAAGATGGAGGAGTCAGAGCAGAGGAGTCAGGGCAGAGGAGTCAGGTTAGAGGAGTCAGGGCAGAGAAGTTAGGGTGGAGGAGTTAAGATGGAGGAGTCAGAGCAGAGAAGTCAGGGTAGAGGAATCAGGACAGAGGAGTCAGGGCGGAGGATTTAGGGTGGAGGAGTTACGATGAAGGAGTTAGACTAGAGGAGTCAATGCAGAGTTAGAGTAGAGGAGTTACGATGGAGGACTCAAGGTGGAGAGGTAGGGTTGAGATATTCGTAATGGTTATCTAGCAATCTTGTTATTCGCGGTATCAGTAGTACAGCATTGACAACTCACAAGTAAATAGAGCTAGGGACATGGACTTTTTTTTAAATGGAATATAAAGGGGCGCTTCGACTTTACAGGATAGGTCAGAAGAAAGAGATTTAGTTTTCATAAATAATGTGTCATTGAAATCAAGTAAACAATACACTGTAGTCATCTCGGGATGATCAGACGTACGTTTACCAGTCACTCCATGTGAATTTTTATCCAACTGTACAAGACGCTTGTTGGGTCCCCTTCCAAAATATGCAACCCAGGCGTGGTCACCATATTTAAATGTGACATAGAGCCCGATACGTCTGATTTTAAGTTATGCACAAAAAATTACACTTCTTTAAAGAAGACGCCATTGCAGGTGTCTCACACAGGTATGCAACATAAGATAATAATAATAATAATAATGTTGATTAGATTTTTCGGTTTTGCAGCCCAGGAAACTATTGACTCCGCGGAAAACCGTGCCCCTTAGCAATATCTAGGGCTTGGGCGTTCTGTGCGTTGGTTGACCCCTAAATACGTACTACAGAGCGGCACAAACATCAAAGTGCAAAGAGCACGTTGCCTTGTGAGGGAGCGGGGATGTGAACACGATTAACGTTGGGAACCCCAAACAAGTTGTGATCACCTCAACACCTCGCTGGTATTCGACGCGTGGAAGCCACGTGGGAAGATTCACTGTTGTGTTATTTCAAGCGTATTGTCAAAGTAAACCCACTATCCTGAATCAACGAGTTATTTATTATTAAAAATTCGATAAAAAATATTTCTACAATATTCATTGCAATAGATTTAATGTGTCAAGATAAAGTTCTCGAAATATGCAGCCTATACACAAAATAATTAGCATAACTTTGAACTGTTTAAAATATTCATTATCGAATCCTTGTCAATGGAATGATTATGTAATTCAAATGAAGTAAGTAAATTTATCTCTAAACTTCATTTGAGCTTCAGGTAAAACTTTAACAATTTGCAAGTCTTGCATAACATTCCACGTAAACCACCATGGACCTGGATTCCGTCAGCTGTGGAAGACGCCGGTAGGTAGGCAGAGTGGAGGGACCAGCGTCCGGCTCGTCGTGTTGTCGCCGGCATCACGTGATACACGAACGCGACATACATCCGGCGTCCTGCTAGCAACTCCGGAAAACGAGTCCAGGTCGTTTCCACTGACCTTGACATTGATTTGAGGAGGATGAAGGTCACATTCAAGGTCACGTGTTGATACATGGCAGTTGGGGAAGCGACGATAAGCGACTTGGTGATTGTTCGGACACACATCGGAGGATAAATTCAACACATCAGGATTCTCATGGGATAATACCTGTGTCTCTAAAGTTTGCAGAGTGTCCTTTGGTAAGCGCTGTGACAGTAGATCAAAGAGGCTGTTCATGTCTCGTGGCGTATCTCCTCTACCTGCGCATCGTCCATGATCCTCGCCGCTGTGACAGGGTGAATTAACAGGATAGTGAGAAGGTATCTCGTATGGATACGTAAATTCCTTGCCAAGCGCCGATGAGTCACCTGTATCATAGGATAAGTTATCAATGCCTTCGGTATTAGCCGACCAACTCCGTATAACATGACCTTCAATGTCGAGGTCATTCGACTGTAAGCTTTGGTTGATTCCTAGTCTGCCAATGAAGGGTGCATTTTCCGTGGAATGCTGTTCCAGATTACCGGTTGTTGTATTGTTAAGCGAGACCTGATGCATTACCGGGTTCGGAGCTGCCATCGGTACGTTATGATGACTCTGCGGGAACTCGGGCGGTGCAGCACGTGCATCAGCTTGACTTCCGGTCTCAGCCGGCTGCTGACCGTCGACGAAAACCAACAGGTCTTGCAACTGATGGATGTACTCGATAGCTTTCTGCAGGGTCTTCACTTTCGACAGGCGTTTGTAGCGTTTCTTTTGCGGTATGTGTTGTCTGAGTTTAACGAAGGCGCGGTTGACGTTCTGCACTCGCCGGCGTTCTCGCTCGTTACGCCGGGTGCCTTTGGCTGCCTTGACGGATTTGACGCTATCTGCTGTATCCCCGGAAGCCTGGTTCGTCAGCGACGTTTCGGAATATCCTTGCTCGTTCATTGTTTACTTATAATAACAACAGCTATTTTATCCGTTAAGTGTTTTACGCCAGGGCATCTGGTGATATATGTGAGTTGTGAGAGGTGTTATGTGGACCAGGATGGACCTCGACTCACGGCTCTCTTCATCGGGTCTGCGGTCGCCATATGAGGGCCGTTATGTAACTAGACAACCCTAAACATCTTGAGGCACCTGGAAATTGTTAGATAAATAAGTGACCCTATTGAGGCGGTGGGCACACGACAGTGACGAGGCGCATGCGTGGGCGTCTCTCCTACGCCAACGAAACCACCGAGGTGGGCTCCCGTGTTTTGTAAAATAATCTTCGAAAGCGAATTCCGCTTATGAAACTTATTTATCACCTGGATTGTTTAGGCGACTTATCAGGTGACGCATCTTCACTTCTCTTGACTTATGGTTATTGGCTCGATCTCAATCGTATTGGTGTCCTAGATAACTCGCCTCCCACATGCTTACCCACCGAAATGGCCTTTGATGGGACAACTTGGCATGGTTCGGGGGGCTTTAGGACCCCTGGTGTGTCCATTAACTCGCACAATTTTTTGATCGCATATAGACTTCGTAGTTGAATTGTTTCATTTCAATGAGAAGATGAGTCACAGCCCAATAAATCAAGGTTAACGTCATTGCCTATTCCTGCTAAGCCTGGCATTGAATGCTTCATCTTTAACAGTTAAGATAGCTGTACTCGGTTTCTTGCTGGTCACTCTATATATGAAAACCAACAGTTAACGTCACCAAGGTAGTGATATGGAAGTATTGTCGAGTGCCCAGTCGCGTGGTAGCTAGAGTGATACAAGTCTGAACGGCTTCCCCGACCCCAGCCTCCCCCACCCCACACCCCCATAAATATCACCCACTAGAACTTGCTAACTCCTTAATTATTCATGCTTTCACTGGAAATGCATTATAACGGTACATTAGTATTGTTTTCACGTGTAAAGTACGTACGAGATTAATAACAGCCTTAATTATACTCGAAACACTTGGGAGAGGAAGCAGACGACATTTTTGGCGCCCATTTGCTCATGGAGATCCGAATCATTCCGTCTACCAGGTGACTAGGCACGCGACAATATTTCCGTAACACCCCCCATGTAACATAAACTGTTGGTTTAGATCTGTAGTGTGACCTGCTGAGCAAATAAATAAGATGACCAGGTCTGTGATGAATATTGAGATATCATTTCCAAAGAAATGAAACTCATTCCGATTGTATTATTGACATAAGCGACATCCCAACTTATCCCTCCTGGTTTTACACTAAGAACCTCCTGAATTGCAGACCTCATGTCTTGATTTAAAGCATTTTTTCCACCTGTCGCTCTTCTTCAGACCAATGGACGTGAATGAGGGTTCGGCGAATGAGGACGGCTGGATGGTCATGGTTGAGTGGCTGGGTGCGGGTGGTTACGTGAGGTGGTCGTATGGTAGAGCGGCACCTGTCTCCCACCAGCATCACACCTCACAGCCCCCCGGGTCAGTGAGGCTCCTAACCAGGGACGATGGTCGCGGAAATGACGAGAGAAACATCAGGAAAAGAAGCGAATGAATGCAGCGAGAAAATCTACCTGCAGCGAGACGATTCCAGTCACCATGCCAATAAGAGCTTTGTAAAGCGAGACGATTCCTTCAGCGACGAACGAGATGAATGTCTGCTGCACGCTGAGAAGCGAGAGGATTCCTATACAAATTAAAATATGACCTTAAATAAAGCGAAAGTGTATCAATATATCCGTCCTTTAAGATCAGTAAAATCCATAGAGTACCCGTGTTTCCTCCATTTTAACAACAGATACACCCGGACAATGATGATGCTATTAACAGATAAACTCCCTCCAGTCAATCAATAACAACTCTAGCTCCGGTCGTTATTCTCCGATATGTTGGGCGCACATTAAAACATGCATTTGACTAAAGTGCTGGGTTACGCATCTAGAAACAACATATCTCAAGAGCCTGTACAAAGATTAGTCACATCGCACCAAAAATTTACCCTGATCGATGCTATTCTATAAGAAATGCCAACTATATATCATTTCCGAAAAATCGCGACCGCGCTTCGTAACATCAGACGGTGGATAGGATTATAACGAGATGACTAGAGATGACAAATGCAGTGATAGGTGTCCACTGACTTACAATAAGTAAATCAATGATTTAATGCAGAGTTTAATATATCCATACACATTTCAAAAAACAATACAAGTAATAAAAGGGCAAGCAGCATGGTAGTGCATGGTAAAGTTAATTGTATAATATCATTGTCACATATTCATGTACAGCAAGTATATCCAGTGTTTTCCCTAACGGGATGTACTGCTTCTGCCAGAAGACACAAACCCTGAGATAATCTTATTCATTGTCCAACCTTTTCATAAATCCAAAGACCAAATTTCGAATTACAGTCTGACAGCACTGTACGTTAAAATTTGTACAAGTAAAGAATGTGCTCCCAAATTGCTTGTGCTCTCAAATTTAGGGCATCCAACAAATATTTTTGAGTACGTTATGATATGCTATGCATAATTCATTCATGATAGACTTCTAGCAGTTTCACTATAGCTGTGAAGTATATAACCAAAGCTTCGCTAAGAGGGTTCACTTGGAGTAAAATCAACAAAAGCAGATGGGATTGATGATCTGACGTCCCGGTCGGCGTCTGTTACAGACATGGAGTTATCTGATTGGTCGAGGCTTCCAAGGCTCCGAATTAACCACGTGGTTTTAAGGAATGCTGGGGCGAAGCAACGCATGGCGCCTAACAGGTGGCGTCTTCACATTTGTTCTCGGGCTGAGGCTTCAGTGAACGCTCTTAGCGAAGCTATACACTCTTTGATATAACGGTGAACAATAAGAAAATTTAGTCTAACCTCAACATATTTAACAGCCGATGTATAGCATTTCCATTTAAATACAGTTTTCTTTCCCGTTTTTGTCCATCTAGATCACCAGTCAGGTCATCTGTAATAAAATGTCCAAGGTGCTGTATTTAGTTTATGCTTCTAGAATCACCTGCCGTAGAATATTGAATTTTGGAATTAAGACCCCTTTCATTATGGGAGATCTGAACACAATGGCATTGCTTGTGTAATAGTAACATTTGATAAAGTGGTCCGAAGCGTATTCCTCACAAACTTTCAATAATTTCCCGATGCCTACAACATATGGTGAAAATACAACGATGCCATCTGCATACATGATGTGGTTCACTATTAGCCCATTTAATGAACGACTAATATTGAAATCATTTAGGTTCTTACCAGGGTCATCATCTTACAGGTAGAATAGACGAGGTAAAAGAATACCGCCTTGTCTGACACCATTGATTATGTTACAGGGATCCGAATATCCATTACTCCTCATCTTCTCCTGAATGGAGTACCTCATAATGTACATAAGCTCACCCCTAAGTTGCTGATGCAACAAATATGGTCAACACGGCCAAGAAAACATGAGAATATATTTCCATTAAGAATGCGATATTTATCAGCGATTTCTTTCAGCACATATATATTCTTAACGGTACCGTGTTTATTTTTAAAACCAACCTGGTTAGGAAGAGTCACAGGGTACACATCTAACATATTTAAAAGTATTTTATTCAATTATTTTACTGACAGTTGTAGCTAAAACAGTAGGCCTGTACTGTGTGTTATCGCCCGCAAGGCGCATGGGAGACCCTTAACCTCGCACTACAGGCGAACGTCTACTTCTGGACCGCTGTTTCTCATGGTTCCCTAAAGGAGAACTGAAACACTTGTTCAAGTTCGATCAAATTGGATCTGCTTGAAATCATTAATATACATCCCGGTGAATTTTCTTTCAAATGATCGCAGTCACTGGTCGGCGTTGCGGACGCTGTCTGTGTTACATTACGTGTTTTGCGGTGTAGTTCTTCTCAAGATGACATACTCAACTTTAAATAAATCGGAGGTGTGGGTGATATGTCACCAGCCTCATCTATCAACGATATGCCGAAAAAAATTCGCCGATCGCAATTCAAAATATGGAGAATTTTCATATTTTCAACAGTATTTCTGAAAAAAACATTGGCCAAAATTGTTAAAGCATTGAATTGCCTTGGGTGTATATGAGCATACGTTGTCTATCATTCCATTTGTGGCTCTGAAACCCCGACCACCAAGCGGTATCAGCAGTGGTTATGTGGTAATCCGTGTACCATATTTGGGTGGAGCGTTCATCGATCATCCTTCCAAATGTTGCCATTGTTAAGAAATATCCTCGAAAATATAAGCAGTTTAACTCGGCTTGTCTTTCCGTCTGTCTATCATAACCTCATATAAACCCTAAATAGCGGCTGATGTTATGAGGTCATGGGTGGATTATACATCGAATTGATCAATGGACAAATCAAGGCATAGCACAATAATACACAGTTTATTGAACATTATGATTCAATATATATAGATAATAAATAAATTAGCCTATTGCGTATGTGTATGTATGTTTGAATAGAGAAACAAATATACACTATTCCAATAGATTGCACAATACGTAGATGATCCAACACCGCAAGAGGCGGTTCCATCGCACATCAATGAAGCTCCATCATATTCCTCCAGCATCCCCTGAACTTACAGCAACCCGTCGTCAACCTCAGTAGCACACCGCTAGCATGAGAGACAGGCCGACCTGATGACTAGATGACTTAGGACGTGAATTGAAAGACGAGACCGGGTGATTTGCTCAACAGTCTTTTCCATTTGAGATGTCATAATGGTCTGGTATATAATTTTGATCAGTTTGACTTCCGGCCTGTTATTCGGTCGAAACAATCGCCCATAAACCGCAGGAGAAATCCAGTACTTTTCGCCACGGTTCCGCGATCGTTTACCCTGAACACAAACATACACATATTAACGTCATACGCGAGGTAAATTATATTCATTGTTCGTTAAAGGCTAATTACCCATGACTTTCAGATCATGGAACTCGGTCGACCAACTTGACGCCGGGCTCGCGCTGATATTATGCACGTTATGATGATTCACACGCTATGATAATTTTCATTCGTACATCCGTGCGCTATGATATGCCATGACATTTGAATGACCCAAGGTGGGTCGATACTTATTATATTGTGATCCAACATTCCACGTATGGAACGTGTGGGGAGGGGTATGAGGAAGGATGGGTCAACCCGGGTGACGGCGGGTAGGCAATAAATTAGCGAGAGGCAGCAGAGCCACACTACGATACAGTTACCACGCTAATCCAAGCAGCCGAGCACTGAGTCCAACTGAGGGAGCATAATTAAGCTGTGTCCAAAATTGCCCGAACTGAATTCCAAATCTATTTTCATCGAGCAACGAAAACTACCCATGTCATGCGGTGAACTATAAATGACTACCTCCCTTAGCAAATATCCTTCGAATATCCAAGTATGTATGCAATATTATGTAATGAGGTCCATTTTATATAAGAGATACTTAGCTATATCATAAGAGGCCTCAGAGCGGTTCATTAGTGCCCATGAAGAGGTCTACGCTTGTAATATTGAACAGTGGCAAATATCCTGCTCTATTCAGATATAAGCTTATGTTACACAGAATCACAATCACAGCGAATCCTAACGAATAATCTCAGTCCCTCAGAGGCAACATGTGAGATCGGATCACAATACACACACACCATCAGACACACAGTGACAACAAAATTACGCCCCACTCAACTACAGCCCACATGCTTCTATGTATAAGAGAGGACATACTTGTGTAGCGACTGTTCGTGCCAGGACGTCCCCCGCCTGCTGCTGCAGCTCTCCTTGGCCTTAAGCCGATTCTCCTCCTGCTCGGCACTATCCTGCATGGTGCGGCATCGGAGGATGCTACCTTGACTCCGGATGCTCAGGTGCCCTCCACGACCCTCTCTCTCCTCATATGTTTCACTCTCATCTGCCTCCATCTCCATCGACTCACTCTCAGGGATCACGTATGTCACATTGGGTTTGGTGTTAACCGTGGAGCTACTCGGCTCCGGTTCTCCTGTCGTCGCCTTGCCTCGCGAGGACGACGACCACGGCCACAATCTCATAGGACACATCTCGGCGACGGTAGAGTTTCTTCTTTAGTCAATCAGTAATCCCTTGCAAAATTGCAGCGAAGTGATACGCGTCTCACACAACAGTAAATACAGGTAACAATGCAGTATCCACTTGACTACCAGTGGATTTATTGGTTCAATAACTTTCACCTAGCTTTTGATATGAATCACACCATGTGATGTTTGGTGTTAGTTTTCGCACGGTTATTCTGGTAACTGCCGGGTGGGGAGCAAACTTCGTCATTAAATAGCTCGTCTGCACAATGGTATAACCAACAGGGGAACCCCCAGCAATCTATTAATAGAACTTGACGCACTGCCAATCACAGCTGCGATACGAGGAAAGGTTCCGACGTGAACTCGCCAAGAAGGCAATCGACCAGCATGTGACCGTGTTGGGATCTACGCAGAGGGGGTGAAACGCTGGAAGCAGCGGGGATGAACCATATCTTAGCTTCAATAGCTAAATTACCGAACCTTAGATCGGGTAGACGTTATTTGGATGAGGCTGACCGGGGCAGTGCGACCTGATGCCCTGTCGTTGACTCCCTTATTACATCATCTCTCATCTCGACTGACCACAGGGACTTCCCATATGACCCCTCTCCCCGCCCGAGACCTGCTACTGATGTATGGCTGTGATGATTATTGCGCGTCAAAGAGTTCTAAATGGTCAGCTACTCAATATGTCAGGACCATAATCCTACAAGTCATTCAGCCCAAATTCGTAATTCTTACACACATTAAGGTCATATATAAAAAGTGATTATATTAAATAATTTAGTGTGTTTGTTTCTCTGTATAGATAACACCCTGAAATGAAATGTACTTTCTACGACCGCCGCAAGACGGCAATGCCGAGCTAGATCAGTTACAGCGGACTGCTGTTCGACCGTACGACATGTGTAAGGGAGAGGGGGCTTAAGGATAGAGACGAAAAGCACAGTGGTGGTAACTTTCATATCGCCCAGACCTCCATCCCCTGGACAAGTTGTCGGACTTTATTTGCTGTTTCAAGTATAAAATATTGTTTGCGTCGGTTGTAAGGTTCAAGATAGCATGGTCCCTGCTGCACGTCGTCGCCCGCATCACTTAACCTCGGTAAGACGCGTTTATTCAGCCCCGTGATCTCATTGCAAGCCTAAACTCTCCCACGCGCAATAACTACAACCGGAAGTGGGTGACACACCGCGCCTGCGCGTCCTGGCGACGTTAACGTGTCACAACTGGCGCATGAGATCAGCTCATTGTTTCATTTACCTTATTCATTCAGCCACGATGACCTGAAGTTCGGAACATTCCTTGTCTGGTCACTATTTAGCCGTGCCAATTCTCTCACCTCGACTCGCTGGGATCGATAATGTCGACTCGTCAGCTCGAAATAATGAATACAATAGCAGTGATTGTTGATTGCGTATAAGGCCCCGAACACCTCGGCACGTAATCTTCTCGGTGTCATGTTCCCCGCTACAGTGATTGGTATCACCTGGCTTTTCAACACCTGTTCATGACCGCGGCAAAACCGAGATTAAATGTCGTATGGGGACATAGGGCGGTAATGGTCTGAAAACATCTACACTTGGCGTAGCTATTAAGTTATTGCTTGCTGTTCACAATATGATTAAATAATTCTTTTTGATGACCAAGGCACCATTACATCGCTGTTCCGATAACCATAATAAAAAATTGTAAATGGGGCCAACAACAGATTCGGATCATTGATTTCGAGGTCAACGAATCGTCAAATCCACAAATACGTTATATATATATATATTGCAGCCTCCTTGTATTTGTGTAAAGATATATTGGAAGACCATTCAAATAAATTAGCGTATAAACCAGCTCTATTACAAAAAGAATATCAGGGTTGAAGGTGATCAACTGCGTGTTTGTTTGCACCTAGGAAAGCAAAATGAAATATTCCGGCTAAAATAACCTCGGAGTACATTGATGTTCTAAGCTGACTTATCAATTAGGCAATATTCCTACACTGTTAAATATCAAGTGTTGTGAGTGAGAACTCAACAAACCCATGATGGTATTGAAAATACTTCGAGGTACTAGCAAACGTTTTATCAAATAAAAAAATAACGGTCGGACGAGCCTTTCGACAAGAATTTGTAATGCTTGAATTTGCCTTTTCAATAACTTTCACCAAAATCTAAAGCTGATATAATAGAATGTCTTTATGCGCAAGTTTTACCCTAAGTCGGATACATTTTGCCCCTTTTTTAAACACAAAACCAAAACAGTTATACAGGCATCTGTACAACGTGATACATATATAGGTATTACATGATCATGTATCTGCCTTACGGTATACGGGTATCTGCACTACCTGATGCATGAAAATGCGCTACGTGATACAGGTATCTGCGCTACCTGATACAGGTATCTGCGCTAGCTGATACAGGTATCTGCACTACGTGATACAGGTATCTGCGCTCCTTGATACAGGTATCTGCGCTAGCTGATAAAGGTATCTGCGCTACCTGATACAGGTATCTGCGCCCTGTGAAACAGGTATCTGCGCCCTATGAAACAGGTGTCTGCGCTACGTGAAACAGGTATCTGCGCTACGTGATACAGGCATCTGCGCAACGTTTCAGGTATCTGCGCTACCTGAAACAGGTATCTGCGCTACGTGATACAGGTATCTGCACTATCGGATACATATATCTGTGCTTCGTGATACAGGTATCTGTGCTAGCTGATACAGGTATATACGCTACGTTACGGGTATCTGCTATACCTGAAACAGACATCTGCGCTACCTGATACAGGTATCTGCGCTACGTGATACAGGTATCTGCGCTACGTGATACAGGTATCTGCGCTACGTGATATAGGTATCTGCGCTAGCTGATACAGGTATCTGCGCTACGTGATACAGGTATCTGCGCTACGTGATACATGTATCTGCGCTACGTGATATAGGTATCTGCGCTAGCTGATACAGGTATCTACCCTACGTGATACAGGTATCTGCACTAGCTGATACAGGTATCTGCGCTACGTGATATGGGTATCTGCATTACGTGATTCAGGTGTACGTGATATAGGTATCTGCGCTAGCTGATGCAGGTATCTGTGCTTCGTTATACAGGTATCTGTGCTACGTGATACAGGTATCTTCGCTACGTGATACAGGTACATGCGCTACGTTATATAGGTATCTGCGCTAGCTGATACAGGTATAAACGCTACGTTACGGGTATCTGCTATACCTGAAACAGGCATCTGCGCTACCTGATACAGGTATCTGCGCTACGTGATACAGGCTACATCTGCGCTAGCTGATACATGTATCTGTGCTACGTGATACAGGTATCTGCGCTACGTGATACAGGTATCTGCGCTACGTGATACAGGTATCTGCGCTACATGATATAGGTATCTGCGCTAGCTGATACATGTATCTGTGCTACGTGATACAGGTATCTGCGCTACGTGATACAGGTATCTGCACTACGTATACAGGTATCTGTGCTTCGTGATACAGGTATCTGTGCTACGTGATATGGGTATATACGCTACGTGATACAGGTATCTGCGCAACGTGATTCAGGTATCTGCGCAACGTGATTCAGGTATCTGCGCACCGTGATATAGGTATCTGCGCTACATGATACAGGTATCTGCATGTTACAGGTATCTGCATGATACAGGTATCTGCGCTACGTGATACAGGTATCTGCGCTACGTGATACAGGTATCTGTGCTACGTGATACAGGTATCTGCGCGACGTGATACAGGTATCTGCGCTACCTGGTACAGGTTACTATATGATAGAGATTTCTGCGCTACGTGATGCAGGTGACTACGTGAAACGAGTAGCAGCGTGCTACGAGTAAGAGTCGGAAGTCGAGTTTAATATTAAATAATAGTAACAATGGATTTGTGCAGATGTTAAAAAAAAGACCAGCACTCGTTGAAGCTCTCACTTAATTCACGTGATACAGTACACGTGCGGTTCCACGAAACTGAAACTGCGCTTCAAGACGCGTTTTCTACGTATCAGCACATTTTCATATTAAATGAGTCAGACCAGCCGGTGCGTAGATTTTAGCCGGGCTTCGATATTCAATCAATACATGGTAGCCGTCTGTTGCTGGTGCACTGTTTCCTGCCAACTGAATGGATGTCAATATTTTTCTCCGTAGCAGCAACCCGGTCTCCCTACAACTACATTGTATTGTCCTCAGCTTACCAGATGCTTTTGTGATGAGATCACCCCAAATGCACCCGCTCATTCCAAGCATCGATAATTTGCACTGACTGACGTTGCAGATGAACGCCCATTCCGGTATGTATGTCAACAACTTGGTCGGCAGCAACTTGCTTCCTTTAAGCTGACACGACTCGCAGGGAACATCAAGTCTATTATTCGTGAAGGTTGCCAATTTGTCTTGCTAGGCAGGTACCGAGGAATTGTCACTCTCGTGTACCGTCCTAATCACCTGATGTACTTGTGAATCTGAAGCATGTGTTCGCGTTGTCCCCGAGGACACATATTCACCGAAACAGCATCACTTCCGTTTGAAGTGGCTCATGTTAACGAAAGGAAGATTTCCTCGATGAGTCCTTTTGCAACATGGAGTTGCTTTCATTTGAAGATCACATTCAATATGAATGACCTGGTTAAGAAATTCACTCAGTCCAAAATGAATACAATAAATTGACATCTGTTTGGAGGATTTTTCCAGCGGTTTGAATTTTCCACTCTCTACGAAATCGACCATAAATGAAACCGTGACATCAACGATGCATTTACATTTACGGTGATTTTGTGCAGTCCGTATCTTGCTTACAATTTTGTCTCATTGCTGAAATAACTGCTTGGTATCGGGAACACTAAATCATCGATAATTTGTCGATATCGGCGTCTTGGAAACAGCATTATTTACAAAATTATGCAAACTATGTGCGCCTTTTTCAGTATTATGGCTCAAACTCCTGTTTCCACTAGATGATTTCTTTAATGTCAACCTTGTTCCATATTTGGGCTATTTATCACGTCCCGTCAAAAATGAGCGATTGGAACTGAAGAATTTTGTTGTTTTTTTTTCAAATGTACATCAAAACCGAAATTTGTATATATATATATATATATATATATATATATATATATATATATATATATATATATATATATATATATATATATATATATATATATATATATATATATATATATATATATATATATATATCGATTCCACGAGACTTGGCCCATGAATGGGGCAATTTATTTTGACTCCATTGTCCAATGGAGCGCGAAGTGAGATTGGCGGAGGGGATGTGGGCTGGCGACAGCGAAAGAATGCACATCACAGCAGTGGTGTCTGTTGCCTTCATAAGAAACTAGAGGAACGTTCTGATGCGCTGTTTAAAGTCGAATTGTTTTGGAGTATTAGTATATAGGGGAACATATATGACACTGAAAGTGCACAACGAGCATGCTTGACAATCAGGCTGATACCGTTTACGTGAACAATGATAACGATCGTTATTATGATTATGGCGATGGTGATAATGATGGTGATAATGATGGTGATAATGATGGTGATAATGATGACGAGGATGATGACGATGCTTATTTCGTCGACGACGACGGTGAGGATAATGGGGATGAAAATGGTATTTATGATGATAATGACACTGATGACACACTTAATTTGACCTTCAATTTTGTGATTGCCATGTTGAAATGACCTCCGAAACATGTGACGAACACGAAATCGTATCTGTCCATGAGTTGGCATATGCGTCTGAGAATAAAAAAAGATGTCTCAGCACAGACACCAGTATTCTGTAGTACAGCTTCCTGTATCACGTATTATATATATATATATATGCATCATGCAGTCCAGAAACCCACATCACATAGTACAGATACCACTATCGCGTCTTCCATGTATCAGGATCAGGTATTACTCCTGCCGTTATCACTAAATACTGATATCTACATCACGATGTACAGATACCCGTATGTTGACGTATATATATCTGCTACTCAGAGTACAGATACCCGCCACACGATATATAGGTACTTACATCAGTTAGTACCGGTACTTGTATAACTTAATACAGGTACTTCAATCATTTATTGTACCTAAATGATACAGGTATGTATCGGTGCTATGGTTAACAGTTTCCTGTATCACGTGGGCTGCTGGAAAGAAACATGTGTAGATAACTGAAATCGCTGCTCGATTTCCAGATTTTCAATGATTAAAGGCAAAATAATGGAATATAAAAGCACATTTGCAATATTGGTTCGTTGATGATTGTATCGCCTTCGACCAAACACAAGGATTCTGTTGAGTGGTGTTTGATGTTAGAGAACATTCCAGTGCGGAATGTGGATATACTGCGCTGTGAAAACCGGCCAGCAGAACGGAATGAAGCAAACAACGCATTGAATGATGCAATAATGGCGTGGTGCGGAGGGCAGGTAAGGCTGTGACCATGCAACGTCAGCGCCCCTCTGCCCGGGGAGGCTGCTAGTCGGAGGAATGACACCAACAGCGTAAGGTGAACTGGAGGCGTCGTGTACAGGTCAATCCAGGTTAATGAAGGCGTAGGAAAACTGCCAGACTTAGCTCTCATGTTCATTGGCAACTTGAAGGGCATGTCCTGTTGATCAAGTGGCAAAAACTAACCACTGACGCTCGGATCCCGAAGCCCGGGTTCCAAGCCTCGAGCGGATCAATATATAGAGTCCCGTGATACCTACATTTGTAGATGCACACACGCACACACACACACACACACGCACGCACACACACACACACACACACACACACACACACACACACACACACACACACACACACACACACACACACACACACACACACACACACACATGAAATCATTAATATGTTCAATCCTCAGGCCCTCAAACGAGTCAAGCAACATCCCCGGGTTTCAAAAGATTGCACTATGCTAACGTTATGATTGCCGTTTATCTCTATGATATCCCGCGTAACCTTATAGACAACGTACGTTATGCCTAGCTAGGAAACGGAAATCAATTTAAACTGAGCAGTCAGGGATCAGATGGAATTCCATCCAGTGCAATTGTGAGACAGTATTCCGTCTAAGGTATGATGAGGGATGGCATTCCATTCCATGAAATTTGACGGCATATCTGGGACTGATTTCCATCCCACTCACTATCAGTGGAATTGCATCCCACATCCTATTATTTGCACCCCTATCACAAAATGTCTGATCACGTGATTGATACTGGTTCCCATCTTGGTGGTTACCAGTTGGTAACGCTTATTCAGAAATATTTCACTGATGGTTAATCTTACCGTTGCTATTTTTTTTATTTACACACACACAAAACCTACATCACGGCATATCCATGCATGATTCAACTTCTTATAGTTGAATGGCATCATTAAGAAGTGGGGCTCAAAAAGTAGCACGGATTCAAGATCATGCTATTTTTTATCAAGCGCCATCACGTAAGAGACTTACACATGAGCTTGTCTGTCTTTCACAGCAACGAACTATTTCTTCCAAGAAAGTTATATCGAGGGCCTTCCTCTTCCCCAGATTGTTCTTTCTAAACCTGTCGAGTTGTTGAGTCTGATCATCATCATCTTGCATTTGGTCTATCAGATCTAAACTCCTGTGGTCAATTGTTGCAATGGACTATGCTTCCAGGACTGATTTTTTTTTGGTGTCACACAGATGGGGTGACTCAGACTCGAATCATCTAGGGATGCTTGAGAGAGAAGTAACTCCTATAAATAAATAAATCCTCTTTTGCAAACAAGGCAGACACGGTAGTCCTTCACTAACTGGGGCACTAACCCATATGGCAAGCCATCGCAAAAGAGAACCACCCGAAGTCGGTCTCGGCCGCCATATCGAGAGATGCCAACCTCTTTGCCGATATGTCTCTAAACCTTCGCGATGTTGTCGACTGAGTTCGGATTGTCAAATGCAGGGTCCAGCAGCATAGTTATTCGAGCAAGAGGACAGGTGATAAACAGGAGAATTTTAGATATATGAATGTTATGTTATTCTGAACACCACACAAGCCACGGTCTGAGACAACCTATTTTTTCGACAACAGTTTTGTGGAAACCGGCCGCGTCGAGATCCAGCGATTTCAATTTGCTGGAAAAGATGCTTATCAGAGTGATGACGCATACGATGACTCATTGCGTAAACCTTCCAGAAAATGCAGCGACAAAATGTCCTACAGCGCTCATTAGAGGGAACCCAGTACAAGGTTAAACACGATAGGGGTCACCGTCTCTCAGAGAGTGACGCGGATTTATGAAAACGCTGACTGCACAAATTGGTTTCAGCGATGTTATGGCGAACGTTTGCGACCGAAAATAAATTTGCTCAATCTATAGTCTCGTTTTAGCTATCTAACATATCAGGTGCTTTCTCTCCTTGTCGATGATGATTATACGGGACTGAGCAGTGATAAACCCATTCATACCATGTGCATATCATGTTATATCACAATTAAAGAGCCCTTTCCCTATGTGACATTGTGAGTTTCTCATTCTTTGGCCAGCCATTGTTTTACGAAAACTCTGAGATTGAGGGATTATTCTGCAACTTCCACACATCCGGGTCTGTTGTTCTACAGATGTAATAGAGAAGATGCCTTTGCCAGCAGACCGGATTGTATAAACTCGGTGGTCGACAGTGTGTACGCAGTTTGACTAGAGGCGGACAGAAAGTTGGTTACTATATATCCTTGACAAAGTAAGCGCGATGACTGCTTGGCTATCCAAGGTAGGTCGACTTTAGACGATTAAAAACAAATTTAAATGTTCATTATATGAGAGGTATCTAACCACACAAGATAATGCCTGATACCGAGTTCTATTGGCGCAACCTTTTGTTATTAGCGGTTAAAATTATTCAGTTCTTGATCTCCCGTTCCGCACAGAGAGGCTGTGTGTCGTTTTACTTCACCACCAGAATGCCTGTATACGATTGTTGTATTCCGAACACTTGACATCATGAACAGCATGTCACCTATTATTCATGCCATAGTGGTGCATCAAAAGTTATCAATGTTGTGACGCCTAATGTTAATTATCTAGTTTTTATGTAGTGATATAAATCCCTACAAATTTTACTTTGCACAAAACCGTTTTGACAGAAAAAAATGTTTATTAATGTCACCTATAAGTGTTCATCCGAGACTGGTTTTGTGACGTCATTGGCTGTATCAGCCGGTTTCACACGTAATGTTGATAATTTGAAAGGTAATTTATCCGGATTTATGATGCATATATCGAATGGAACCATTTTTACTGGTGTTGAAGAAGAGTTTCAGTTCTACGTTTCGCGCGTAAATGACATGTTTGCCACGTAAACATTCCTCGATTCTCGAACGTGTGAGTTCATGGCATCCCTACACATAGTTTTACTTACAAAGGACCCCACCAGTATCCCACGCTTCAAAATTACGATTTATTGATTAATCGGTATATTATCTTGAAAACGAAGATTGGCACGTATTGCAAGCTTTCCTTTAAATTGGCCCACCTGGTTCGTGTACGATAGATTCGTTCTGATTCGCTGTCGTAATGTCGCGTTGGTAACGATGACGAAACGATAGTTTACGGAACTACACGAACCAATGTTGACTACCATGCGCGCTCGATTGGTCCGCCGGCGTATGCCGAATGCCAGCCGTTCACGTGATTACAGTGAACGACGAGCGTTTATTTGTGACATTTTCGGCGAATGCGCTGTGCCATCTAGCGATCATTACAAACATAAATTCTCATTTTGTTTTTCTCTACTTTACACTGCTTGCGCATATTCGCCGGGTATCAAAAATCATCCATCCGGACGCCACTCAAGATTGGCGCCGTGACCAATCACACAGCGCATGTTTTATGTAATTATTTTTAAAGAACTGGTAGACAATGGCACTGTTTCATGTCATAATACTGTTTTGGATAAGAGTACCCTCTCCCTCACACCTTAATTATAGAGTACCCCCTCCCTCCCATCTTAATTATCAGCGCGGTACGACACGCCAATACCGAGGGAAATCGTACTCCCGGAGGGCTATATAACCAACCCTCGCATATGAATACAGAGAGATCATCTAGTCAGAGAAACGATTCGGACCGCGAGATTCCAGGGAGCTTCATAGTTGAAATCTAAATAAACAAAATAAGCAACTCTACTCCAGGACTCGGGTTAATTTCCTCTGATTAGTCCCTACTCCAGCAACTACAGGTAGTGAGTAACTTTACAATAACGAAGAGCGTGCATAAGCAAGAAAAGTCTAGAAAATCTAGCTTTACATTCACTGGCCCTCAAAAGAGTGTCAGATAATGACTATGATTATGATGATTGACTGTGACCATAATTTGAACTAACAATTGAATGCTTTGCAACACATTTTACCATTTTTAATACAGGTGTATGATATGTATTACAGGTGCATAATCTCACTTTTGTCTTTCAGACAACTGATATTTTTGTTTTTACTTTTAATCTTTAAGTAGGTAATTATGTAAATAATGTAATTTAGTTGTTGTACTGATATTGAAATACAGTACTCTATTTTGTATGTCAAATAAGTAATTCTAACATTGTGACACAGCAAAAAGCTCAAAGCTCTTTAATTTGGTCCCTGGCTTAAAGTTAATGCTTGGGAGCCCAGTGGGCTCTTAGATTTCAAAAGTGATGTCGCAGCCTGGAAGAGGCTATCCATTTTAAAGAGGGCATTTTTTCAATAGTTTTTCAAGCTACATGATCTAAAAGAATTGACGCCTCAAATTCCTGGAACCACCGATTAAATAATGGGTGCCCTTAATAACGTTGAGCTCGAAGCAACAAATACTGAGCATTTGATTTGCGATTGTTTGATGTCCAGGTTGGAGGCTTGAGTTGGCTGGTCCTCTTCCTCCTGAGTGCGTTCTGTCCGTCGTTGAATCTACCCACAGCCACAGCAACTATAAATCCGAACGGTGACGAATTTCCGCGGCGCAATACTGACCCGAATAACCACGAGGATTTCCAGAACCACGTCACCAACCAGCTGTGGGAGCTGAAATCACGAGTTACTTCCTTGGAGATACGATTTGGACAAATGACCCGTGATATCAACTCAACCATCGATGCTAAACTTGCAGCCTTACGCAGTCAACTAACCGCTAAACAGGACGTGTTCGCTTCAGATCTCCGCAAAGACCTCGTGGCTCTCATTAACAGAGAAATCAGCAATGCACAAGGTGCTTTACTTGGTGGTGATATTCTTGAAAGGAGACATACCTAAACACACAGCATTAATTAAGTTAATGAAAGCATGGTGTTTTGAAGTGACGGTAGTGGTAGGCGGCGGGTTCGTATTGGAGAGGGGTGAAGGGTATAATGGAAAATACACTTCATTAATAACGGCTTTAATTGTATACAGCTTCTCATTTATCGCACTGTGTTTCAGGCCCGCCCGGAGAACCAGGACCAAAAGGCGACAAAGGCAATATTGGTTCAGTCGGCGTCAAGGGGTCAACCGGTTTACCAGGCTCCAAAGGTTCTCAAGGTGTCAGAGGCGTAAAGGGCTACGCAGGTTCAGAAGGACCCCGTGGAATGCCAGGTAGAACCGGACCAAAGGGGGGTCAGGGGTCAGCTGGTTCACAGGGGCTGCCTGGCGTAAGAGGGCTCACAGGACCAGTCGGCCCTAAAGGCCAGATGGGTGTACCGGGTCCCAGAGGGGCAATCGGTGGGGCTGGTCCTAAGGGAGAAGCTGGAGCCAAGGGTAATCCTGGAGCTACTGGAAATACTGGCGCTTCTGGAATGAAGGGCGCCATGGGAGCGCCAGGACCGAAAGGAGCAAGGGGTGCCGACGGGAGCAATGGGGCACAAGGAACAGCAGCTTCTAAGGGCGATAGAGGCGAACCAGGCTTAAGAGGAAATCCAGGTCAACCTGGTCAAGCGGGGCCTATTGGTCCCAAAGGTGAGTCTGGGTCGCCCGGACCTATAGGATTGGCTGGAAATAAAGGATCTAGGGGAGCTAGAGGATTACCGGGAGCCGCAGGTCCGAAAGGGCAAGTTGGAGAAACCGGCGCTAAAGGAGCTGCTGGCAGGGATGGCTCTATCGGTCAGCGTGGACTTCCTGGCCCCAAGGGATCCGAAGGGGCCCGTGGTGGCAAAGGTGCATCCGGAAACGCTGGGACAAACGGACAGAATGGCGCTAAAGGTGACCAAGGTGCGATTGGTGTCCCTGGACCTAGGGGAATAAAGGGAGAATCCGGACCTCCGGGTGAACGTGGTGCTGTAGGTACCAGTGGACCTCCTGGACCTCAAGGTGCTAAAGGTAGCAGAGGACAAGCAGGAGGTCGAGGTCCTATCGGCCCTCAAGGTGAAACCGGACCCGCTGGCGCTCCGGGCCAAGATGGCTCTTCAGGCTCCAAAGGAAACACCGGACCCAGAGGATATCCTGGTCTACGCGGAGTTAAAGGACAGAAAGGTGCGCCTGGTGAATTGGACTATGACTATGGAGATAGTCCACCAGGGTTTATTCGCCACTTCCCTGACCCTTGAACCTTAAACTGTACAGCCATTCAAAGACTTCGTCGATTTTTGTATGATATGATAATCTGGTAAATAAAGGTCTGGGTTGAAAAAATACCCCTGTGGCTTACTAACACAACATTTGTATTCACCTGCCCACTGTCCCATAGGCTGGAAAGGATGTATTCGGTACGTTTATTCAGCGTAGTGCGGTAGTTGACTACGGAATACCCACCGTGACCCCAACACGACCCCACTCTGGTCCCGGCCGTGACCCAGCCATTATGTCCGCTGTAACCCCTCCCTTATACCCGCTGTGACCCAACCCTCGTGCTCTCTTGCGATTTCAGATCACCGCTGAGTTCAAATCCCATTTGTCCATGACCTTCGGCGTATAGTGTTACTCCGAATGAATAGCATTGGATATTTCTAGAGAGCTCAATATTTACGTGCATTTATAACCAACAGACAAGCAGACATACACTCACAAATATGTAAAAGATTGTCCAGCAAACATCAGCACAGAGAAGGAAGTGAAATATTCTCACACTTGTAGCAAAACATGTACTCTAATTTTGCCTGCCACCAGTCTGATAAATAAATTATTTAACACGGAAGACCGAATGGTAGACCTGTGAGGTGTCGTAGGGTGAGTATCATCAAGCCGGCAATACTGGGACGTTGCTCTGATCTATCCATTGTTTTATCATTATTGCCCTCATGACAAGTGTGTGTGTGTGTGGGGGGCGGGGGTGGGGGGGGGGGGGTTATGTGATGGTTAGTGGGGATGTTCCACATATTTGAGTAGTTTTTGTGGCATTTGGTCATGTTAATGGGTCGGTATTTTTGCCGGCTAGACATATGAATGGGCGATTTTCGCAAATCCCAGGTATTCGAATGGCTCGGTTTTTTTAAGAACTAGGAAGTGCAACAATGGGCCAATACACCATAAGGCTCAGTTACTTTAAACATGATTTTCAAAAAACAAGTTATGATAAGATTAAATCATGATTTATATGGTGTATGAGATTTTCAATAATAACTCAGGTCAAAGGTCATGCAGAGCTGATGTTTAGTAAGCAAAGACCCATTATCATCAGAAGTTTTATTTGGGGCAGCTATATAGCTCACGTTATAAGAAACGCAACAACACAACGAACGGATAGACAGCCTGGTGAAAAGAATGTACAGCGGACACTGGATTCACGGCGTATTGTAAGATACACGGGACAGCTAAATGTTATACTAGCGTTATTCCACGCACACACCCGAATATTTTATGTACATGGTATGCTAGATTAATTCCACACACACACACCCGAATAATTTATGTACGTTTTAAGATCTATTTCCATCTGTCCAGACGTTCTGTCCGTTCATGATTGTCCGTGACAATGCAACTTGTATGAGATTGGGTCGTTTTACTTTGGTTGTGTCCAACACGATCCATAGCATATACAAGCTCACGGAAATGATTCTGTGATCATTGTTATGGTAATCTCGAGATAACACATCTGTTACTTACCAGAACAATTATCACAGAATCATTTCCCTCTGCTAGAATATTCTCACATAAGATATAAACTATAAACACAATGTAGTGATATTTATTCATGGATTGAATCATAGTTAGCAGTGACATCCATGTCAGGGGCCATTTGAGGTTCATCCATGTTGATGTACACTTCTTCCTTTCATTGCCACAGAGACGACACAGATCAGCTTAACCTTGGTGAATGAAAATCAAGCCAAATATAATTAGTAGGAATTTATACACGTATTAACAATGGTCAGCGTGGGCTACGATTAAATCTGTTAATTCAGCCTCCAACAAATTTGAAATTCTGCCATTCTGTTTCACGTAAATATTCACGAAAGGCATGCTTCT
The DNA here is from genome assembly GCA_034190875.2 of Urechis unicinctus. Taxonomy (NCBI): domain Eukaryota; kingdom Metazoa; phylum Annelida; class Polychaeta; order Xenopneusta; family Urechidae; genus Urechis; species Urechis unicinctus. The sequence goes on along the minus strand of CM067350.1, from coordinate 31,578,775 downwards.
CGACTTTTCTCAGAGTTCGTTACATTCATTAGAAGGAAGCAACAAACGTGCCAACTTCGGCTGTCATGACAAACAAGGTAGGACTTATTCCACCACTTGATAACCAGCCCCACATATAAACCTGGTTGCTGTAGGTTCATCAGATAAGGGGAAACGAGTCATAATGCATGTTTATCTTCGTGCCTGGATGGTCACGTAAGGTCATTTAATTAATTTAGGTATATATATGATTTACTTGTTACTTAACGAGGGGTCCATTTTTCAAAGATGTACGTTTTTATTGGTCCCAGTTTGACCTGGGTCTGTTATGGTCTCTCATAAAAGCCATTTTAGCTTCGATCTTGAGCAGAGCTGGTCAAATACCTTACTGCGGCGTCAGTCCGTCCGTAAACTTTTGATGGCATGTTTCTTTATAAAGCAATCTATCGCCCCACATTACACATGGACTGGTCTTATGTTGATAGCAGTTAGGAAACCAACACTCACCCACATATGACCTGTGACCTCAGAGTTGATAGAGAAAAGGGTGTAAAACAATATCATAGTATGTTATGACACGTTTCCTTACAAGTAGCTAACTAGCTGCCGCACATAGCACATGGTCCCCGGGGGGGGGGGGGGGGGCACTTAAGTGTATAGAGGTAGTATATATGTCCCGCGCGACGGGGTATGTTTTTCGGCCTCTAGACTTGTCCGACGGGTTTTTGGGCCTCATACTTGTACGGGGGTATGCTTTTGGGGACCGACTGGTACGTGCCCCACCCCCTATCCCCCCCCCAGGACATGGTCCCCCTCTGATGTGGATGGCTACTTAGCATCTACAAATTAGCCCCTTTTTGACCACTGACCTGAGCTATTTGAGAAAAACTAATAGAAAATATCTTATTCTAGGTATCTCCAATTGAAAATGACTTTTGGTGGTACATTTTCTTAGATGTTCAGCAAAGCTTATCATTCACACGACCATCTATACATCCATTTTGTCAGGTTGTTGGTCCATTTGTAAACTTGTTATCGCTTATTTACTTACAAATCGAGCCATCTGCTCCATATAAGACTTTTAATAATAACGGTTGTTTGAATATTAAAAATCTGCTCTGCTTTGACCCCTGAAATATCATTTAAAAAAAATCTCATACGCTATTGAAAATCTATGTAGCATCATGATTTAGTATTGTCATTACTTAAAGACACCCAAACTGATATCAACAGTTTTCTTAAAACATATAAATATATTGTCCATAAAAATATCATGCATTAAGGAACATGCATTATTTATTGCTGCATAATGAAGTGGGGGGCAGGGTGTTTAAAGTCGACAAAGGGATGATTAATGAAATGAAATGATCCATGAAATTACATCCATGTCATGTAACAATGAAACATGCAATCATTTAATTCATTACAGAAATCCTACAAGTGAACCCGCACCACAACTACTGGAAAATTGTCTTTTGTACAAAAAAATTAAATACTCCCAAGCTATCAACATGTACAAGCCCCAAGAAGGTTTTGATGGCGCAACATCGTGAATCTGGTTCAGAGTTTTTCAAGCCTATAATTGCCATCTAGACCACTGAATGCTCCATTTTCTGAAGGTGATGTCGCGACCGTTCATCATTGGCCAAAGAATCTGAAACAACCATCTCATGGTTAAGCACACAAAGAGTAATTTGCAATAATAAAAAAACCCACTGTTTTAAGCATCATTTTCTGCATCTTTATGACCAAATCACAAATTCTTCAAAGCAACCAAAGCTCATGCAACTTTTACTCGTCACGTAACTGTAAAATGTTATGTTACGGCTACAATCAGGACATTTTGAGCCTCCCTTATGCACACAATAGTCCCTATTGTATCCCCCCCCCTTGTCCAGCCATTTTGCTGACTTGTTTAACTACCCTTACTGACCGACCACCCCACGTATCTGGCCAACGGTCACTTTCTCAAGGAGGTAACTGTCGCGCTCTAACAGGGTTTTTTTCCCATCAAAACACCTCATGAAAATAGGACAAGAGTCAGTGTGTCGACTCAAAACTTCCCTGCTGTGACTTTCAATTTAAGCGAGCTTGTTGGTGGAACTGGGAGACAAAACGACCTCTAGAACGGAATCTCTTGCATCAGGTTCATGACAGAGTGTTGTAAACACTCTGAGCAATTAATTCGCCATATAAGTCATGAGTACTTCCTTTCTTCGGGTTTGCAAGATACTTCTACGACCCGACAGTAACCTGCTGATTGGTTTCACACCTCCTGTCTCAGACTTAACAGTTATGCTGCCACTGAAGTGCACTGAGCATATTATCTACATCCGATGTTTACTCATCCTTTTGTTCACACGTGCTGTGAGCGCATGCACGATACTTCATCTCAGACTGGCCAATTCACGATGAAGATCAGCCTTTTGATTTCTTTCTCAGAATAAATCTCAGCCTAGTGTATTGTATCGAGTCACTGAAGTCTTGGCTTGCATCCACAAAGCAAATCAGCTTCATAAAGTAATAGATGAGTAAACAGCCACGACATTGGTACACCACACTCTGTCCCCCTCTAAAACCCCCTCCCCCCCACCACTTGTATCTGGTAACTTTAGGGAGACAGCAGGGGGTGACCTGACCAATGGCGACCAATGTATATCAAACACAAAACAAGGCCTTAATTCAGGCACTGCATGTATCAATAGAAACTACATTCTACTTGTTTGGCAAATGACTTACACAATCATAAGGAACATGACAAATATATTCCACAGCCCGATAAACACTCGGAAGTACTGCAAACTTCGTAAAAACTCACGGATCTTATCTCCTGCACGCAACAAATGCATATGTTAATATCGCTGACAAGCAACTCAGAGGCACTGGATTAAGGAAATTAAGGAAAACATAGGAGAGGTGGTAAACTCTACTGCGTAGAACCTGAAGTGGTCACATAGGTTCCAAAGGTCTCGTCAGTATTTTTCTTCCTGCACAAGCATATACATGATCAAATGTTACTTATAGAGGTCAGTTGGGCAATGAAAACGTTGGGGAGTGCACAGGCTTCAAGTTGAAATTTACAAAATAAGGTCAAATAAGTACGTACAGTTTGAAATTCAGGACAGCTCCAGCATTGACAAGCAATGTTCTGAAAAAAGGAAGATATGTTCAGTGTTTTTTTTTATTAAACTACAAGGTGATAAAAGGCTTTAAACAAAATTAATTAGGATGATTTGTTGAAGATTAAAAACCATCGTTCAGAGTTCTCAACAGTGGCTAAGATCTGACCAAGAGTAGGGTAGTAAGCAACACTTAGGACGTAGTGTGTCCTAGTGGCCAGACTGCGAGGGACAGCATGTATATAAATGCAGTGGATGGGGCATGTCCGTGGGCAAATCACGAGCAACAGTCTTGTATTGTACCGTGTCACACTCAAAGGAGATTCGAGTTTAAAATTTAATTGCAGTATTATTAATTATTGCTCATGCCATGGTACCTTAAATCTCAAGATGCATCCATGGGATAAAGCCAACAGACTGCTGGCAAGGACACTCACTAGGGGGCTGGAAAATTGCCACCGAATGAAAACGCCATCTGCATAAGACGGCCCCAAGTATGACGATTTTACTGTAAATTATGATCAATGTGATAATACTTGTATATCTTACTGGGCAAGCCAGTGTACTAGGGGACCAGTCACAATTAGAAGGACAATTTGATTGTGCGCACAATGTACTTACACAACACGGGCTTGAAAGGGAAATACATGATGATGACAAATATGGGTTCATGTTTTCCAAATACATAATAATGAAATATATAGACCTGGATCCACTTTGTATATTCTGATTTATTCTGTGGTTTCGCACCAAAGTCGGTTGGTAAAAGTGCAAAAATCTGTTAGGGAGTTTTGGCCACTTACTAAAATTATAAATATTGGGAGAAAGACGTCAGAGATGTGAAACGGCAAATTCTTGGGTTTAGCTTCAACCTAGGCTGATGGATCTTGAAATGCCACATAATTTTGGAAATACAATCTCCACAAGGTGTGTGTGATTGTAGATTTTTGGGGTTAATTGCTATCGATATGGAACCATATGCAGTGCCCCTGGAACCATTTGCAGTGCCCCTGGAACCATTTGCAGTGCCTCTGGAACTATATGCATTGCCCCTGCAACCATCTGCAGTGTGAAACACCTCATTCGAGCCTTACGACGTGGATAAACGCTGCGTCACCGTTAAGCTTATAAACGTTGTCGTGTATGTCCGTTCTCGGCTACCTACCCAGCTTAACATGTCAGCTATGACGATGGTTTGTTGGGGCATCAACTGGCAACCTTGCGCTTGTCTGAGAGGAACAAAATGTAACAGCAAGAACCTACGAAAGAGATCACAGAACAAGGAAGTTCAAGGAGAAGTGGATGCGAGACGATTCGCGGAAGATAAGGGAGTGGCTGATATTTGACCATGAAATAAGTTTAATGCATTGTAAACAATGCAGAGCACTTGCAACCAGAGAGCGACTTAAAATAAGTCCTTTTTACAAGGGCACTGGAAATTTCAAGCTCGAAAGCATCAAAGAACATGAACGTTCACAGGGCCATGAACAGCTTGCCCCACATGAACAGACAGTATGGTGAAGAATGTGTGAACCTGTCCCTCTTGGTGGATGTTCTCCTAACCCTCCCTGCCTCTACTGCAGAATGTGAGCATGGTTTCAGCTCAATGGGGCTTATCAAGAGTGACTGGCGCTCCAGCCTCAATACAACCACCCTAAATGACATGCTCCATGTTCATGGAGGGGAAAGGAGACACTGACGAGGAGAGTGATGGTGAGGAAGATGACACTTCCACAGTGTGTCGCTCTTGAAAGGCTCCAAGAACTTACCTACGGGGAGGAGCTAAAGGACCTCTAATCTGTGATTTGTTTATTTAGGTTTATGTATGAGCAGTCGTATTTGAAATACTGTGACCACCTGTCATCTACTTGCTGAGGTTTCAGGTTTTTCGTGTTATTTCTGTATATGTGTTTTTATTCTGTATATGCGTTTTTGTTTGAATAAATTTGACACTCAGGGAGCAGAAAGTCCTTACACATTTTTTGAGCCGGTAGCTTTATAGACGGGCCGGTAACTTTTTTCAGGTACCGGCCCGGATGGCCGGTAGCTGAAAAAGTTAGTTTTCACCCCCGAGTTATATAAAGACCTGATGTAAATGTCTGTATATTTCAATTTGCTGCACTGCAGATTTATCTGCAAGTGATATGGAGAGTGTATGATGGGAAGTATTCACTGATATTTGATTCGAAGTTGAAACAGTATATCAATAGATTACCTCCTATAATATGCTTTTACTTTTAGAATGGACAAATTGAATCAGTTTACAATCACAGCCAATAAATATTGCAATTTCTGACAAACTATAACTTGAGTCTTTAAATTTTGTACTTGAAAGTTAGTTCATAGCTTTCATTTGTTCATAGCATTTTTGAATAACACTACCATTAAGTTCATAAATTGTTCATAATATTCTTCTTGTTTCATTTTTATATCCAGCAGCTCTGATGGTGGGCAATCATCTATGGCCGTATTCCTGCATACACCTCTACTATCTGCCTCATCCATTAACCTACATCCCCCATTTACTATAGCTACACCTCACAGACCATTCGCATCAAGCCCTGGTTTCTAATACCATTCTACACCAAGCCCCTTCCTTTAACCCTTTTACATTAATCTTTCCTTTCATCTGCTAATCCATCACTCAGGTGCTTATGACCACAGGCACTTGGGCTAGGCCATCATGACCTAACTATCAAGCTAACATGCAGAAATAACAATAGTAATGCATGCAAGACTAATAGTAGGACCAATCAACAGTGTGTAATATAGTTTGTGTATGTACCCATGTGAGTGCATGTGAGAGAGTATGTATGATATTTGTATTCTATTAATGGACAGTCCACACAAAAAATCTCATGTGAGGTGGGTGAACCCTGGCAGATTTACAATTTGACCTCACCCCAACCCAATGGAAATATTAATGGTAATAATGAGGTTTAATGTCATTTTCAACAATGAGGTGATATCCCAACAGTGATGGATGAGGATGATTGTAATGCTCAGACATCCCCCCTTAAGCCCCAGCGCCCACTTGGCTCAAACCACTGGGACAAAGGTACAGCATGGTACTATTGAACTACTGGGTCGAGTGCATCCTATTTCAGCGATGGTCTGTCATTCAACGTGATCATCCAAGTCACAGGAAACTAGTCAGGTTTTCACACCTTGGTATCTAACTCACAACCTGTGGGTAGAAAGGCGCCACAGTTTACCACTATGCCACAGGAACAGGCTAACTCACCCCTACCCATGCTACCCAAGGGTGGGAGTATAACAAGTAGCTCTTTCAAACTAAGTACGGGTAGTTCTGCATGCACTCCCTCTTAGTTCTGACACGCAACGCTATATTCCCGGCATAAGTCAACGGAATCATCACGAGAACCACTGCTTTACCTAGTTTTAACTAATTAAATCAACTCACCAAACATTTATTGGACCAGAAGCTGAATTTCAGCAACAACAGTATCCTGTGAATAAGTATTTTGGCCTAAAACACACCAAACGGTAATATCTGAGCCCGACTTGGCAACATGGCGGCGGAAACTGACCAGCGGTAGCATCACCAATTGGAACATGGGCGAGACAGCTCACAAGACGCGGGTTCACAGGGACTATTTGTGGCACGAAGCTAAAAGCTTGTCTAACATGTAGAAAAGGCCACTAACATTCACTGTCGCACAAATATCACACCGAATCACATAGAAAGCAACGAAAACTTGGGGAAAAGGCGACAGGAATTATCAGCTATAGTTTTTGCCTATGTTCTCACCGCCTTATTTACATCAGAAGTTTCTGGGGCTGTCTAGGATATCGTCCTCCACACTTGTATTTCGGAAGAAAATATCATCGTTAAACTTGGAAAGTTATCGAAAATATAGTTTTCCGCAGACGATAGGAATATGAAGCATTATCTCGAACCGAAAAAAAGTGGTGAGTTCTGGGTTGATCGAATGCATCGACAATATTTTATTGGTTTTATTGTTGGACCGACAAGGTGATAAATAGAACCTGACGTTGGTCTTTTGGGCTAATAACAAGGCCAGCTTTCTGGTAACGAAGCAAATTGTAGGAAAATATCCACGTGTATGTAACAATAATATGACATTGAACCAATAACTTTATAAATCAAAACAAATTATGGGGTGGATGGCATGGGGGCGTAATGACTAGGATGATTTATGACGCGGTATCATTTCGACAAGTGGCTTTGTGTCTAGTATTCAAACTCAATATCTTGCCAGAGGGTTTTTGTTTTGGTGTAAAAATAGTGAAAATCAGATAAATATTATGAAAATAATTTGACGGCAGAGAGATATGAACAGTAGTTGGCTTCGAACACGGTCAAAAATATTCTACAAGGAAACAGAACAAGAGAACGGGCGTTACCAGGGAACTGGTAATGTCTAATGAGCGATAATACAGTCACTCTTTCTAGAATAATTCTATTTCGACCTACCCAAACAAAATCAGATCAGATATCATGATGATTTAGCGACAGAAATACGTTCAACGCAAAAAGCCTTCAAACTTTCGCTATTCACAGAGTAAAAAGCACATTTAAATGATATTAAATTTGAGAACGAAGAGAGAGTCGGCAGACGCGCGGACACGTCAAACAACAATAAAACGCGCATGTTATATCACTCAAAGCCGTATTCTTGCAATTTAATATGCATAGCTAACGTTATGGCAATGTTTTAAAATGGTCTTGAAACATTATGATCATACACTTTAAAATAATTCTTCAGTGACACGACTAAAAGAATGCAAAAACCTATTTTTGAAATAGCAATCTTGTACTTATTATTCCTTTGTGTAAACGTAAAACTTACAACCATGTGTTTTGTTAAAGGACATATGCTGTATGGGTCTTGGACATATTCCAAGTTTTCAGCAAATTGTTTCATTGAGTATGAAAGATACTCATTATTCCATGATATCAGTGACGTATTGACGGAAATCTTTGCTGAAATGATATTTTTACGGTGGTTGAATATGCCAATCTGTCAGAGTCTTAAATAGTGCATGCCATGAAAAAAGCTCTTGTAAGATAATGTCTATGCATTTTGTCCGCTTGCCCTACGGGACATCGATATAGACTATATTTGTTTATCACCATCCTACCGGGGCTATTTATTCACCAGCGTCACACGGGGTGGTTCCTATAAACCATTAATGCGTTTATCTCAATGTGAAAAACTCTTCGTTCCATCATGATTCCCAAAATAGTTGCCATGCTATTTGTGTCGAAGTTGCTGCGTGTTCTAATGGAACGCTCAGTAAAAAATAAAATCATTTGAACCAGCTGGTGTGACAATCAAAATGCATCGCTAGTGGCCTATAACGTACCTTGTTGCTCGCAAAAATAGCAGAAAGACACAAAGATCTCGCGAGATAAAAAAAATAAGCAAATATCGCCAGCGTGAAGTTGGCTCAAAACAAATATCTTATATTACTACATTTTCGAGATTGATATCCAGCACCTTTATTTTCGCAAAGTGAACGAAGATGTCGGAGTATGAAAGTGTTCAAAAAGGGTCTTTAAAGCTAAAGGGGTCGTCTGGTCTTATTAAAAAGTAGGCATGACTGCGTCATTTTTCACCTTTTCTATACGCTCGTTATATTTTACGAAGGAAAACATTTGGCACTAGATGTTGAGCGATCATTTGGCCGTAAATATATTTGACATGACACCGTTGTGGCTTCGATTATTTATCAACCATGAACGGTCATAGCCTTAAGGTATTCCTGTAAGCCCCAATGTCGCATTTCTACAGTTGGCTCATACCAGGTCGAGGATCACCGCAGATTGACGTACGTCCCTTAAACGAAGGACGTACCTCGTTCAACGTACGCCGTCCGTCGATCGGCGGACGTTTGCAATATGCGCGGGGTCCCGAGAATAATCTAAATTACGAAGACTGGCTAACGTTTGTATTATCTCGGGTTCGTTTAAATAGATTCATGACATCATTGACTAAATTTAGCTCCCAGAAACGGACCGCTTAGCATCGTAGGGGTTCCCCAACAGCTGATTTTAGTCAAGTGCACTGCTGGTCCGAGCTCATCGCCGTGTTTGAAGCCGTTTATTCGAGCTTAAAATACCATCTTATCTGTTAATAGCAATGTCTGGTAATAACTTACATTAAAATGAATTGTTTGACGAAGTTTTATTGAATTTGTATGTCCGCCTAGCTTAAAAACCGACTTTGAATAAATGAGAATGTCGAGTCAACACTGTCAGACGTCAATCGACGTACGCTGCGTCCCTCGATTCAAGTTCGAATCAAATAAATGAACAACGTGCATTTATAAAGTTTGTCTTGGTTACTATATATTCTTTGTTGATATTTTTATTCATTTATACATAATATTTACCCTCTCTCCTTGTAACTGCTAAGTGCCATCCAAAAACCCTTCGCGGTAAGTGATGGGATCCAAATGCATGTATTTGTACCAAAAACATTGAATTTTGCAAATTCTTATGTATGCTAAGATGAGCATGTTTGCATTTTCCCACATTTTGTAGACAATGATCATTAACCTGCGTGCTTTTATTTCATTAACTGAATTCAGTTCAGTTCCTAATCTTCAATCAAACATTTTAAAGCGGAAGAAAGTGGGAGTATACATTTATAGAGTTTTTGTATCCAACACAGAAATAACTTTCTATGTTTGTAAACATGATGGTTACATAACTTGAATCAAATGCTTTATATTGTTGTTGATGAAGTCAAAGTCAAATAAGGTGTGAGTTGAGTCAAGTAAAATAACATATATATTGATAATTCACAGGAACCCAAATGGAAACATTTTGGAAGAGCATTTCAGTGTTGGTAGCATTTCTACTGGCTGCTAATATTATTCATATTCCACAGGACTATTCTCCTTTGTGAATTTGGTATACAAAAAACTAAAAAGAAGCAAATACTGTATTGAGACTCTCATTTGTTAAACCAGACCTCGATTTAAGTACTTCATCGTCCTTCGTTTAACGTACGACGACCTTTGCACCTCAGGTACACTTATAATTTCCACAATATCTGAAGTTGCGGACATACAATTTAATTAAAATTACTTAAAAAGACTAGAGGAATGAATATTTTATCGGGAGAAAGGAGAATTAATACCCTACTGTTTGATTAAAAGAAGATACGATGAAACAAAGACACGATAATCGGGAAAAGATCACATGCGTTGACATACAGTCAGCTGATGGAGACTCCCAAAATGACGCGAGTAGGGAATTTAGCATTCTAAATATAGCTAAATGTGTCATGAACAGGGTCACAATAACAGTTGACCAATCAAATATGCTGTAAGAAAAAATATGAGAGAGTTACTGAAGCACCCTGTGAATGGCTGAACTGATCATGTCCGACCGTCGATTGTAGTATGGCGTACGTTGGTCAAGGTACGTCCTTCGTTTAAGGGACGTACGTCAATCTGCGGTGATCCCTGACCTGCATACTCGCTGGTCTAGGTCCACATTCCCTTGAGCCCCACACCCAGTCTGGCGCAACTCTCTCTGGCTCAAGGGTCTTGTGACAGATAACCCAGAAAACTGCGCAATTGCGGCCAGGTTTTAGGCCGCTCAAACCAAAACAGCCATAACAGATTTGCCAATCGGAGCTCGCCTTGTAAACGCGTTTGGGTAAATCCGGAGATCGCTGACTTAACACATATTGTTGTTTTGCCATCTTTGTTTCGCTGAAGTGATGGGGCGCCATGCGGGAACGAGGCTCAAGAGCGTTGATTGGCCAGCCATCAGCCATAGAGCATACCGAGCATTGTCTTATTTGGAAAGCGGGTTTTTCCGATTGCAGCACTTGGCCACATGTATTGCACACAGACTCTGAGGCAGTGGAGAGGAACGAACCCCCAGAGTCGAGGGTTGTAGACTATTGACTTGGCTAGATGACTCCAGTTTGTATGTACAGTTGGACATGCAGACCAAGTTAACCTATGTCTATGATCAGATGATATGCCACGATGTCAATGGCGAAATATATGATGATGACCTGCTTTCGATAATAATAATAATTATATATATACGAGTAACAAATGTTCTCTCACTTCTGACGGTCTTGACAAATCCACCAACTGGATACTATGAGTTTCAGTGAGCAACTTTATGTCATTGATAATCATATTATGATTTTGTGACACTTAAATTGAAAGTAAAATAGAAAAAGCTTGCTGTGAAATGCTACAACCAATTTGTTCAAATTTGCCACAATAAGCCAACTGTGGTGCATATCTTTCTGTTTTCGGTTGCGAGGAGGTTCCAATCCAGAAATCAATTTAGTTTGACAATTAATTGAACCTACTTGTAATGACTTTTTAGTTTAGAAGAAGAGTAATGTTTGGGAAATGCATTACAGTGGTTAATTTTTTTAGTAAGTCAATTTCCATGATGATACTGAATCATCCAAGGTGCTGTACCTTATTTTCTGGATTTTTTTCTGATGGTGAACATGATGGTTTAAAATAGAATGTAACAATAACGGTCCAATGAACCCTATGATTATGGTGATGCTGACAAAGCAATTGCAATCAACTGACAAACCATGCACAGATGTGCAAGTCAAAATTCCTGAAATAGTCACTCGTGCAATGGTTCATGGAGCATGAAAATCAGCTGAGGTAGAGTGGTTAACACTCACTCATCAATCTCAAAAAGAAAGAGGCACGTTTTATGACATATTCTTTAGTGGTATGACATTTAATTGTCGTGCAAGTCCCCTTGAAATGCCAGCTTATTTGCAATATAAATCAAGGGCAAAAATGGTGGATGATATCACCCAGCCCGATGAATTTGACACATGGTCATACATATAGTTGCAGAAAAATATAACAGCTGTTTTGTGTTGGATGGCATGAATGTGTGCTCGACTCATAAATCTCACTTGTCTGGTAGGACTAGTTGAGTAGGCAAGTCCCTTGTCCGACAGGACAAATCACTTCTCCCAGGTCCCCCTATGGGTCTGGGGGTAGAATAGGCCCACTGTATCCTCCTGCGTATCGTAAGAGGCGTCTAATAGGGGGCAATCTGTTTGTTGTGGGTTGCGACTTGTGTCAGTGAACAATGGGATCCTGGTGGTTGAGCAGAGTGGTCCTTTTGAGGGCAATTTCTGCAAAATGCCACTCGGGCCCGGAGTTCACCTAGGCGAGAGGCTGGAAGGGCCTAGTCCAGTCAGTCGGCTGGCGGTGACTTGCCCTAGCATAATCCTTTCCATTTTTATATTTTCCATTTTCATTTATCCTAGAAGGTGGCTGCTTAATCAGGTCAATCATAACCTATTAACCTTTCTTGGCACCATATAACACACGAGTGTTGGTGTGCCGTTAAATCCCATACTTACCTTACTTGTCCCGGGCAAACGGACAACTCTTATTGTTAAACCCTACCACAGGTGAAGGACTTGTAAGAGCTCCATATTCACATGCCTGTTCAAAACATGCACCAATGTTTATACCATAACAGAAAGACGACCAAGCAAAACTTGTTTGGTTTGTTTTCTAAATTCTCTCACACGTAATAATCCTTACATATGCATAGTTCAAATGTACCACTATAAATGCTCTTCATTTGCTTGTCTGTTGCATAAGAAGAACCCCTATGGTAAATTCAAATGATGCTTGTATAATTAATGACTCTATATTCCATGAGTCTAGACAATCTGAGTTGTGGCATCTGGCATGTACAACACAAGACATTTTTTATCAGTTCAATAATAACATGGGTTGTTAATATTAGCTGTCTATTTACTTGTACCTTCAGAAAGAAGAAGAAATCTAAAGACAAAGATAAAGAGAAACAGATGGTACAATTGTCAATGACATCTGAAAAGAAAGATGGAGGAACTGTACGCAGTCCACCTATTGAAACCCGCACCAAGGCCGAACTGGCTTATCTCAGAGCTCAAGAGAAAAGGGTAAGGCTCTGCACAATGTTGTCGTTATAAGTTAATTTGGTATTGAAGTTTTCATCCGAATTTGTGTAAGATAAGGGTGGGAGGGTCGGAAATGGAGGATTAATAACGGTAAAAAGAAGATATCAAATATCATTCCTTATTTTGTGGATTTGTTTACAGGCAGCTGATACTCTGCTGGAAAAGGCTTCAAAGACTCACAAGGAGAGAATCATGGTAATGATGTACTTTCCGATTCATACAGTCTTGTCATACTCTCTTTCCAACAATCCACCTATGCTGTGGCGACAGTACTCTGTAACGACACATGGTTCATATCCCACACCATATCAAGTCTTCATTGAATCGATGACCACCATACAACGAATTACCAGTCTCTTGCTATTTTATATTGATTCTCATCGTAGTTTTATCTTTTTCGCAGGACTTCAACGAAAAGCTTGACTCGTTAACCGAACATTTTGACATCCCCAAAGTCAGCTGGACCAAATGAGGACGTTGCGGTCAGTGGACTGACCAATTCAACGTCACTGTGTTTCTGATACCACAAACCAGAGCCATTCAGATATGAAGCTGTCATACATTGAAAAGTTCCCACTCATGTGTTACTGGGAAGTCATAATCATATAGGTGATGACTGGAGGTCATATTCATTAAAACGTCTTCTGGGAAGTCCCAAGTTACTCGAATGTGAATTACAACTGTGTCTGGTGTCTTCGTCATTGTCTCTTGCGTCCTTGTCATGTCATTAAATATTATATACAATTCTCTCTGTCGCTGTTCCTTGAAAAATTCAATTGGAGAACGATCCTCAATCCATTTAAACAAGAAGATGTAAGTTGAAACTGGACAACATGTATGTTCTTTATGCAGTAACATATTTGGACAAAACAACCAGAAAACTGACAAGTTGTGACCGTGTATTCTTTGTAAAAAAGGATGGAATAGTGATATTTCTTTCTGTGGCTAATATGATTCGTGGTCTGATGGCATAGGTAACAGCCACTCAGCAACTGTTCTGACTTCGAAACTGACGCAGTCCTTCAAGGAAGACTTTCTTGGTTTGCTCCATCATCTCATTGTACAACTTGAGATCTTCCTGCTTGGCTTTGAGAGTACTTTGCAGGGCAGCTTTTATAGCCTCATTTTCATCCTTTTGTATGGCCAACCTGCAATCATATAAACATTGCTCTCCACCTCAAATGCTTAAGGTGATTGAAAAATGGATGGATTATTTTGAATGGTGTGAACATGTACTTCAAGAAATATCAGTCACAGTACCTGACTTCAAGTTCCTCAACATTTGATTGCAGTGAATTTTCACTAGCAAGAGCATCCCGAAGGCTTACAGTGGAAGCAGAGGTCTTCCCCTTGGTTTTCTTTGCTGATTAACACAGACACATGTGGCACCCGTTATAGCATAATATCGCTGGCAGTTGTTCATTGATGAGGCGTGTACTGTTAACGCACCTGACTGCGACTGCTCTACTTTCGCCTTGCCAAGCCTCTTCTCTAGCTCGACACTCTTCCTTCTCTCAGCCACAAGGTCATTCTGAAGGTCAGCACTTTGTAAGGTAGCCTCAGCTATTCTGCAACCATGTAAAGATCAATGAAAAACATAAAAAGCCACAGTCAAAAACAAACTTGAAGTGGGTCCAAGGGTAATACTGACCTTTGCTCAAGAACACCGACTAATTCAGCTAATTTGTCTCTCTCAACAGTAGCAGCCTGACTTATACTTTTATACTCCTGGCATTGTAGTCTCAACTCTTCCAACATATCCCCATCAACACTGCAACATCATAGAATGAATATATATATATATATATAATTATGTGTATATATATATACACATAATTTTGTGAGTTGTCACTGATGCCATCTTCTGTTTCATTGACCTGGCCTCATCTCCATGTTATAAGTGTCTGGCAATCTTTTGTTGATGTAGAAATAGTCTGGCAAGGAAGAAAAAGCACATGGCTGAAACTTACCCAGAAGCCTGGCTGTTCGATCTCATAGTAGACTTTGACATTGGCCTACTGAGCCTGTATTTACACATCCATATGACATCACAAGAAGCCATTTAGGAATGGAGAAACTTAAATTTGTACAAAGGAAAGCTGATGACTTTTTCATGTTAAGCTGGTTAATTTCAGCCGACATTTACATTGCAGGAAAGGTAAACCATTACGTAAGATGGAACAATCATGGCTTCACTTCATTTTCCACTCTATAATCATTGTCTATCATATTCATATTTAGAGATAATATGTAGCTCAGTTACCCCAACCTATGTTGGTGCTTAAATGCCATGTGTGATTTCTATGGATTTTCGTTTCTGTGTTTCTATGTCCACATGAAAGAGAATGTTCAGTAGGGGGTACAGCAGATTGAGTGTTTTTACCTTGATGATTGTGGGGCCGGGGAAGGTGAGGCTACATACTCCTCTAGTACTTCAGCTATAACAGATGTGGGTCTGTCACACGGTGTGACTGACGCGATGTTCGTTCAAACAGATCATTCACACCACTCAACTGAGCTTTCTGTAAATTCTGAAAATACAGGCACAAATATAAAATACAAATACATGCCTCTGTGGTCAATAAATTGGAGAAAAGATTATTGTAAGGTTCGAACTGTTAGTTGAAGCTGCTCAATTTCTTGTTCCAGCATTTTCACTTTCTTCTCCTTTTCAGAAACTATACTTTTCAGTTGTTCAACAATGTTGTTTTCTTGTTGAGCTTGTGATGTCTTCTTTTGCATAGATTTCTCCTTGTCAATGTCACTCTCTTGTTTGATCTTGCTGGCTTCGTCCATAGAGACCTTCAACTGCTCTTGCTGTTTCTACAGAGGTATCAATACACACCACAATATCAATCATTAAAGAAGTGCTTGTGGACTAATATTGTAGTCTTGGCTACTTTATCACTAAAAGGATTTGCAAAGAGATTTGGTAATTAGTGGTTATTAAATCTCACATTAATTAAGGGCATATGGACAGTGTTTAGATGTCACTGTACTAGCATTGAACGAGGATGGTAGTGGATGATTAGATGAACTCGTACAAATAGAGCCTGAATGAGTTCATCATCGTGTCTTCCCTTCTCCAGTAGAGTTGCAATCTGCTGTTTGGCCATTTTCAGTTCATTGCTCAGTACCTTGTTCCTACACAACAGCATCATTGATAGACACACTGTATTGCCAACTTTCATCTTCATTGTAATTAATTACAAAGAGGAAATAGGTATTTAGGAACAATTGTTGTCAAAAAGTCATAGTAAAATTATTCCTCACAGATGATATTTGGTTGGATACAATAACAGTTGTACAATGTTTATTGATATACTACCTGGCCTTGGAAGCATCTGTTTTATTCTTAAGGCTTTCATAATCTTTTTCCAGTGCTTTTGCATCAGTTTGCATCTTCTATTGATATAATAACAAAACAATGTGAGTTACATGGAAAGGAAACAACCACATGTATATGCTATGCTCTTTGCCATATCATTAAAGAATCAATTTAACTTGACGATAACATTAGACAAACAATGGTTTTAATTTTCATCAATCCAAAATTTTTGTACATATTTACCTCCATCATTTCCTTACGATCTTTTTCCATTTTTCTAATCTTTTCTCTGCCTCGGTCATCCACATTTTGTTTTCTATAAGTAGCTGACCCCATGAATTCATCTTCAAGGTCAATGTCAAGTGCCTTTGACTTTGACTGGTGTTCTGACAATTGACCTTTAAGGTCATTAACCTTGATGACACAATATATAATGGTAACGCATAAACATTTCACTAAAAATTTGTCCTAAAAGTTGCTCAGATTACTTGCAAATATATCATATAATTTTACAAGTTTTACAAAACACAATATATATATATATATATATATATATATATATATATATATATATATATATATATATATATATATATATATATATATATATATATATATATATGGATCAAAGTACAATACTAAATGAGGGTATAAACTTGCCAACCTTTTTTTGCAGGGAGATTATTTGTTGTGACCTCCCCCTCCAGCCAGCCGATCCACTCAACATGGACTGGAGGTTAACATTCTCACCAACCTCCTGACTTAACACCTGCTCAACCAAAAAAGCATCCCACTCAACTTGACATTATAACCAACTACTGAGTAATTCAAAGTAGAAAGTGTCTCTGGGGAAAGTATGAAACATTCACCTGGATTCAGACTCATTAGTTCAATTAGAGAACATTGCATTTCTAGCAGTACATTACCTTGTGTGCCATCTTTATCTCTTGGCGTAGCAATTGATTCTGATTGCGTTGTTCTGACAGCTTCATTTCTGTTTGTCTCAATTTTTCTTGCAATCCTTTTATATCTTGCGCGGTCATCTGTGGGTTAAAATTAGTTTACCCAGTATACTGATGTTTCCAATGTGAACACAGATATTTTTTTCATCATTTGTGCATTCCGTTAATTTCTTACCTTTTCTCCTGATGCACCGTCGGTCTGGATAGATTCAAGACTGACTATTGACCCATTAGATGGTTCAACTTTGCCATCAGAATTCTGTCAAACAGGAAACATTCATCCCCTTATGAAAATCATTGATCATTCACACGTGGCAGACTAACATGCGATGCATCACAAGAAACAACATGTAAATAGATTTCTTTGGCCACTTACAGCAATTTTTTTTTCCAATTCACCACACTTTCTGGCAAGTTGTCTTGATTTGGTTCGTTCTGATTCTACTTCAGCTGTTAGCTCTCTTATTTTCTTTGATAATTCTACTATTTTTGTTGCAGCAGTTTCATTGCTTACACCTGGCATGGGGAAAAGTTACAGTTTATATAATGTTAGTTTTAACAACTTGACCATTATAAGCCTTTAGAACTGTGGTGCATTTATTATCACCACATGTCATTTGTTTCTTAATAATTTCACAGCCTAAGTTTAGTAACATTTGCTAAATTACTGAATATTATAATAGCTTGTGATTTATCCACCCTGTTGCATTAGCTCTTTCTCCCTTTCTCCTCTCTTTTTCAGCTGCCTCAGTTCCAGATCTCGCTCACTGAGGAGTTTGTAAAGACGACCCGTTTCATCTTTCATTTCCTATTCAAGGAACAATTATCTACATTAACACTATAAGACATGGCACATGGCTAATATTTCAAAGGGAGCAATGATGAAAATATGCAAGCCATAAAAAATACTGGAATGGAAAGCATACTATAATTATACAGTGAAACATTTGGCACTCTAAGTTGACATATAAACAAATACGAATAGAACATGGAATATAAAAAATTACCCTCAGCTGATCATTTAGATGGTTGACTAGTTCTTCTGAATAAATGGACCCATTACTGGGAGGATCTGCCAACTGATGAAGATACATGAACAATAAATATTGCATATATATATATATATTTATATATGTTTATATATATTTATATATATATATGTATATATATGTATATATATATATATGTTATATATATATATATATATATATATATATATATATATATATATATATATATATATATATATATATATCTGTGTGTGTGTGTTATATGTATATTTATATGTATGTGTGTGAGCGTGCTTGTGTGTCTGTATTCAAGAGAATTATAGTTACCTTCAAACCAAGGTCATCATCTACACCAAATGCCTGGCTTGATGTACGCTCTGCTGACAAAGCACTTTTCTCCTTTTTCTTCTTATCTTGCCTCTCTTTGATGCGAGTCAGCTTTCTCTGTTGTTGTAGCTGTAATGAGCTGAACTGCTTCTGCAGTGTTTCTTGACTGCCATCCATACCTGTTCAAAAGTTCACTGCAACAGATTATAAGGTTCAAATCATTGGCCGGCATGCATGTCACTGGCTCCTCGATATAATGAACAATAATGATATGGCCCTCCCATAAAGTATTTTCAGTACCAAATGGTCTACCCTACCTTTACCCTGAATAGACTTTATGCAAAGCAAGACAACAGATGCACTGGTTAGACGATACATGAAAGTGGTGAACATCGAAGGCAGATAAGTAACTACTTCACCCAGACCCAGTCGGTGACCTGGCTCCACATGTGTAAACGAAAAGGCTGTTGACAACTCGTGTACATACAGGGTTCATTAAATCCCACTCTTCAACCACTGGTCTAGCAGCAAGCTAAGCCAAGTCCATTATATGTCTAGTTACTGAACCGTAAGTTTATATCATAGTTACTCCTGTTTAAAGGCACACTTTTGTTCACAGAAATTCAAGCAAAAAATCAGGGGTGCCACATATTCAAGGCTAGGAAATCTTGCAATCATAACATCAAGCAATCATATTGGATTACAGAACATCCCCCCAAACCATCAGGGTTTTGTCCACTGTTGCATTTTGAACATCATCTCAAAGATGGACCTTGGGATTTTTACATAAAAGTGTACTAACAGTCCGGAGTGAGCATTAACATTATGTAGAATCTAATATAATTAGTCAAAAAGACTTGATAGTATCAAATTCTCATTCATTATCATCATTCAATTTTCAACATCAGCAGAGAATATAAGTGAAAGAATCATTCAGGTTGAAATAGAAGCATACAAATGTGCACTGTATAACCTTAATATAAACATTTTTGAGCCCTGCTTTACCACATGAAGGAAGCATATTTAAAAACATCATCAGCCCCATTGTCACTCAGAATCAGAACAGACAAAATCGTGTAAAATAAATTTGCTACACATTTGTTTTGTATTGATATTCATATACAATAAGGTGTTAACACTTCCTAGTGACTTCATCAAATTGGGTGAGCAAAAACTGAGTTGGAACAAAAGATAATGGTATGTCTATTTCAAATGGATGAAGAGTTATTCCTTGATTACTACTACCATCACATTTACCATGACATGGGGAGGGCCACTTTGGCAGACATAGTGTCTGGTAGTAGGTATACAGTCATACATACAGTCTACTATGGCCGGATACGGCAGTTGTAGGCAAGTTATTTCACCCTTGATGGTCGACAGTCTGATATCCCATCTACCGCCCTGATATGAAAGATTGAAAGTAGTAACCAGTGAGGAAGCTGTCAGAGGCAAAATCTTTTTGCTAGGGGTGTCCAACTATGATGCTGAAAATGGCACATGCTTTTGCTGCAATACTTTTCTTCCATGTTTTGAACACCCTAAAAGCAGCAGACGTCCTGCAGAACTAGAATCCATTGAGATAGAACAATTAGATGTCAGTGGTTCTTTTTGAAATAATACCGTATATAAAGTGGTAAAGTTTTGAATTTTGTAAAATTGATTGACATCCGTATCTTTGCCTATGGCTTAGCCGTGCACGACGTCTTATTGTATATATTTATATTACCGTCATGAGCGGCTACCTATGGCTATGCCAGTCGAAAAAGACTCAACAGCTAGCCGTGAACGACATCTTATTGACCATTTTATTACCGTTGTGCGCGGCTACTCAACAGCTAGGCAAAGAAACTCCGCCTCTGACAGCTTCGCGCTATTTACTACTTTCGATCTCTCACATCCGCACCTAAGGTGGCATCAGATCATCAAAACACCAGGGCAGGGGCGAGTGCCTTGCATACTCAACTAGGGCTGTCAGTGATTTTTTTTCCAATTCATTGCATCTCGTTGAAATTATACATGAAGATAGGTATACCCATGAGGATTCTAAAAAGGTATGTTTCATTTTTTAAATCAATTAGTAAAAAAGTTATTGCGGTATCAAATTCCATGGTATTGCTCAGTTTTATGGCAGTTTTCTACGGTAAGGGATAACAGACACCTTAATTACGGGTTTCTCTTTGTCTAATTGATTTAAAAAAATGAAACATAGCTTATTAGAATCCTCTAGATTATACATTTCTATTGGTATTAATTTACTATGATATTCAACATATAAGACATGAAAAGTGTATGTTATCCCTTACCATAGAATTCTGGCACAAAACCGAGCAATAACGTGGAAATTGAAACCTCAATAACTTTTTTACTAATTGATTTAAAAAAATGAAACATAGCTTATTAGAATCCTCTAGATTATACATTTCTTGTGGTATAATTTCACTATGATATTGAACATATAAGACATGAAAAGTGTCTGTTATCCCTTACCATAGAATTCTGGCACAAAACCGAGAAATACCACGGAAATTGAAACCTCAATAACTTTTCGTCTAATTGACTTAGAATGAAACATACCTTTTTGGAATCATCATGAGTAAACCTATTTTCATGTATAATTTCATCGAGATACAATGAATTTGAAAAAAAATCACTGACACCCCTACTATACAGCTATAGACTATAGTATAGAATTGATGAAATGATACATCCGCGCTGACTTATAATATGCTCGTCGTGCAACAAACTAAATCGTTCTCAAGATGTAACTGTGGAATGAGTAATAAATGATTGGGATGTAATCAAATAATCATTTATTACGGGAAGAGAAATTCACCAGTTTCTGTCCAACAAGTCATACACTTTTACTCAAGGAAGCTGTAACGATAGTAAACAACGAAGGCATTCAAACCGGATGTGACGCTATTCAGTCTTTATGGTACAAATGTCAGAACAATGACAATTACGTTTATTGGCAATCATGCACACACTTGGAGTAGATCAAATTATTTACATAATTTTGATTGAAATAACATTATAGTGCAGCATACAACGCAATAGTTGCACAATAGGAGTACAACTAGTTCTATCTCAAAACTAAAAACATCTTAATACAAACAGTACACATTAAAGCATACGGTTAAGTTTCTATATAGGACCACCAACAGAGAGACCTGCAACTGAGGGATGTTGGCCATTTAATGTCAGTTGTCTTATCTCAAGTGAAACCCTATGTTTATTAAATATTCCTCGAGTCCAAAGTGTTGTTTGAAAATTGTGTAGGTTCTCAATTTATTTCCCGCTATACATATTTAAGAATCTCAGGCGTCTGTAAAGACAAATACCGACTAGGCGAGTTCCGCCATCTTGGATCGCTAAACCGGAAATCGGTGGTCGAGGAACGCGATTTTGACAGCTGTGAAATAGGTGGAAGACAGGTCGTCGTGTGGTAGATGTGATGTCTTTGATTTCGGGTGTGTCGCGGTTTGGAAGGATTAAGGACGCATTTCGTAGCTGTCGGTACGTTTGATCATGCATGCAGAAAGTCAATGCAATGAGGCTGGCCTCTCGCTCACGGTTTATTATGATCTGCTCAAATGCAACAACACCGCTCGTAACCATGCACGCCACTGGGTATATAAAGGGGTTAATCTCAATAATATGGTATATTTATGGTATATATCATAATGGTGAATCACTGCTGCGTTGTCGATTACATCACAAGCTCAAGAACTACACACCAGGATGGCTCCAAACCTAAATTCTTCAAATTCCCGGGGTAGATTCGCTACCCAGGTACAATGCATGGGTCAAGGCAGTTAGCAGGAAGAACTTAGCTATCAAACCACACACTTGTTTGTTCCAAGCATTTTGTAGAAGGTATGCCAACAACACCAACATCCAACACCATGCCTTAACATGGGTTACCCATGGAAGATACTTAAGACAAGGTGACTGTTTGATTTATTGTAATACATCAGTAAAGCTATGTCATACAGCTAAAATCTACTTCTGTTTGAGAATCTTAATTTGAATGTTATACTTCCAGGTTCAGATTGTCCTCTCGCCGTGAATATGAATCTAGGCTCAAGTTATCAAAGCAGTTACCCCCTGGTAAGAGTCCCATACAAAATGACGAAATATTGTTTAAATGCAATAGTTGTTATTTCACCTGTAGTACCTTAGTTTTATTGCATCATTTCTCGGGTTTTCACACTCAGTAAGATGTGGGGTGGTCTGGCTTCAGACAAGCACTTGTAAAAAACTCAGGTAAGGGAGTATCATTGGTCTTGTGTAACTTAACTTGTTGCTTGCCTGTATACTATGTACATATACCTGTTTATATCATTTGCTTTTCAAAATGTTTACAGGAGGAGAGTTCTTGGGTCAGTTGGACCCACACGACCAGATTATGGCAGACCGGGGTTTTGACACTGCAGATTTTCTGGCCCCCAGATGTGTCACTCTCAATATACCCCCATTCACAAAAGGAAAGACACAGCTTAGCCAATGTGAAGTCGAACGCCACAGAAAAGTGTCCAGCCTTAGGATTCACGTTGAGAGCAATAGACCGAATGTAGCAGGCTGTTTTCCCCCGAGTCCCCGAGTCGGATTAGCCAGCTTGACAATATTATGACAATTGTTTGTGCCATAACAAATCTCCTCCCTCCTTTTAGTACAAGATAGTGACCTTGAAACTTGAGTTGAGAACAGTACGCAATATATGGAAACAATGTAATTTATTACATCATTTGCCCCCTGTAAATATTTCACTATGATTACACATTTTAAATTGGTGATTTATGAAAATAAACAATATTTTGTAATGAAAGCGAGACAGTTGTTCTATGCATACCGTCATAGTATGGAAGAAAAAAACATTACCTTGACTACAAACAAATAATTAGTAACACACAATAAGTATAGCCATGTGCTAAATGTATGAATTAAATGTACAACAAGCTGATAGATTATCAGTATTAAAAGAGGATTTTCCATGCAATGCACATCTCTCCTAAAGTTTTGTGGACTGGTACAACCGGTCTGACTGGGCAGGTTTATGATGGACTTGATGGCAATGAGGTCCACATCAGCATTGTCAGCAATGACCGAAGCAATTGTTTGGGCAGGGGCTACATACTAAGAAGTCTCTGATATGACTACATGACTTGAAACATCAGCTGAAGAACAGACAAATATCAGTTAATTAGATTATTCAAGTAAGGAGATGCATAAATACAATAGTTCCATGAGATCTGATTTGCTGTAACCATAAGTGTACCAACTCACCAATGGAATTCTGTTGGTAGCCTCAGCTACAATATCCCAGAGGGATTCTTCATCTCTTTAGGTTGCTTGTTACGCACATGCCGCTTCCCATACTGGGGCATTGAGAAGCCGATATTCTGCAGCTTCATGGGGACAAGATCTGTCCTAAAGGGACAAACAACAAATGAATAACTATGAATCATAAAAGTAATTTATATATATATTAATGACAGTCATTGGCATGATGTCCACGTTACACAAATGTGGTAACTATGACTGCTTGCTTCCCCAAGCCCAGCCATACAGCAGCACCTTGCTCCATCCTTCTTGGTGAACGAGGGCCCACACATCATAAGGGGCGATTGTGGTGTGCTGAGATGGACTGACAGCTGTTGTATGCATAGTTGTATGCATCCATGGCCTTGAATGCACCCAAAGAATCCTTGTTGTAAATGACTGAAGCAATAATTCATTAGCAGTGTAAGTGAATTAAAGGGCCACTTCATACTACAGGTTAATAGTAAGTAGTGTTGAAATAAGAACAAACATTTCTAAGCAAGTATGACTGATAAGAAATCAAAAGCAACTAAACAAAAAAAAAATACCTGGTGTGTCAATCAATTAGTTGTAGAGGTTCCCATACTGAAATTGTGGGACCACCAGTTTGTTAGACTTTGTGGATGGGGAAGTGAGGCTTCACCATCAAGCTGAAGAAGACAGTCCAGACGCTGTTTGGCAAGTTGCTGGGTTTCAATTTCTGGAACATATGTGTCTTCAGGATAATACAATTTTTAAAAATAAATACATTGACCACAAGAAAAATCAAGGGCAAGAGCAATACCAAATGTGACACAATATCCCAATTATTTGATTAATTTGGATAAATCACCACCCAAGATTACAAAATGTTGATTAGCAATTGATTTCATAACCGAATTAATCATACGCATATTTTAATATTACCAAATTAAATTAATACAAATAACATTGGGTCTAAGAAAAACACAAAATAGAAGATACATATCTGTATGTTAACTCCATACCTGTGGGGTTTTTGGGAAGGTTGAGTTTCCAAGCCCAAAAGGCCAAAGTCGCAAGCTCCTGCTTTGATTCTTCAACTTTCAGTCGTATTTCTCCCAAATAATGCACAGTATATGAACTAAATGAGGCTCTAGTACTTTCTGTCATCTCTGAACTACATCGCACGGCATTTTCGGGTGATATATCGCAATTGGCGAGCTGAATCTCACGAAACGCAAAAACGTTCCGCCGGGTAGAAGCCATTACACACCAATGTTTTGATTTTGTAGACCACCGATTTCCGGTGGGCCTTCGGCACCAGGTGTCATGGCCGACAACTCGCATACTGGGTATAAGCTCTGTCATGAAGCTGGTGGTGATGGTAAAACAGATGGCGAGAAAAGTAGTCTAGAGACAAGGCACAGATTAAGCTGTCTGAATACCAAATTTTCAATAATCAGCTAAATCTGATAAAATTTGAAAGTTGATGGGATGATTTCATGTACCTAGGTGGCATAGGAAATTAACCTATCAGTGTCGAAGACCAGAAATTGTTGCTCAAATATTTTCGATGATTAATTCTGTTATTTGTTTTCGGCAATACGCGAATATTTTTTATGTTTGAAAACATGCCAATTTAAGTTTACCTACTGAATAAATATCAAGAGCCTCAAAACAGTTAGTTAAATACTGATCTTGCATCCCTTGAATTTTGCAATCTTTCGCCAGTGTGTTTCATTGGTCTGCTTTTTCGCAGTTTAAATTCATGCATAAATCAATGATATTAGTAGTCCTGGTACCAGTAATTAAAATAATAGTATAACTATTTGTTATAATGACAATTAAAGACTGACTGCAATGGCAAGTGTACTATATAACAGTTGACGGTAAAATGGTTAAGATAGACAAACTAAACAATATTATATGCTTAAGCAAGGAGTTAAAGGCTATCAGTTATAACTCCTTGACTTAAGGTAACGTGTTATTCAGGATTTGTGGTGGAAATCGTTCAGAGTTAATTAAGAGGATATTTTCACATGTTGTTTCTCAATGTTTCACTATAAGTTTCACACAAGAAAAGAAACCCATCTCTTAAATTGTCTGTAGCGTACAATAATGCACGAAGATACTTAATTACAATGCGAGCCTAAATATTGTAGTACCAGTAGCATATGCTAAACATATGTTTGTATGATGAAATTTGCAAACACATATATTATAAATAACCCCGACGTTTTATCTCTTATTGTTATTTATCTTCAACGTGTATATCTTCAAACTAATACTGAATGTTCCGTCCAAAGGCTTGGCGAAGAGTTCTTTAGGCTCGTCCATTTTGAACAGCGCTTGATTTCTTTAATTTTTATTTTCTATTTATCATAAATTATTTGAAACAAAGTTTGTCTTGTCTTCTCTTGTATATAACCGCCTATTTTCTCTTGGGTTATTAGGATAATTGAAATAGATATATACAGTTATGTTATCATTCATTCTGCCTGATTAGCCCAGAATAAAGGTTATCGTTTTACTGAGCCGACATTTGGGGCAATACTCCATCAATACGCTGTGCAGCGTTCGTATTTGGTGTGAATTTTAGTGCCAAAGTTGCCGGCAACGACTTTTAAGTACAAAGAAATAGCTCCGAACAAACTTTCATAATTGCATTTATATGAAATTCGGTACCTATAAGTTGATATGCTCAATTTTATTATGTATCATATTATGTGCGCGAAATACTCAAAACACTCAATATATCAAAATCAAAGAATATGTACGGACCTTAGAGTAGTAATACCGAATTAACATCGCGAACTTGACAAGTGTTCCGTCAACCGTTTGTTGACAAACAGTCTTGATATTTCATCTTTAACGTATATTACATCCACCAAGCGTCGTGTATTAGGTAAATCAATTAGTTTATAAGTTAATTTGACTGCAAGATTGAATGCATAAATTGTTCCAAGGTGAGAGTGCTGGTCTCGTGGGCTATCACCAAAATTATTTGTTTTGTGTAGGGTTGAACATGCCATTTCCATTCAGAATTCTAATTTCTATAAGTTATCAGTTGGCATTCTGTTAAAATAATGTGGTAGCCTTTAATTTGATAGAAGGGAAGTATCGGCTGTCTTAATAGGTGTGCTTTCACATGTTAAATTGTGTAAAACTGTGTTTAAATTGGGTACGTGCAGTCGTTCGTCGAGTATTCGCCATTTTGAATAAGTAATTGGTAAGGCCTGGGTCAACTTGCGTATGAATCGGTTGTTCAGTTGTTTGCGCCCTCGTTGACAGCCCTTGGTGGTTTTAGATAGCAAATATGACTGAATAAACAAGTGATATGCTATTTTGACCAGTAAATATGCAATTTTATTTCACTTATTTTTGTTTTACTAGCTCTTTACTACTTTAGAAGAATGTTAACCTACCAATGTCAACCATGCTAGATTGGGTTCATCACAACTCTAGATGCATTTTCGAGAGAATGAATATTTGGGCATATTTGTGAGAGAAACGAGTCAACATTTGTAGACTATGTATTATAATTCAATGCATAATAAATTTTGAAAAGTAGCCTAATGCTATAATTGTTTGTCCAGAGCAAAATTCACAAGATGGAGTCCTCAAGTGGGGGTCACAACATCCCCAAAATTATGGTGTTCAGGCCAACCTATGAGGAATTCAAAGACTTCTCCAAGTACATAGCATATATTGAATCACAGGGCGCCCAAAAAGCTGGGTTAGCTAAGGTGAGATGATTTATCAAATTTGGTAAAAATATTTTAAAAAAGTTGCTGATATATTTGTTCCTGTTTTTAGGATGTGGCATTTTTTAGAAATTAATTACAAATTTATTTGCAGTGGTGATTTTGGTGTGGAATTAATGATGATTTTTTTATCAGAGCCATGATGTCTAAATGTATCCAATTTAATTGAGGTAAGAGGGATGGTAGTAACAAATCAATTACATAACTGGTTTCATGGTGTTGATGACGTGTTATTGTAGATTATCCCTCCTAAGGAATGGTGTCCTCGTCGTGGAGGCTATGAAGATCTAGATATGATGATTCCGGCTCCCATCTCGCAGATGGTCACTGGATGTCAGGGTCTCTATCAACAGTATAACATCACCAAGAAGCCGCTTCATGTCAAAGAATTCGAAAAGCTGGCCAAGAGTGACAAGTATGTGCAAAAGTTGTAATTTTTTTTATTGTGGATTATTTCCATTATGAAATAATTGTGTTTAATTTGATGAGTTGATGTACAACTTTCATACAATATATTCTGTTGTGTTTCACTAGATACAAGCCACCATTTCATCGTGACAATGAGGAATTAGAGCGTAAATACTGGAAGAATATCACTTTCAATCAGCCTATTTATGGTGCTGATATATCTGGAAGTATTACAGACCCTGACCAAGATGCTTGGAACATCAACCGACTTGGTTCCATTCTAGATTGCGTTGATGATGAATATGGTGTGAAGATTGAGGGTGTTAACACAGCTTACCTGTATTTTGGCATGTGGAAAACGACATTTCCCTGGCATACCGAAGATATGGACCTGTACAGCATTAATTATTTACATTTTGGAGCACCTAAGTCATGGTATGCTATACCACCTGAGCACGGTCGTCGATTGGAAAGGCTTGCCAAAGGTAGAGACATCCAACTATTCATATTTGGCAATTTCCTACTAGTGTCTTCCTCTCCAAGTCATTAAAATGTTGGCTCTGCTCTGTCAGGTTTCTTCCCAAGCAGCAACCAGGCTTGCCCATCTTTTCTGCGTCATAAGATGACCATTATTTCACCAAGTATTCTGAAGCAGTATTCCATCCCATTCAACAAGGTGAGCCTAGTTAGAATTGTGTAATGGTATTTGTTTTTCCTATATAGAAGTCTTCAGTCTGTACCAGGGTCTTAGCCAGGATTTCCAACCTGCCTGTCCACCCCTGCCCCCAACCCGTCCATACCTCCTCCCCCCGGCTAGCATCGTCGTCCCACCGCCACCACCCGCCTTTAGGAAATTCCAGCCTGTACAAATCGACAATCCATAGGACGAGTGGTCGGGTCTCTGGCTAAGACCCTGGTGTGCACTCTGATACTCTGCAATCTAACGTTAATCTGGTTGTTTTTTTTAAAGATAACCCAGGAGGCTGGTGAGTTCATGATAACATTCCCATATGGCTACCATGCTGGCTATAACAATGGCTACAACTGTGCTGAATCCACCAACTTTGCGATGCCACGCTGGATTGAATATGGAAAACGATGCTTGCAGGTGAAGTACATCAATGAAAGAATGATATATTGATCATTTTCAGAGTCGTAGAATAGTTCCATTCTAAAACTTCATAGCATGTTTTCAGTGTAACTGCAGTCGGGATATGGTTCGCATCAGCATGGACTGCTTTGTGAAGAAATTTCAGCCTGACAAGTATGAATTATGGAAAGCTGGCAAAGATATAGCCCCTCACCCAGAAGATGACCAGGCCAAGCTCTCCAGTCACCGAAATAAGGGCGTCGGCAAGCAAGAGTTTGATCCTGATATGGAAGTCATTGGGTTAGTTATTTTTCATGATACATATTGATTTGAGACTGACGTGGGATGGATTAGGGGCCTCATTGTGTAATCTTGTTGTTGTTGGGTATAGTGAGGACAAAAAGCAAAAGGTAAAAGCCCACAGCCTGGGGAGCATGAGTACCAAACGTCACCCCCCAGCTCGTAACTACGGTGAGCAGCCACCAGAAATTGCAGAGATGTTGCAAGTCAAGCCTGGGAAAAGCCCTAGGAAGAGGGGCCCCGGTTCTCCCAAGAGAGGCTCGCCCAAGAAAAAACCCAAAAAAACTGGGAATGATCAAGGTGTTGTGGAAGGCCAAAATATTGATGGACAAGCAGGTGATTCTGAGCTTCCTGTTCTGTTGAAAGAAGAGCCTTTTGTTGTACTTGAATCTATGTTGCCTGATGTGATTATCAAGAATGAGCCTCATTTGGTGCAAGTCAGTGGTTCCGACGCATCTTCCAGTCTCCTGAATCAATCCAGTAAACTTAAAATCAATACTTACTTGAAGCCACCCGAGGTCAAGCCTGAACTTGCTCCCGAGCCTGTCGTCTGTTCAACAACCACCAGTTTCCAAGCAGCTTTCCTTCAACACATGGCACACGGTTCACCAGACACACAAAGTGAACTTCAGGGGTCCAACGCTTGTCTAAAGCTGAAGGTTGTGGCCAAATCAGCCCCTATGACACAGACAGCTGGCAGTGTTAATTTGCCACATTTAACTCCAACCGCTTCCATGCCAAATGATGTAGACCCCCCAGAGTTAAAAAGAGAATCTCCCATATTTGTGCTTGGAGAAAGTCCGATATCCATGCCCAACCTGATGTCGGCAGTGTCTCCCCTCGTCCCCCCTGCAGGTTCCCCACATGTGCCTCCTCTCCTCCCCAGCAGAACAAGCTCTACAGAACCTCATACTCTTGCCCCATCATTAGAGATGAATCCGGTAAATGCTGCAATAAAGCTCGAGGAATTGTCAACTATGGAATGTGCGGTTAAAGAAGTGAAACCAATTCTCGCTGAACCCCTGGTGGCAAGTGGTTATGAGGCCAGTGTGTCCACTACAAGGGGTATGAATACCTGTGCTAGTGTCAATCCATTGCCCCCTGTGACTGTTGACACATCTGTGTATGACTGTGTAAACTACATTCCTCCACTCTCTTTACCTATGCAACCTGTGACAGAGTCCAGTAGCAGCACACAGGTCCACATGCCTGTCACATTAACACTCGGCAAAACAGAGTACATTCAAATTGCTAGCGGTCCTCCAAGGAAGAAGGAAGCTCCAAAGGTTATGATGACTTCATCAATCGTGCTGCCAACATCTGTTCAGTCTCAAACACTAGCTGTCATGGGCAGCGCTGTGAAAGACATGCCCCATGTGAGCCCTGGTATGGTTCAAGGTATACCTGCACAGGTGTACATGGATGGTATCAAGCAACTGCACCCCGCTGTCCATACCATATCGTCTATCAAACAGGCCCAGTTGGCAAAGGAAATGCATAGCATTGCCGAAACCAAGCAGCTTTTGGGAACCTATCCCGCAGCTGCCATTCCGGCACCTCTCGACTTATCCAAACAGCGCCAGGTAAGTGTGGGTCTTTCCTCACTCACCCCGAGGCCCATAGCATCTGTCCTGTCTGGGGTACCGTCTTCGCAGGTGTTAGCAGCATCACTCGGTAGTGTTCAAATGAGTAACTCAGCCGTGTGTAGTGGGCAAGTCTCTCAAAAGCCCATCCTGCAGACTCAGCAGGGTCATCTTGTTCGTGTACCCTTTGTTGCCACCTCCACCCCAGGCACTGTGAAACTGGGTCAAGCACCGCAGACTGTGACTCGATTTGTGGCACCTAACCTCGCTATGCTTCATAAATTCAACAAACCGCAGGACCAGAATCGTGTGAACCATGTGATTGGCCCTGCTATTACTTCTTTGGGCAACTCTATTGCAATAAATGTACCTCAGGAATCTCTTCAAACAGGCAAAGTACCATTTCCAGTACTGTCAGCTACTCTGGACAAAAACAGGACTAATCCACAATATGTTCAAACACTCGCCTCCAGTCAGGGTGTCAGCGTATCAGCTCCTGTTTTAACAGTGCCTCAAACAAACTTATTGAAAAATGTTCCCTCTAATAAACAACAATTGAAAAAGGGTTTCATTCAGCTCAAAGGCGCCTCTTCCAACACACTGGCAGATCATAGTAAGAATTTCCAGGGAACAGGTGTTCGTGTTGCCTTACCTGCAGCTCAAGATGGCAACAATTTAGCAATGCAGACAAAAAACTTGAATGGAGTGGCAGTAACCAGTCAGCCAACAGCCAGTGTGCAAGCTCTGTCACTCCCCCAGGTTGCTCAACGCTTGCACACACTTCTCCGCGGCTCTACCAACTCATCTCAGCCCCAGCACTCAATCCATATCCCACCCAACTCCGTGCTTACCCAAATCCAACTGCAAAGACCTGGGGGACATATCCAGACCAGGCAGGTCGTGTTGCAGACCCCCGTGTTAGCAGGTCCAGTTCCGACTCCAGTCACTGTGCCTCGGCCCCAAGCCCAGTGCAGGGTCTCGCAGGCTATGGTGGTGCCACAGAGTCCTGGGGCTCGCCCAGCCCTGCCAACGCCGATTGTGGTGATGCCACTCGACGCCAAACTGCTGTCTACAGACCCCCCGTTCAGTACATCCAGCCTGACCACCACCCTGACCACCAGCGTCTCACCAACCCACACAAAGGAAAGTA
Organism: Urechis unicinctus; assembly: GCA_034190875.2. Classification (NCBI taxonomy): domain Eukaryota; kingdom Metazoa; phylum Annelida; class Polychaeta; order Xenopneusta; family Urechidae; genus Urechis; species Urechis unicinctus. The sequence continues at coordinate 31,546,510 of CM067350.1, read as the reverse complement.
GCCACTCCTCCGCTGGCGTCAAATATCCTGTTGTTCCTCCCGCCGACCAACCATCACACGATGCTGAGGCTAACACCATGCAGATCTCAGGAGAAGAATCTGCGGTGAAGATTGAAGCTACAGAAACGCCACCTGAGCTTCCACATTCACTTGAACAATTAAAGCACCCAAATACTCAACCACCTGATCCATTTGAAACTAGTGGTGAAAGCTTATCAAATCCAAGGGCAGACATCAAACCATCTATAGCCAGCAGCCTAATTCTTCCAACAGAATTCTCTACTCCCATACCTATGCCAGGTTCCGGTGATCTGGTGACCGAGAAGGTAGAATTTTCTGAATTGAACATGTGTAATGAAGAGCTCATCTCTGAGGAAGTCACTGCTGAGTGTATGTTAACCGAGAACTACACGGAAGTGATCAAAGAGGAGCCCCCTCCATACCTGTCCGAGGTGGAGACGATATCCTGCGAGCACTCTTATCAGCAGAGCGCATCTGAAGCCCCGCTCAAGGCAGAACGTCTCCTAGGCAACATGATGGCTGGCTCTGCTCACATCCCTAAGAAGAGAAAACCACGCTCTCAGAATAGCTCCCTGGTCTCTGTGCTGAAGAAAAAGGTGCAGCCATGTTTGAATCATCTTTTGCGTTCTCCTATTAACCATTTTGACACTGAAATGATTGTTGTAGAAACGAAGAAGGTGTTGTTGTCGTTAAGCTAGGGTGTAACTGTTGTCTCTGTGATGCAGGCTGCTAGCAAGAAGAAGGGGGACAGTACATGTAAAGGAATTCAACAGAGCAAACCAATGGAGGTGGAGGGTTCTGAGGGACTTCTCAAACTGGCAGGTGGGTAATCATGTCAGGTGTACTCTCAATGATAGCTAGGATCAGCCTAGCTAGGTAGCTGTACCCATACTGATGGTGGATTCAGCCTGCCAGTCCATATCCCACCCAGCACCACCCCACTTACCCAGATTGCCGGCTGGGCCAGTGACGTCCTCGCCTCCCACCACCCATGACAGCTTGCTCCACCCACTCCATACCCAACCACCGCCCCCTGTGAAATCAACCAGCTGCCACATTCTGAATATGTAACATCAGACCCTTGTTCAAACCAAATTTTATGGCAAGTGAATGATACATCCGACAGCAATCATACAAACCCCTCGGACCATCTGTCATCCTATCGCTGTCTGGCATGACACAAGCCTATGCGTGATTGCTGCAATATCTTTTGGCACGTTCTGCGAAATCAAAACTTAGTCAAAGAATCCGCGTCAATATGATATTTTACCAAATTGCAGACCCAAAAGTTAATCAGATCATGGCAAAAGCGATACCGTGAGGCCATCCTTCTAGTTTTCACTATTCTTTCCAACCTCAAACATATTGTGTATCATTTTAGAGAAGGTATAAAATCGACATGGACTGGGACCTTTTTTTGCGAGTAGACGAAGCTGGTCGTCACTCCATTCACCATCATTAAAGTATTATGATGCTGATTAAACCCCATGCGTCATGAAAAGGGACATCAAACTAAGCAGTATTTTTTCTTGATCGTAGATTGGGCAGCCAGCGCGCTGCGTCACGGTTTGTCTTTAAATGAGCTGTTTATACCGACTAGGCTCATTTCTTGTAACCGGCCTGGGAGGCGTGGATGGTGTTTAGGGGGAAGTTCCAGCCTGTCCAAATCGACGATCACCCGTCCAATGGACTGTGGACGGGTCTCTGGCTTAGATTCTTGTTATGCATCTTTGAAAAATGATATTGAGGCTCTCAAGGGTAGCGGTCAATTTTGATTGAATAATTCAGTTGATCATTTTATGTTTTCAGAATTGGCAACTCAACTAATGGATGACAAAAACCTTGAGCCATGGGCTAAACCAATCAAAAACTTATTCCAGGTAATTGCTCATTTGTATGATGAGTCTTGTAACAAATCCTGGCTTGCCACACCATATGTGATGCATCACTGTTTTTTGTTGTAGGTTTGGCCCAAATATGGGGAAGAAGAGGGTATGTTCAACAGGAAGTGTGCCTCCGAGGACCCGTTCTGCTCCATCTGCCAGCTCTTCGACAGGGTGAGTACTGCCATGCAGTGTCACCGTTTCTTGTCGACACCAGCGATGAATGGGTCGATATCTCAGTCACATCATATGCCATGTCTGCCATATAGGTTGCAATTATATTCCTCTTTTTGTAACACATCCTGATTGTACTTTGTTATTGACAGGGCGATAAGGATCCAGACGGCACTTCAGACGGTGACGAAAAGGTCAAGAAGAAGGTGTTCAAGAAACCCGAGAGATCGGAACCTCTGATTCCTGAAGTTTTGTTCAACTCGTGCAGCAGCAATCCCATTCCACTTGACCACAACCCAGCTATCGATAGTCAGGGGAGGAGCCTCCTGCTCACCTGTGCTCGATGTAGCTTATGTGTCCATGCCAGTAAGTCTGTTGTGGAATTGATGTTTATTGGTTATGAGATTGGGGTGTATGGATTTGTTATTGTTTGATAGGTCAGCTTTCCCTTATTGTAGCCCTAAGAAATAGCTCTCTATACTGTTGTATATGGGATTGTATAATGCTCCTGTGCTGGATATAGTGATGGCCACTTCATAGATATCCCATCTGTTTGCAAACAGGTTGCTATGGTGTGGAGGAGAATCCCGGAGACATTCAAGGTTGGAGCTGCGACCCCTGCTCTATTGAAGCATCGGATGCCGTGAGTCAATCATTGGTTTTTCTGTGTTTATGTCCTCGCCTGTCACGATGACCCAATCACCATCATCATTAGGCTTACTGGTTATATCTGCCGTGGACAGGACTGCTGCTTGTGTGTGCTTCGGGGTGGAGCTGTTAAGGAAACCACCGACGGGCAATGGGCCCACATCGTATGTGCTCTTGCTATCCCAGAGGTCTCCATTGACAACCTCTACCATCGATCACCTATCAACATCACACAACTCTCTGCCGCTCGAAGAAAACTCGTAAGTTCATGCCGAGCTTTATGATGATCTCGGATTAACCAGTTCTACAACGCAATCATAAAAGTATTAATATGTTTATTAATTCAAACCACTTCCCTATTTCTGTCTGTCTTGAATACAGGAGATTGCTCAGGGTATACTTCCTGCCACTTGGTCCCTTGTCATTTCTGTTGTGTGTCGTGTAGAAGTGCGTGTTCTGTGGCCCCATCCTGCAAGGCACAACACTTCAGGGAGCTTGTGCTCAGTGCTCCACGGGGAAGTGCTCCACCTCATTCCACGTCACTTGTGCCCGTGCTGGCGGCTGTCACTTCGACACCAGTGACTGGCCCTACCCTGTCTTCATGACTTGCCTGCGCCACGTGCAGCACAAGACATCAGTAAGCCCTGCCTTATTAATTTGGCTTGACTTTCCAGAAGACACATAACTGATGAAGCTGAATGATGGATTGGCAATAACAAACATTATCATAGCAATTCTTTTTTTTCACTTTTTTTTTTAAATGTGGAATATTCTTATTTAACTTACAGTTGAAGAAACATTCAAGCTTACCTGGGGTTAAGATTGGCGATCAAGTTATTGCTAGACATAGAAACGGCCGTTACTACTCCAACTGTAGTGTGAAAGTTATAAGGGAGCAGCTCTTCTGTGAAGTCGACTTCCAGGATGGCTCATACAGCGATAATATGCTTCCTGAAGATATAGAGGTAAGTGTTGTTCACTACTTGAACAATACCATGAGAAGCTATAGAATTATACCTTGGTTATGGATGCCTGATACCCAATGTTTGTGACTTGATCAGAGCCACAACATCGTTGACAACGGCCCTCCACGTAAAGGTGCGCGGGTGCAGGTGCGTTGGCCTGATGGCAGCCTGTATGCTGCAAAGTTCAAGGCCATCAACTCAGTCGAAATGTTCTTGGTATGTATGTGTAACAACCTAAAATTCTATATTCTAGAACCCCCCAAAAAATACCTCATCACTTTAATCATTGTAAAATGGTTCCAATTACAGCTGTTAGGGAGTCCATATAATGTGAGTATAATTTTAAGGGTATGTACAGTACACATGTGCAGTGAAAGTGTTGTATTATATTTGTCAGGTGCATTTTGAAGATGGCTCTGAATTGACTATGAAAAGAGAAGACATTTGGTCACAGGAAGAGAAGCTGCCAAAGAAAGTCCGTGTTCGGCTGGTAGGTTCTTTTAACACTATAAAGATAGTGAAATCCATACTTTCCAGTGATATTAATCTAATATAGATGTAAGATGCGAGGTACTTATGCAATTGGGTTGGTTGTTCCAGTTCCACAAGTCTATCAATATGATATAAGTTCATGTTTCCGATACACAGAAAGCCGTGGATTATTCATATTGGTAAACTTACCTGTGTAAACTTACCTGTATGTCAGGTCATCCGGTTAAAGCGTGAATCTTTGACATTGATTGTTGCAGTCCCATGCGACCGAGCAGAAGCATGACATGTCTACGTTTGAAGAAAGGGAACGCTCCGTGCATGGAACACGCACCCGCAAACCTCCTCGCAAATACCTTCCCTCTGATGACTATGTTTACTCCTAGACAGTGTACATGATTATCAATAGCTTTCTGTTTACAGCTTTTGTGCCAAATTCGTTCACTTAAAAAACCCAACTGTATGAATTGTATGCATTATACATACTTGTCATTGCTTATCATTAATTTCAATCTAAATATTGCCCGTGGGGGAACTGACTTTCTCCATAATGTCAAACTTGTGTTCATTTCAAGATTCCATGTCGATAAATAAACGTGAACCCAATTGGTTAGCTGTAATAGGTTGAAATTGTGTATTTACCATTGTGAGTGATTAGGTAGTTGGATAGTATAATATAGTTGTATTTATTCTTGTTGGAAGTGTTGAGATTTCAATGGCAGCAATGGTGCAAATATGTTATGTTTTTTTGTGAACATTAATACCCTTGCCAGAAATATTCCTATTGTGTGCTATATCAATGATTACATTGCCATGGTGCAACAGCAGCAGCTGCTTACGTGTACCGTGGTAAGAATATTTATTGCAAACTGAGCCGTAAATACTTTGACGATTGAAGTTTGTGTAATGTCGTCTATGGGAATTGCGACGTGAAACAGTCTTCATCTTCCGACCTTATGGCCTGCAATTCCATTATTATGTAATCCTTCACATGATTTGTTCCTGTATTAAATGAGTGGTTTTGTAGAAATTGCTTCCTTCTGAATCGGTTTTGATGTTGAGCAGAGCTTATCTTTTACATTTTACGTAAGGCTGTCTGTCTGAGCTAATAGTTCCAAATCACACGCAGACCTCTCTTTCATCATTACCTCCTGGAAAACTAAACATAACCTCTATCTGAAGTTTGAACAGGGTAATTAATGAAGAACCAATAACCCTATGAGATAACCGAAACTGCTAATTTTAGCAATTAGAAGACCTACCTAGATTTCTTACAGGCCAAACAGTGTTTATGTGTATCAAATTACAGACAATCTTGGCAACAGGGCCATGTACAACTGGCAGTGAGAGTAACTCTGAGGAAGGTTACTGCCAGGGAATATGTTGTCCTCAGAGGATCTTTTTGATCCCTATTCAGAGATGGGACCACTATTTAATGTGATCTACTGAGTCACGGGAAACCAGTCAGTTTGTTAGAGCTAGGGATCGTATCCACAACCTCTGGGTAATAACATAATGGGACCTAAGAGAGGTTATCTATGACCTTGATTTTATTTTCAAAGTTGTAGCCACAAATAAGAGATGTGTGAAACATATATTAAGAAGGTACTCTTGTTCAAGGTAGCTTTTATACCTGGCAAATTTGAGGGCTCTGTAATCCCTTTAAACTGCAATTATAAGCAAGGGAACAACATAATCATTACAGATATGTCAAGTTATTGCATTTCAGTTTTCAATGGTGTGCTGGTTATGTAACTCCTTGCAGAAACCAAGCTTGCTCCTCTGTCACCAAGCTTGTTCCAAATTTATATCACTTAATTTCATTGTAAACGGCAGCAGTGGCATGAGAACTTTTGGCTTCTTGTTTTTTGTATCAGTTGCGTTTCTTGGAGTATTATGCCATGAATGATGTATTATCCATTATTTCCACAAGAACCATACTTTTTCTGTGTCACTTTTTCTGTTCATTTGTAACTAGGTCTGACGTGATCCACACAAAGCAGGATCTGTCTTATCTCACCTGTCACATTCAGTCGAGCTTCTTATATACCTTTACCAAAGATAGTAGTATCTTTGCCTTTACTCTACAGTCAGTCCGAACCATGGTAAATTTTGGTTGCACATTTAGTTGGTACACAAGCAAAAGGCTCCATATTAGAAGAAAATATTTGCTACCAGTATGATAATAACTAGCAATCAGATCTGCGTGACCTTTACTGGCTTTAGTTGATGAGATAAAACGAAAGTTAATTAAACATCTAATGGTTAATGCAAAGGTGATGCATGTCCGAATTCAGACACAATTAATAGATTTGTGTGTCTGATGCATTCCATTTGCACATGTTAATGACACGCACACCCTTGGGCAAGGGACACATGTGGCACTGGGTCAATTTGATTTTCAGAACGTGATTCCTTCGTTCTGCACCTTAATTATATTGAAAAATAATGAAAATCAGGTTTCCTCGGTAATCAGTGCATCTGATGCTTCATGATCAGTATATGGGATCTTGCATTTAACCTTTCCCAAGTCAGCTCGCAGTGCATACACAAAAGAGTTTATAGATTTGCTAGGAGGGCTCACTCGCGCTTCCACCCGACATAACATGCTAATATGTCATCTGTGAGCTGTGTTCTGCTTTGGTATTGCGTGACTTAAAATCAAATGAAATTTTCTGAACAATTCGGGGGTGTGGTCGCAGCGACCAATCAGAAGACTCAAGAGGCAGATTCCGAGACGTTAGATCAACAGTCACATATGCTTCTATTGATGTAATGGTAGTGCCCCCTTGTGGACCGGTGTGTAATTCATTCATTTGCATATTTACCGCATAGCATTTACAAATTGTTTCGTTAACGTTATGATTCAGTCGTATCATAACGTTCATTTTCTTGCTCGTTGCGGAAACACCATCAGTTCGGACATCATGATTTACTCAAACTAGCATTGTTATGTACATGTACTGGATCTCTACTGCAGGACCTATAGCACAAAGCAAAACAATTGCTGCTACTCCTAAAGGATCATCATACAAAATTAATCATTGTACTGATTGTAATGAAATGAGAAATGACTAATAGTATATACTTGACCCTTAAAGCTTTTGCATCCTTTTGACAATTACCTGTAAGATCCCTGGCGTCATGAGCTGTATGAGTTTATATTTGACGCAGGTTGTTTTTTCAGTGCATGCCTCGAAAATTTAACATTGATGCGCCCAAATACGCCTCCTTCCGAAAAAAATAAGTGAACACGCCAACCTGTGTGCAGCGCGCTGCTTTGTCATGGCGTGTCTTAAAATCACGATGAATAATCTGACCAATTCGGGGGCGTGGTTGCCTCTACCCATCAGAAGACTCCCTTTCTTCACCATAGGCCGCAAGGCGCAGACCCCAGAGACGTTGGATCAACAATCCCGTGTGTTTTTGTCAATTTTATAGCATTCATTAACATACTCACCGCATGGCTAGTTGGCATGAGTCCACTTAGCGTAGCTGAACGCTCTTTGCCTCAACATTGGAACGCCCCGAAACACTGAACTCAAAAAAGCGAGCGACAGGGTTTAAGACTCATCAGATTCAAGTGCCAGCACCACTAAGCAGGCCATACTACAGGAAGAAATGCCCCGAATAACTGTCTTGCCAAAAATATGACATGAATATATCACCCCAGATCCACCCTATGCTGTAATATTATAACGTCCCTGAAGAGACAATTATAACTAACCTAATGTAGTGCTTAAATGCAGTATGGTGGTGGACGTCAAGGAAAGACAAAAAGCCAAACAAGAGGGATTGAATTGAGGGATTGAGTTGTACCAGCGGAGGCTAAAAGATTTAGCCGAAGAAATGTTGCTCTCGTGTTTTTCTAGTATTTAAACACTCATGAAACAAAAGAATATGATCCCGACGACTAGGTGCTAAATTCACGCAAATAGTTTGAAATGGAAATTTCCAATGCCAAGCCAATTCGTGGTTGCCAGCTTAATACTAGTGGTTGGCAAATTACTGGATACACATGTTTCAAACTAAACCGCGTAGAAAATAAAACGCACAAATCTTAACACAAAATATCTTGCATCAATAATCTGTTGGCATTCTTTGAGGACGTCACCAATACTGCCAGACACTGAGAATCCCGTTGATCTGATTATGTAATTATCAGATTGATTGTAAAGTATATTTGGCGAAGTGCCAGCGTCGGATTAAAGATGGAAAAGAACCGGGTGGTCCATAACTGCAAATAACGGCATGCCTCAAGAGTTCGTCCCCGGACCAGACCTCTTCTTTATCTACATAAGTGATATAGATGGTGCCATTGACTTGATTAAAATGAAATTTACAAATGGAACAAAACATCACTCGACATTGTCAGATAAGATGACAAGTTGAAAACTACGAAGAGTACTTATCTCAGTAGGTATGGGAATTTTTTTTATTACCACATAGGTGGCGCTACATTGGAGTATTTTAAGTCTAGCAAAAATGCTGAGCAGCAGCTGCAAAGGAAAATGTTCCCGAGCTGATCAGTTGTACTTTCAGCTCTTAACTATATCCGTCCGGAAGTTTTCTCCAGCGACAGTAATTAAATCGCATATGCTTCATATTGAATATGTCTTGCAGATGAGTCAACTTATCTTCAGCGCGATATAGACTTAGAAATTTAAGCCGAGCAACAATGTTAGTCGTAGGATTGTCAGATTTAAGTTGCTAACATTCAGACTGCTTGTGGTGGGGCTTTTGAAAACAAGATATCTACGTGGCGGGGATTCCGTATGGGTATTAAAGATAATCGATGATTACCTTAAATCAGTGACGATTTGTTATCCAGCCAATGTATGATATGCAGCTATACTATATTACCTCATCGATGTGTGGTTCATCAGCGCTCATACACCGATGTGCTGCGTGATATCAAGTGGATGTACACAGTAATTAAGAATTGGTAAACACAGAGAGGAGAACCCATCACAATACGGTCTAGGATAGCCCTCTTTGCAAATCGATCAAAAATCTTATGTAATATTCCCATGACACGCTTATTTAAATGAGTATTGCATCATCAGATATCCTCGACTGGTTGATCAAATTTCTAATCATGAGACGAAGACATAAAAAAAGCCCACGTTCCTGAGTCACCATTTAGTGCTGACGTTCAAAACAGTCATTAGGTGTACCCACTAAAGTATATGCAATGAGTGTGCTATAAATCATTGTATGTTTCGAATTGTAATTCACTAGAACATATAAATATATCAGGATAGAAGTTCTATACCAATTATAATATGTTCATTGGTGCAGAAACTGACATTTTTAAATCACACCAGGTTTGAGTCGTGAAAATCAACGCAAAATATATGTTCTTGGTGGTTGCTGTCGGAATTCATACGAAGTCCAACATGTTATCAGGTTATTGTAGGTTTGGTACTCTCTGTCGACATCAGACTGTGTCAAGTAAACCTGAAAATATTGTTTTTTCTTAAAACAAATTACCGTCAAAATATACTATTTACTAAAAAAGTGTTATCGACTTTTATGTTACATGTTACTTATGGAAAACAATAACAGATTTGTTTCTGTTCTCCTTGAATAACCTCACTAGTAAAAAATGAAAGTTGAATTGTGAAGCGTCAATATCCTACGATGTTGAAAAAGCAACTTGCTGTATGCAATTGTGTAAGATTGTTGGCTATGTTATCCCGACCAAGATTATTACGCAAGGAGAGTCCCCAGGTGATCTTTACCTTATTTCAAGGTCACTGTTAAAAATGAAATTATTAGGATTTGCTATAACTTGATAACGAATAAAGCTTTCGTTGCCATATTGACACCAGAAACAAATGTTACAATGCTGATCAACTTGGTGTAGTATGGATGACATTGAATTACTTTTCAAAGTAACAGTGTCCATCAGTCTAAAACTCAATAACGACAAATGTTTACACGACCATATTGACAACCAAAACTGATTTTTCAATGTTCTACGGCTGGCTTCATCATCGTTGACCTTTAAGTAATTTTGGAGGTCATAGGATCCCCCACATATCTTCGTTTGATTAAGAGAAAAAGTTTACATTTTCCAGGTAGCTGAGATTATTGGCAAACTTTCATGCGCTGCATATTAGCAAGTTATATGCTTAGTTTTCATACTAGCAGCAGGGTGAAAATTGAGCAAAACAGCGGAATTGGCATGAAATTTATATGCAATCGTTAATATTTGGCCCATCTTCATCAAATTTGTGTAGACACTACATCAAAAATTTAAAACTAATTGCAAAATAACAAGTATGTTCATATCGTTAGATTTGGATGCGAACGCGTCGAACGTTGGTGAAATTACTACGTTGTATTGCGTTGGTAACCGGTCTGTTGAGCCAGGTCAAAGTACTCTATCAATTTAATAGAACGATGAGGTGACTCGGTGCTTGTGAGCGAAGCATGGCAAGCTGCAGTAATCCTAACATTTAATTTGTAGTTGTAAACAATATTCTTACACAAAAATGCTTCTGAATTGACCTTACTTCAAGGTGACTGGCAAAATAGCACTTCCTTTATCTCGATAACGATAATGGCTTTTATGACTATGTTGACATCAGATGCAGATGATACGATGTTCATAATCTCGCTTTATTATGTTTTACATTGAAGTGTTTTCAAGATCAAGGTGAACATGATTGGTACAGATCTCAGTATCTCATTCAACACTTTCAAATGACTAGATGTTTCAGGTCACAACGCGTTCGACGTGTGAATTACATAAGCGGCTGCAGGTTGTGACATCTTCGTGAAATGGTGTTCAATACCTAGCTCGCCGTGTTGGTATCTACCGTAAACTTGTGTGGTACATTAACAACAATCATATGTTATGTAAGCAAGGCGCAATCACATTCCCGGTTGCTGAACAGCACTGTAAAGTTTTGTCGCATCTTGGTGATACCGTATTGTTTGATCGTCGAACTTGCCGTTGAAATACATTCCGTTCGTGCTTGAGCTAATCTAGTGAGAATACATTCAACAGGAGAATGATAATAAAGCCGTCAACGTAACATATTCTCAAAACCGATGGCAAACTTTCGCCGCGAACCCGTAAGATTATGGTTCAGCATTGAAAACAAGTCTGCCGCCGGTGGTGCCTTTACCACTTGTTTACTGATGCATTTGTTCATTGGAATGTGTGGGCGCTCAATTTTTTCTAACAGACTTCCGACCGTTGTGTGCCCATGCATGACTAAACATTTGCATTTCGACGCTCGGAAATCTTACTTCGGGAACCGAGCGGCTGTGACTCATGACAGTTAGGAGTGATTTAATAAAGTAAGCTCTTTTTCTCACGTATTTCACATATTCTAAATTCAGCAAACCATTATTGTGACACTTTGTGTGTAAATGAGGCTGAACGTTTGGATCGAAATGTAATCCAAATGAAAAATGTGTTTTATGCGGTCCTGCAGTTAAACAAAGTTTCTCTTGACAAAACTTCACAAACTTAAGAGCTTCGACTGGCAACAAGTTTACCGCAGATTTGTAAGTGTTGTATCATTGTCATTTCCGATTGTTATTAGATATTCAGCTGACCCCTTCGAGCTTTGATACAGTTTACAACGTGGAGAATAATAGAACAGTTGTTCTGTAGTGGTACTTATTATCGCTCAAGTTGTTGAGTGTTTCCCCCCTGTCACTTGTACTTGTAGACAACGGTATATCGTTAAATGACTACGAGCTAAAGCGAGTCAAAGGGCCTAAACTCGCCATGTGTACTTTAACTTGCCATTTGTGCTTTAACATGCCATGTGTGATTTCAATCGTCACTGTTTTGTGGTTATTTTGAAGTTTCCAATGAGCATTACACTTACCCTGCCTTACTAGTTATCTTACTAACTGTACCTACTTTCAGTTACTGGGGAATAAATATCGTTCGCCACGGAATATTAAGCTGCCATTGATTTAGAAGGAGTTGCGCGTTGAGGACTACTGGTGATATTTGGCCCTCTAGGTTACATAGTGTGGGGGCTGTTTGTTTGCTACGAGCCCTTACGCCAAATCTGACCACTTTTTAAAACATTCATGTCAATATCTAATTGTCGACAGCTTGTTGGGATGAAAACATTGAGCAAATCAAAAGGATGGTTTCTCCCTCAACCCAACGACCACCATAGATGATATTGACCACGGCAAACTTTTGCAAGAACATAGATTCGCTTACATGCTCTGTAAAAGATTAAAAATGAAACAAGTATAACATGGCAGGTTTTAAATAAATTTATTTAATTGAAGATATGTAAACCACTTTAAACATAAGCTGCCAATAGTCTTTAGTAGTCTTAAACTTAAAGACATTAATTCATCATTTATAATCTTGTCCCAAGTTGCTTGACTCATAATATGCGGCTTTGTTAATCTTAATGGCAGTTTGACATGTTCTAGAATTGAAATGGAAGTTTGTCCTTTGATGACCTTCAGAGTTGTATAGTTTAAACTATTTCTAAATATTTGGTGGACAGAAAACTGCCCTATCGATTACAGGATTACATTTTTGAAAGAATTAGCTGGTATCTACATTGGCAAATACTGAACTCAGTGTGATGGGCAAAGCATATCACAAAATCCCAATGGATGATGTATGACTGACACGTGCCCTAAATTCAACTTTCTGGAAAAGCTGTTTTGAATATTGTTACTATGGGCTTTTGACAGAGTTTGCATTTGGGCTTGGTAACTAAACATAAACTTGTGATAACATATTTGTTTGTTAAAAGAAATGTAGTTTATGCTGATGAATAAACATTCCAAAGAGAAGAAGGGAAGTCACTAAGTGAAAAGTCATCATTGAACATAATTCATGCTAGAAATAGGAAGCAATACTCATGTCATTGCACCAATTGGGTTCTCATTGAAATATATGAGCACAGCTGCTGAAACTGGGACAGGAAATGGTATGATGTGAGAACACTAAGAAGGCCTGTTTGCTGTTTCAGCCTGGGAAAATGATACAAATTGGTTTTACCCTGTAAATGTTGCTTGTTTGTTCAGTTTAATGTGGTATTAGTCACAAAGTGGTTTTCAATGTTACTTTTTATTAGTCACAAATTCGTGGGCCCATTTTCAATGACTCCTGGGGTCGTCATACTTTTTATACTATCAAATCTCGCAATTATCCAACTGGCACTTCAAAAAATGATTCTCACTTCATCCCCCCCCTAAACATCATCGCCTACTGCAAGGTTTCGGAGCGTCAACCAAAAAATTTCCAAGTGTGCACAAATGCACATAAGCACCTGTCATCAGGTGACGCTACCATGAAATCACCTAAAGAACATGGGACTGTTAATCCAACCCAGAAAATTCTATGCGATTTTAAGAGACACTATGACAAAGGACCACTCTACTCACAAGTGGTGTATCACATATATTGATGCGCTGAGTCGCCAGTGAGCCCGTATTAGCATAGCTGTAAGCTGTATGGTCCAACCACATACCCAGCAATAGTGAAATGAATAGAATTTTGACCCAAAGGCAATTTTGCATTTCCGACTGGTTCATTTACTTACCCGGACTAGATTTATGTTAAATCTTGTTGGCGGCTATTAGCCCACCTGTATAGAGTTCAAAGTAGGGGATGGGCGTTAATTAGAGACAATTGTTTTTATCTGAGATGAAAATTGATCATCAGTGTGTGGTTTGCATCACATTTAACTGCTTCAGAAGTCGTTGGAGAGAAACAGAAAGTATAAAGATCTCATGTAATGAAAAAATGTGTCTTTGATGTGCTTTCTTCTTTAAAACTGCTTATAAGCGTCTGCATTTTTTGTTAACAATCACAAATCTCTAATTAACGCCCATCCCCTACTTTGAACTTGGGTACGATTCTAATAAGCCCCGGGTGATTAATAGAATAATTACGGTATATTGATTGATTGAGTGGGACGCTGATGGAGAAATAAATAATTACTCCTGGCACCATTTACAGAATCCTCTCTTCAAACTGTTGACAGTTTTAATATCATTTAATTTTCCTGATCATAGTTATGATGGTATCATCATCATCATCATCATCGTCATCACAATCTACCTTGCCTTTGGAGCATCATCATAACAATCATATGGTCTTTGTACTGGCTACCATCATGATTATCATTTTTCTATTGTGGTCATGATGCCATCATCATCACAGTCATCATCATCATCATCATCATCACATCAAGTAATCAAAGCTCTTAATCTTCAAGTTATGGATTTACATCACAATCATCCTTCATTGCTGCATTGTTGTTACTGCACTGTCTGCATTATAATAATTGTGCATGTATTGTGATTATGAAACTCAACAAGTTGTTGTTAGATGATGACAGTTTCCATTCCTTAATATATTAATAGAAAAAACGATATAATCAAATGATTGATTTGCTAAATTTATGCCAATCATTTTAGCTATATAGGTGATACAAAAAATTACATGTGCTCCAAGAAACTATATATCAATTTGCATTGACATATCACCTAAAGAACAACGTATTGAACAAATATTTAGACGTAGTACTAAGGTCATAACTCTATGAGTTGGTATCTTCTAAATAAATGCTAAAGTTTGTTTGTCTTGTGATACAGATCGCAATTTTCAATATATTTTATAAATTGTTTTTATAAATGGAAGATGTTATTGATGCACAAAACCCAGAGGTTTTTTTATCTTGACCTCAAACTAAGGTCAAGGTCATTGAAAGAAACTTGGAATCATCAATATCTTCCTGGAAAATGATTCGATAGTAAAAACAATTGCAGATTTTTGTAGCTGAAATGAATTGTAAGTTTTTTTTCAGATATATCTATAACTTATTGTAAGATTTCCATGATGACAAGGGTTATGACGATAATAATGATGTTAATGAAAATTTTTGTGATGAAGATAATACTGAAATGATGCCACCTTGCTGGGACTCATTTGCATTTGGTCATCAAATAAATAAGACAGTAAGCCTCATTAAGCTCAGGTGCATTTGACATGTCGGCTTGCCATGCAGAAAGTTTTTTGGGATCTGGGAAATTGACTTATTGACCCTCTATGCTTATAGTTCTTCATTCATTGTAAATATTCTCTCCATCATCTTCTCAGCCCAAGTCCACAATATTTACCGTGCTGCAGGCATTTCTTACTAATTCTACAGCTCAGTTTTCTTATAACTCAAGCAAGGGACTCCCCTATCTTTGAGGAAAGTTTTCAGCTGGGGTACTTTCCACTTAGAAGGGGACAGTGATGACATGGTGTTGTAACAGTTACGCATGCTAAATTCGAAGAGATATCCGGTGAATACTGACGTTTTTCCCAGACCAATGGAGATAAATGTAGTTGGCAACATTTTGGATCACTATTTTATGATAATCTCTGTTGTTTGAGAACTGCATTCAGATGAACTGTAGAGAAGCCCCCCAGTACGGTCGAAATTGCGGTGCGCAAGGGTGGCCCTCCTAGCGGCTGCAACGGAAACCCGAGAATGTGAAGGCAGGAATTGTAGCTAGGTCTGGTACCAGGCTATGCTCAAGCTTGTCAACTCACATTCGCCAAGTTATGTTGATCAGTCGTGAGAGATTTCATTTCCTGTTACAAATGAATCGGAAGTTACCACAGGAACTGAAATCTGAAGTTAAAGTGTTGTTTGTACATCTTTAACGGTCATATCATAAATTGGTTTACACTCGAAGGGAGCCCATTCAATTCTGAACATATCACTAAATATAATCTTTTGTGAATTATCTGTAGTTTTCTCACAATGTGAGCTTCAAGTACAGATGCTGTCATTTCTGCTGGCTCTTCACTGGTGTGTTTACAACAGCTGACTTATCGTGCTGTACAAAGTGTTGTCGGTGCTCTCTGTTAGCCTCCATCAAATTTCCTTATATTTCACAAAATGGAAATTGTATATTTCAATTAGCAGTGTAGTCGTGATCCAGCCCAAGCATGATAATGTAGAGGAGTTAATATATTAGGCCAACCATAGAAGTTTCGAGCCAGGAAAGAAGAGCAAAGTCAAATCAGATAAAAATTTCTGAATGTGCTGTGTGACATCACATTGCTCAGGTAACTAACTCCTTTAAGATCCCAAGCTTTGATGTTCAAAACCTTTATACAATACATTGGTTTGAATGCAGCAACCAAATCAAAGATACAGTCACGAAAATCGCCTTTCATTGCTACGGTACATTATAGTAATTTTTATAGGATAATAATGGTTCAATCGACTTGCGTCACGTCACTGCTGACAGTTAATGAAGCCTCTTGAGGTTTTGATCAGATGCTTCTATGCAAATACCGGTAATCTTGTTTTGCACATCCGTTAATTATATCTCTGTCGGCCAATTCTAAAATTTATAAGCTTGAATACCTGCTTTGTGCCTTACGAAATTCCCAACTCGCTCATTAATCCAAAAATCCTTTTACTGTTCCTTTTTATTTTCATCCCACCATCCAGGCTCTGCCATGAAAATACTGTCAATGTGATGACTATGATGCAGGTACAAACTTATTTCAATCTGATCATTATTTTCAAGCATACATGGGTTTACTCTGCACGCTAAGCAAGGATTAGTCCGGTAGTTCATGCTATCTGCATCTGTGCCATGCCCGGAATGAAAATGCCATAGAGGACGCTTGGAATGACGCATGTGCAGGCAACCCATTGACCTCGCCACTTGCACCATCCCTTTCCAATCTCTCTGCATTTATTGAGTTTTGCACCTTCATGATAAGGGCATGCAGTTCTATAAGAGGGCAGTGGTGGTTTTCTGGCCACTCTTGATTTCTTAATGGATGCCAAGGCACAAGTTAATGGGGTAAAATATCCTCTCATTTCCCAATGCACCTTTTTGTTGCTGTCTAGAGTCATTATCTGCCAGTTTGCCGGTGATTGTGGCCGTGATTGCATGTTTTGGCCATTGTGGATTAGCCATGTAGAGTTGTGATCAAAATGAATCGGACACATCTGAAAGTAGACATATTTAGTTTGAAGCAAGAACATCCATATTTGTTATCATAACAATACAAGGCTATGTTATAAGGGATGTCATTAAGGGGGGCTGGGGAACATCGGGTCATCTGATAAGAATACTTATCACTTTCTTTCTGGAAAAGTTATGTAATAGTGATGTTACCACATGAAGAATGTTAACATTGATTTGTCACGAGTCCGTCATTATTCTTGGTGAGAATGATCATCAAATGTGATTACACTGCTTCTCTTATCAACTGATAGAACATTGTGATTGATAGCTTTCAATCCCTCACCATGCTTATCACCCCCTCCCCCCCCCCATCACAGTTGTTATCTCCCAGATTAAGCCTGATAATGTATACCCCTGTCAATATTGATCCATTAGATTGATCAAACCAATGGGTGTTGACAAATGTGTGCTTCTCTTTGTTCTAAATATGATCAATCAACTGCCCATTATATCGACACATGGCCTTTTTTTTCTTCAAATAAATAAAAGTAAGTTAATGTTCATTGTCACACCTGCATTGAATTAGAGGACTGAGATAATGTTTTGATAATGAAAGTCAATAAGTGAATTTATAGACAGATATGCGGTGGACTTGACAACCCCCTCCATTGTTGAGTTGCCTGTGGTGGATTATTTAATAAACTGATCAGGATATTTTTAAGTCGTCCTAAATTGTCATGTCATGCGGGTGCTGTCATGTCATGCAGGTGCTGTCATGTCATGCAGGTGCTGTCATTTTATTTGCACTCCTGGAGGAATATCTTTTTTTCACCACAATTCCTCTGTCTAACACATTGAATCTGCAGACAGTGGCGGAGAAACAATTACAATTAATTGATCATGAGCCGAAGTCTTTGAATGAAAGGAGAATGTATTTTTATAAAGCGTTTGATTTTGCTCTGCTGAAAAGTGATCCCAACGTCTGGTGCTTTCACTGCCATGCAATTTTCTTTCACAATGCTGTGCAAGCGGTAAACATGTCCGAGGCTATTTCCCGAGGGATGCGCGTTATGTTGATTCAAACGCAGGCATTATGTTATGGCGCTTGGTCATATTACACTGCTTTACTGGACCCAAGACGAATGAGTTAAAGAGGTGGGTAGGAATGTGTAGTTATTGAGGCAGGCTGTGTGTGTGTGTGTGTGGGGTGAGAGTGGGTTGGTGTGTGGATGCGGCAGCTGGGGGAATCACAGCGTGGATTAGGCCAGGAATCTTATTGATGGATGGCCGGGTTGCTATCCAAGTAGGATCTCCAAGTTACCACTGGGTTTAGCATGATTTAACAAATGTGTGTTTGTGGCGTGGTAGGCCTTGCAGGACAGCTCGGGGGGCAGTTGTAAGGACGGTATCCTGAATGTTTGGTTATTATTACTGAATGCCAAATATGGCAAGGGATTTTTGGCTGTAAAAGGTTATGGATTTGTATTCATGAATTCATTCTCTGCTTGACTGGGCGATAACTGATGCCATTATTTCCGTTACAGCATGTGATTGTGTTTTAGCTATTTTTTTCTGCTTGCTTCTCAGAGTCGCTGGCAGAAAGTGAGCTGTTATTAGGCATTTCCAAATCTATTTAAGAGTCCATTTTATATTCCGCCAACGTACAGTTTAGATGATACCTACATTCTGCTTCAACCAAATCATGTGGATAGAGTTGGCATTGATATAAGGTGAGTAGAAGCGGCGTCTCGATACGATGTTAAGGGCACCTGTTTATAGCCGTATCAGGTAGGGTATTGATCTGCGGTGACAGTTTGCGTCGAGTTAAGGCAGCAGCGATGCTCTGCTGTCCGACGCAATTCCCTGCCATGTCACTGCGGCTGTCTGAAGCCCAGCCTCGACAATTACGGGCAATACCGAGGCTGGCGTCTGTTGGAGGTAGCGGAGCAAAGTCTCCGACTTGGGGCTGAGAGCTGGCGACCAGATGCTTGTCACAGGGCTGCAAGCAGCTTAGCCGGCGTAGGTCTTAGCGTACTTTAACCTGCTAATTGCGGATTACTGCTCTTGAGCCGGGGACAAGCATAGCATCAGCAGTGTTAGGTGCCATGCTTCCATACGTCATCGCTCATGTGGAATTTAAATTGTCAAGGGCTCTGTATACAAAACGCACCAACATCTTACCATGAATGAATCGTGTGTCGATCTGTAATACCATTTTTGTTTTTGTTTGCAGAACTCGATCACCCCTGAAAGTTACACTTGGCTTCCTTAGTAAAGCAATCGCCTTGTTTCTTCGGAATTGTCGCCTGATGTAGTGTAAGTAGAAGTTCTGTTTTTGAAAATATTGATGTTCTTGTGTTTATTTAGCACCCTTCACGCGGCCAAGGGAGCCTTCCTCTTCCCCTACCTACACCCCCTCGCGTTCACCCCCTCCCCTACACACCACATAACGATGCACAATGTGTAATCTAATAATGCATCTTGGGCTTATTATATTTAAGATTGAACCTCTTGGTAGATATTATTTTCCTTGTCATATTTCATTTCTCCCCAGATATATTTCGCGCAACTCGAGACTCTTATGCTTGTGAAATAATTAAGAGGAGGTGAATTCGCCCTAAAAGTTTCCTTTCTCTGATGCAATAATCTCACAGCAGATTGATTTGGGCCACGTACATGTATCGTGTACCGTGTCTGGGCTGACCTGCACGTGAGACCGGTCATTACGTATGCCTGGCTCCCACCCTCCACTCCAATCAGCATTCCCCTACCCCCTCCCCCAGCCCGCCCTAGCGTATATCCCCCACGTCATCCATAATGGGAGCAATTTCACTTCTGTGTTCCATAATTGGCGTATGATGAAATTGACACAGCCACCGCGCCCCGGCGATTAGACTCATGCTCGTTGCTTGAGAGGCTATTTCACGCTCCACGACTGCTGTCTCCCGTGAGGTCACGTGGGTCGTCGTGTTGGGTTGCCGCTCAGGTACCAAGCGTTGGTGTGTACTTATCTTTGAGGTGTCTTGGCGTAGCGTACATACTGCGACGTGGCTCCTTCTATCAGTTCTTTCCCTATAGTTATTTGCAGCTTGAGGGGTGGGGGGGGGATATCTGGGGGAAGGGGGGTGGGTCGTATTTACACGTTGATTGCGGCGTATTTACTGATGAGGGGCGTTTTGCGGCAGTTATTTCCCATAAGTAGTGATAAATCACTTAAAGCGCACGTACTGACGCTGGGCTGCTGTCAGATATTGCTTATGTCACTTGCGTCATGTGGAATTTCCCACGTTTTATCTACCTTTATCTTATACCGGAAACGTGGGCGTTCATTCAGATATAGAACTGATCCCTCCACCCTGAACCTTCCCACCTCAGCCGGCCTTTATCATCAATCCAATGGTACCCCTCTTGCCTTGTAACCTTTGTCTGTATATATACACAGACACACATAATTTATAATATATATATAAATATATATAAATATATATATATATTTATATATATATATATATATATATATATATATATATATATATATATATATATATATATATATATACATGTATGTATATGTTCATGTGTGTGTGTGTGTACACAAATAGTCCTCATATGTTATTAGCGACTTCAAATGGGCACGAGCCTTTGTCATGTGACCGTTGCGTGAGATATGGTATGTTTTACGACGCACATAGCCAGTGTTGTCGTTCGTGTTTTTCAAGTCCATATATCACTGGCCACTTGCTGGCTGCCTGATCGGTACTCCGCGATCGGGCAGCGATTTACTCCTCTGTGTTATCACCGTGCGCCGGCCATAGCGGCCTCCTCATCGCTCTAATGAAAATGTATGTCGTCACATTACTCAACATCCTCTTTATTGCGATGAAAATACCATTGGAGCTTAAATAGCGGCGAGCGTGATATAGGCTTGTCTGTGTTACGCACTGACAATTTCCTGTCACCCTTATTGAATTGGGTATGAATGATAGGGAGGTGTTATGAGCTGTGAACGGCAAAACCCGGCTTGGAGGGCAGGCTCGGGACGGGTCGACCCCTCGGCCCGTGTCTCTCCCGCTCTCTCCCTCTAATGGGACGAGATGGTTATAACACGGAGCGCCGAAATTGTGCATTCCCGCCCAAGCTTTCCTCTTAGTGTGCGGATGATGGGATTGGGGTGGGATGTGATTACCGGAGTTCAACATAGGGCCATGTAACTGGAGAAAAGCAAGACATGTTCCCTGGCATTAGCATATCTCTGCTTCACTATAACAGATGTCTATTGATTGTCCATTCCGTCTGGTTTAGTTGGGGGCATCCGTGGAATACCTTTTAGACGTTGCTGCTCCGTTCCAGCCGAGGTTGATCTGTTGATGGGGCGGAGGTCGGAGTGTCGCGAGAAAGGCGCTATATCTGTATATAGAGCCACAGATGAATCCTGAACGCCGACTCCCGTGCCACCCCGCGTCGTGTGGTCCCGCGAGGGATGCCGGGATTGTTCCGCTTCCTGTTGGACAGAGCGTCTCTAGTGTTGGCCTGATTGCATCTCTATTGGCGCTCACACTCGCGGCTCGACGGATCTCCCCATCGTTTTGTCATGAATGGATCTGCTTGGCTGTTTCCATTTCTTAAAATATGAAAAAGTCCGCATTAGGAAGACCGGAATCAATATGGCGCGTGTGATTTCGTGGTCGTTTGCGGTCAGTTCAAACGAGTGCGCACAACTAATGTCGTGTCTGGGAGGAGAGAGCGGCAGATACGAGAATCATACATATTCGCTAACGGTCTTGATACAAGTATGTTAATCTCACTCAGCATGGAGAGTTTTTCATTTGTTTCCTGTGAATTAATCAAGCCGCCTTCTTTGTTCTTGTAAAACAATCTGGGTGTGTGGTTAATTTAGTTTGCGGGTATGAGCTGTAGTCTAGCAGCTGCCCTGAGACAGCTCCAATGCTAAGTTATGTGGCTTCCTCGTATAAATCTCATTATCCGTCCACTGCAGCAGCTTCAATCCATCATTCCTCTACCTAGCTATACATTAAATGACAAAAGTTGTTTCATGTGATTAACTCGAGTCCGAGAGATTTGAGGAGTGTAAGCCATGATTGGTTGATATTTATGGCAGCTGGTGGGAGGCGAGTTCGTGCCGTGCTAGCTCCCGTTGTCACCATTGGAGTGGATGGTTGGAATGAAACAATACATATGTCTGTGAACGGCTGGTTACCCTCCCCCCCCCCCCTCCACACCCACCCCGACGTGTTTCATCTTCACAGCTGGTCTGAAACCTGCACCTGAGGACAGAGTCCCGAGGCAATCTGGGCTTGCCGTTTATGGGAGAAACAGGGTTTGTTGAAGGCTGCCCTCACCGTCCAATTACCCGCCGGCTGTACCCGCGGACAGCAGACATGTCATGAGCAATTAATGGAGAGTGGCCTCGTATCAAGACTCTGCTCCGCCCACTTCGAACTGCAGGACATGTGGAGAATTCCATGAGCATCGTTGTGAGATAGTCATCTCTCTTTAACCTCATGGTGGTGTTTTTGTCCCCAGTAGCAGCAGCAGCAGCATGTATTTTATATATACTCGTAAAATTGACTGGGATGGATGTTTTGTCGACATTTGTGTATTATGACAGGTGCTAATTAATATCTTGATAGCGGGTATGTTGTCTAGAGACTTTGTGGGGGGGGGGGAGGGGTTGGTTGGGGGGCGGGGGTGATATGTAATCTGTGTGTAAATTTCCTCCGTGAAGATGGATGAGCAGACAGGGCTAGGCTGGATTTGGGATGTTCGTTGGATGTGGAGAAGATGGACGGTTGGTCCCCGTGGAGCGCGCGTTATGACCGCGTACTCGCCTTTGATTGGGGTGTGGGCGTGACGTAATCAACTCGTAAGCTGGGTTGTGTCATCAATCTTGGGTGTCACAGAAATATCAGGTTCAACAAATACGATGTCTCCCCCTGGGGATTTATTTAAGAATCAAGGTATCACGGAAGAGGCTATTTCTCGGCTGGCTGTCTCCCTTTGTGCTGGAGAAGATAAGGCTGAGCCCGCCTTCATTGCCATACTTTGGAACAGAAGACGCCTACTTGTTCACTATGAGCTGGCCAAGACGTCGTATAAATGCATCCTTTTCACCAATTAATCTTGATATCTGTTGCGAGCGCGTCGTTCTGGCGACGGATTGGTATGATTATGTTGCACCGGGAACAAAGATTCCCGCCCATTTTCATGGTCGGATGTCGTTTGGTTGTGTGAGGAAGATGCGTTTTGAGCTGCGCGTTGTTCTGTCTTAAGAGTGCTCCTGTTACAATTCGTTATTGATAGGAACGATATTCTGGTGTAAAAAGACCCGTTTTAAAATAATCTATGTCAATGTTGGAATGGTTCTTCGAATAAAATGAACTCGTCGAATTATACGACATGCTATGTTTGTTTGGTGATGTTTCAATTGATGGGTGTCCGCGCTTGTTGGTCACCTCTGTCATGTTACTGGCCAGACATTACATATAACGTTGTATTCAGTGTGGACAATTCAATTCATTCTAGTCTCATATCATTACCATTTTATATTCCAATGCAATCTTTTGCAAATTATATTGCCCTGGGCTAATGCTGGGGTTCAAAAAGGTCTGCTGAGGTTCTAAGACCCTGAAAATTGCATTTCCTGACGGCTAATGTGATGGTCTCTGCGTGTTCCGCCTCGAGACGGAAACAATATCCGATCTGCAGGAACACATGTGTGTATCAATATCGCTACTTCATTAATAAACCTCCAGCTACCCTAGAAACGTGGGTGTCACATAAACTAATATACATCAATGTGGCTTCAATGAACGATGGTGGCCGGTCGTTGGAGCCGTGGTTTCATTGCATGGCTCTCGCGAAGCATACAAGTCCGCTGGTAGAGGTGACACCGGGTGTAATTTCGAGTATGGCACCACAGTAAAACGTGAAGATAAGGTCGTCCCTTCATGGCGCTCGCTATCGGGTGTCTCACATTATCCCTGCCACAGCCAGACTCTTAACATGGCCCAATTACTTCAACCGCATGTTTCGCATTCTACATGGTCCATTTCGAAATCGAAACAAATGTTAATTGACCAATTTATTCAGGTTCGATGGGCCAAGATCCCTGAATATTTTAGGGGTTTATTGATGTGCCGCATGCAATACAACCTCTCAACCATATGCTGCTGATGGGACTCGTCGTGTGCGATTACATCCAAATCACTCGATTAGACGCCTTTAAATCCCTCCACAAAAGGAACAATAAATAGTTATGCGTAAATGAATCAGTCGTTTTGTGAGGTGGATATGTTTATGGGGCTATAGAGGAGAGAATAGGAGCGCTGTTACAGTTGCTAGGTTGCCTTGCTGGGCCCTTCGAGTGCCACTCTTCCTCTGTCTCTCATCAATAACTATCTATATATTCGTGAGGATATGGAGGGCTAGTCTAGCTGGTAGTCGTCACGGGGCCCCAGTGGAGGAGGTGCGGGTTGACAGCGCCCTCTATCAGGGTGTCTAGGGTAGTAAAGCGCATGGACAATACCGTGCTCTCATCCCAGTAGCCTGGTACCGGGTCCTGCAGACATTGTCCAGGTCTCTCACTTCGTCATCATACGTACGACCTAATGGGCAGCAAAATCATGCGAAGGGATTATTTGCATAGCAATACGTGTAATACATACGCTGATCTCACTTAGGCTCAGTATCGTCAGCTTATCAGCTTTTCAGACTTTTTCCAATTACCGGTAAGCGCTAACTAATTCGTTGCAGCAAACTGCAATGTACCGCTTAATGAAATTGTTGAAGAGGGGAAGCAGGTACTTATAACGACAGCAAGGGTTTATGTCTAGTAATCTGAAGTGGAGATCGGTGTCACAGCACTAGAAGACAAAGTGGAAAGGGAAAAACCCTGCTCTCTGTTGAGATGGAAATCATATTGCCAGTCTTGTAAGTGACATTTATTTGGGCCTATATCAATGTATCAAGTTGCACTTTTAAGGCAACAAAACTGATTTGCAGCATTGTAGCTTTCTATTTTCAATCATTCAGACATAAAATCATGTTATTTTTCTTCAGTTATCTCTATCGGGATTAACAGCAACGAAAATGTGTCGCTAATGTTCTTTGGTCCACATCGTATGATCGTATACAATTCACCCAAAATAAATGGTACCACGCAAATCACATCTAGGGAGCATAGAATATCTTCCACCACAGGAATTCTCCATATCGATAGTTTGTGTCTGGAAAATCAAGATTTATTCTGTTCATTGTTTGAGAAGGAGTTTTTCCAAAGACTCACTTTCTGTATTTAGTAAGCAAACAATCTTCCCTTCATATTTAACTGGGTGATTCCGGGATAGTTGGCTTTAGAAACGCATTCTAGTAATTGACAAATTCTCCTTTTTGATGCACAAAATATGAAGCAGAAATGTTATGCCGAAACGAATCTGATGATATCGATTGTGGTGTGTACATTTGACTCATTGAATTTTCTTAGCGTCCGGTCTTTCGGGAGCAAGTAGAGATAATTTTGTTAATCATGATTGATTCCCTATGGATAAACAAACAGGTTATGCGTTTTTATCATGGCGTTAGGGCTATTTATAACATTGAAGTACAAAGCCGGTACAAAAGTTCGTATAATTATTTGGAAGTCAAAAAAATTTGAAGCAGATATGTACATAACAGCCAATCCACAGTATATAACCCAGGTCAACCGGACGCTGAATACGCTGCTCCGCCAGTTAGTTGTCGGTTTCGTGTGGGGTCATTCTTGACTGCAAGTTTGAACTGCCGATGTGTTTCGCTGTATAGATGTAAAATGAACCAGATCAGAGTGACGTCAAGGATAAACCTAATGACTCATTAATCAGCTATGGAACAAATAGATCAAGCGATATTGTTAGTGAACAGTCAGTTTATATCAAATAGGAGGTAGGTTTGTCCTTCCATATTTGCTCGACAAATTTATCAACAACCGCTTATCGATTTATATCGCAGTTGCGACACCAACATTGCTATCTATAATGTTCATAACTTGGCAACCCAATTCGTCGAAGTTATTCAATGTTGTCGATTGTCATCCCAAACCTTTCAGTATTCGCCGGTATCTCCTCTGTAATCTAACTTTGACAAGGAAAGAAAGAGTTGTTAAGGGCATTATGCCGCGTGTTGTGCTGATTGGGTCGCCATTCAGCTCATGTGTGGTTATCATATGTGCTCTGAATGCTTCGCCCGTGGCGGATGTTTTGACGTGAAATTGGATTTGCATATGGGAAATTTAGTCTATTCAATATGAGATGGCTGACCGGGGTGGGACCGCATGGAGATCCTGCCACGATCCGGGAGGAGAAAGGGGTGACAAACAGACTCCCAGCGCGCTCGTTCGCATCAACTGATTTGTCTGGGGTTTAATTCAGTATTTATGAAGTAAGATCAATTGGGAGGAGGGATTTCTGTGGCTTGTATCGATCACTGGGTTGGTATGGCGGAGTGGACACCGCCGGATGGGCTGCAGCTAAGGACGCTGTGGGGTGGCGTCTTGGCGGGGTCACGTGAGGTTAATGGGTGGGGACACTGGTCACCTCTGAAGTACGGGGAATATAGTCGGGCAAGCAGTGCCATCCCTCAGTGTCACGTGACGACACCTGCCATTCCATGGGAATCACGGTCTCCTCGCACGGGATTCATCTCCGCGAAATGATATGAGGATTTATGCACGTTGCTCTGATATTGATGAAAACGAGAGTAAGTTTATTTCCTTGGGGTTTGTTTGTGTATCTAGTTCGTCTGTTGTCTGACGAGATTTGTCAGATGTCTAGTCGATGTAGTTAGGTAGGGAGCATGAATTCGTCTGTGATGCTGCTGTATGTGTCCTCGTTGGTAGGAAGTCGACCCTTTCTCTTCCTTTATCAATTTCATAAGCTGCCCTAATCTCCAGATTGTGCATGTTTTTGTTATCAGAGAAAGTCGTTCTGGTTTTGATACGGCGTTAGAAGTTACGTAAGGCGAGGTGACTGTTCGGGAATGCCAGTGCACGCCCCCGTGCTCTCTTTACGCTGGCCAGTCTTTAAACAACAAAACAGACAGATACAAAACTGGTGCTGAGCGCGCGGTTTAAAAGAGAAAGCGAACATGTTCTTGAATTTATACGCCCCGCCGGAGACTCAACAATGAGGGCTACAGAATGAGAAAACTACTAATCTCATAGAAGCTCACGTTGAACAGCAGACAGTTCCCTGGTTAGGTCTTCTCGCGCCACTGCTTTGACTGAAAAAGGTGGAATTCTTTTCTTTGCTGAATATAACCAACCGTTACCTGAGAACAGAGCATTTCTGTGAATTTTTCTTTGTTTTTGTGAACCTATTTTCGGGGGAGCAAATGGGTTTCCTGTGTATTCTGTTTAGACCTATTACTACGTTAAGCAAAGGAAATAAATCTGTCGCCAAAAAGCCATTTAAACAGACGACTAAGCATTGGAAACAATGACCTGCAATCAATGCACATGGCTGGCATTCATTAACCGGCTGGTGTGTTGTTGAGAGCGTGGTGGGTGAAATAGACAAGACAAATGCAGCCATACAACCCGTCTTGGCCCTGTATTTAGCCCGGCCACAGAGCTGGTGGAATATCATCCTAAAAACATCAGTTACGGTCCTCCTTCAATAACTACCTGTCTTTTGTGGTCTAACAACTGCCAGCTTCCCGTAGGTCGCAAATCTGCTGGCTGTATATGGTCACATATTCACGAGATTGAAAAAGTCATAAATGCACAAGATGTCATCTCGGTATATCTGCCAGCTGTCATTGGTCACAGATGTGACAGCTGGCACGGGTCGTGGCTGTAGCCGTCAGATGAGTTTATAAGCCCTGATAGTCGTCTCGTATGTTGCTGCGTTTTCGTTGGTACAATATGAAAGGCACTTCCGACCTTTCCTGCTCGGTGATATGAAAGGGTCTCAGATACAAAAAAACAAGGCTGCAGGGGTGGGAGGGGGGTGGTTAGTAGTTTTACTCAGCAGACAATCGGGCCTTCTGTGTGCCGCTATTCTATCGGCTTTTATCCTTAATTAATGCTCATCGAGAGTAGTTCTGAAGGCGGTTTTTATTAAAGCACGCTGCCCCTTTATCTCTGTAATTCTATAGAAGGAACTCTATAAGTGGTGTCGGCCAGTGCTTATGCTGCGGTGGGCAACCTGGCGGCATTCCCCATCTCGCCAGAGGTTTGCTGCGTCTGCTGTGGGCGTCCACTGGCAGCGTCTGCTGTGCATCGTCCACTAATAGCGTCTGCTGTGCGTCGTCTGCTGTGCGTCGTCTACTGTCAGTGTCTGCTGTGCGTCGTCCACTAAAAGCGTCTGCTGTGCGTCGTCCACTAAAAGCGTCTGCTGTGCGTCGTCTACTGATAGCGTCTGCGGTGTGTCGTCCACTAACAGCTTCTGCTGGGCGTCGTCCACTAAAAGCGTCTGCTGTGCGTCGTCCACTAACAGCGTCTGCTGTGCGTCGTCCACTAAAAGCGTCTGCTGTGCGTCGTCCACTAACAGCGTCTGCTGTGCGTCGTCCACTGATAACGTCTGCGGTGTGTCGTCCACTAACAGCTTCTGCTGTGCGTCGTCCACTAACAGCGTCTGCTACGTGTCGTCCACTAACAGCGTCTGCTGTGTGTCGTCCACTGACAGCGTCTGCGGTGTGTCGTCCACTGACAGCGTCAGCTGTGTGTCATCCACTAACGGCGACTGCTGTGTGTCGTCCACCATCAGCACCTGTCGTATATGAACAACGCCTGTCGTGTGTCAGCAGCGCCTGTTGTGTGTGAGTAGCGACTGTTGTCTCTGAGAAAACGCCTGTCGGTGTAAGCTGTGCCGGTCTTGTTAAAGCAGCGCCTGTCATGTGTAAGTTGTGCCGGTTGTGTTAAAGCAGCGCTTGTCATGTGTAAGCTGTGCCGGTCGTGTTAAAGCAGCGTCTGTCATGTATAAGCTGTGCCGGTCGTGATAAAGCAGCGCCTGTCATATGTAAGTTGCGCCTGTTGTGTGTAAACAGTGCCTGCTGTGTGTAAGCAGCGTCTATTGTGTGTAGACTGTAAGCGTCTGTTGCGTGCCGTCTGTTCACAGCGTCTTTCTTTCTGCTCCTGCCTTATTTTCGTCCGTATATCAGCAGGAATAGTGAGCATCCAGCATTGTGCATGCTAACCAGCAATAATGTGTGATGTAATTTGCCATATGGTGACACGACAATCCCCGCTTTTCTGTTCACTTAATGCTAGCTTTGTCTACATATATAGTACCTTCATGTTTCACATATGCTATACGGCCTACCCTTCATCCCCGCAGCACCCCTTCACATTACATGTCACTTTTTCTTCGTCGTTTCTTTCTTATCCACAAAACGCGGCCAACTAAGATGTTATCCAACTATATTTGAAGATGACTGGCCGTATTAACGTTATGTCGTGTGCCTAGTTTATTCCAGCCATTACATAATGCCCCCATTTACAGTTGAGTAATTATGTTAATAAAAGTGGATTCCGAGAGCTAACTTTATTGGACTGCAAAGTCCCGTTGTTTCCTAGCTACGAGCAAAGACCGTAAAAGCTTGGGCAATACCCATTGATCAAAGACGTGCAGCGATGATAGCCTGAATGAACCGCGTGGTGCTAGTCAGACCCCCGTGGAATGAGATATTTTCATCTGTAAACGATTGCTGATATCAAATGCGTATAATCTGGTAACACCTCTCATTTGTAAATAAGAACGAAGCTAACAGGAAACGTAATGCAGCCTCGGTGGTGTGTGATGACTTCCATCAAGGTGGCCAGCATGGTAATTGTATTCGTCTCTGTCTGTCTGACTTTTCACAAGAGGTCTCTTAACGTTACCATCGGACGAACAGGATTATGATGAGGTTGTCCTCCGCGAGTTTCTGGGGCCGCTCGATTGCACTATAGGGAAGATTCGGAACAGTTTACGGATTAACGATTATCTCGAAGGTTTAGTTATCACTGCAAGTTTCGGCCTTATCTTTGACAGGTGAGCTTTACGGAGATTGAGACGGCACCACGGTGCGTCTCGACATCACCTCGTCTTTGGAAGCGACGTAAACCCAATGTGGTTACAGTACATAGGATATTGTCCGATCCTTTTAATGGAGCAATTATTCCACACAAGAGGATGGATTTGTACTCGTCACTTGTATTGCTGGTGTTTGATGCTGCGCCGCAAACGTCGGGTCGCGCTGATGGAAATGCACTGTCGATCTGACACGCGTGTCTACACTTCAGATTACGGTAATTACTCTGAACACAGCTTTGCTCTTTTTGTCAATTAACGTAACATGTTAGTTGTCAGGCCATTTGACATTTGCATGTTTTTGTTGATTTGCCATTTAGCAGACTTAGCGATTCGCTTGTCCTGCCTGCTCTGCGCGCCACCGGATTTCTGGGAATCCTGTATAGTCAGGTATACAATAAGTCTGCGCTCGGGTGAGCGTCTAATCGACGCGTGCACACCTGATGGTGACTCGGACAATGCACCAGCAAATGCCCCTTTGCATTTCCACGCCCTCTCTCAATATTCGCCTCACATCTTCGGCCCAATACTCATTATCTTGAGTAGCTATTGTAATTGCCATGGAAACGCTTCTTGTGGGATGGCATGGTGATTTGCGTCTATACGTGACGTGGATGTGTCATTGTATAGGTTGTAAGGGATGAGCATTAGACGGCGGTTGCTGCTGCTGAGCGGATCAGATCCCCTCCCCATGCATCCTTATCTCCCCGCTGTAGGCACTGATGTCTCTTGTCATCTACACATGCATCAGTGTACGTCTCGCTTATCTCTCGCCATGACTGTTACTGCTCACTGATAGCATCGTGTATGGCGTTGAGGCTGGGCCATGGACGGGGAGATAACACAGCATGCTACATGCTCCCCGGGGACATGCCTCTTCCCTGAAGACGTAGTGCATTAGCTGAGTCATCAACTCAGTCATCACAAGGTCGTGGCCACAAGCTCAACGCTCTCGTCAGTAGCAGCAATGCACGCACACACATACGCATTCAGACTCGCACGAACGCAAACACATACGCTGACGCACAGCGCACTCACGCGAACACATCTGCACACACCCATATTCTCACACAAACACCCT
This sequence comes from Urechis unicinctus, assembly GCA_034190875.2. Taxonomy (NCBI): domain Eukaryota; kingdom Metazoa; phylum Annelida; class Polychaeta; order Xenopneusta; family Urechidae; genus Urechis; species Urechis unicinctus. Next base: position 31,515,249 of record CM067350.1, on the reverse strand, counting down.
CATAACTGCCTGAACAAACACGTGCACAAACACAGGCATGCACACAGATACTTATCTATCCATATGATTGCAAAAACACAACATACCTCAGTGTGATTTATGAGATGAAATTAAATACCAGCTCTTCAGTACAGAACAAGCTGTTGTTTCCACGCCAAGTCTAATGGAGAAATGTGCTTCCTAATTACACTTAATGAGTGGTTATTTTGATAATTGTTATGTATAGTGCGAGGTGAATAGATCCGCCATAAATCAATGATTGTGGAGAGAGATTGTTTATCCGTGGTTCAAGCTCAGACATTAATGCTTGTTTTAAATCAGCAACTATGGGCTTAATCTAGCAGCAATGCTTCCATCACAAATCCCATTTCATTATTAACCTTTGACTTTACAAGATCCATCAAGATCCATAATTCTAAGAATCCGCCTTATTAGTACTGCTTTATTTTAATAAACAACATTATGGATTGGACTTTTCGTCTAGGAGTATATATATATATATATATATGCTAGCATTGCGTCCGTTAATGCAGACCTTACTACCCTTGAAGTCGATAAACACAATAAGCTGACATGGCTCTTTGTTGATGTTTTTCGCAACCAAGTGAAACTCAAAGGATGAGGTTCCGTGAAGCTGCTGGTTCATTCCTATACAACAATGGAGACTGTTTCAATGACGATTATTATTCGAAAGTGTGAGGGCTTTTGGTGCCTCTCTGGCGTATTTCTGCATGATGTAAACGATAATATAAGAGGTGTAAATCGAAAGTCGCTGTCCACATAATGATGTAAAGACATCGTCGGTGAACCTGTAAACGCACGGCGATTCTTGCGTATCATGCGAGGAATAACAAGGTCACCCTGACATAGGACGTATCGCGTGCTAGATGTCGGGCAGAATATCGTGACATATCGAGGACGTCACCCGCGTTTTTGATGATTTTTGAGGTCGGAGGCATCGCTTGATGTCTGTCTGATGTTGACATGTTCCGTAGGAGGTGCTGTGGGTTTTTGGCGTGTTACATACTGGTCGTTATGAGCTGAGTCAGGAGACAAGCAAGCAGCAGCAAGCCAGAGGCTTGAGGCTGCAGTGGTGCAGAAATGGGATGATATAGCCCAACAAATCTTGTGAGAAAGACAACACCAGATAATACCAGATAACACACAGAGAGCATTTGCCTTGGCTCAAGATAAGTGGATATTTAAAGTATGATAACACTGTGATGCCATCTGGAAACTTGGCCGTTATTTATAAGCCATGTATCAAGTGAGGAATTGCTACATTGCAAGAGTTAATGGAAGATGCTATCGTTTTCAGTTCTGTCGTAATCTATTCATCCAATGGTGGAATTCCTTTATTCCCGTGGTTTAGAAAATACCACAACGTGTTCGAGTGTGAGATTGGTATTGTTATTGAAGTGCAGTCTTTATGTGTTGTTCACTTCGACTATCAGTTATCATAAGTAAGAGGCAATTTAAATAGGCTGGATGGCACCGGAAATGGGGTGCGATTTCGGATTCTGAAATGAACCATTCTTACTATTCTTGGTATAATCACGTTATTGGGACGGCACACGTAGCAAACATTTTTTTGCAAGTTGAGTTCATTTCGCGTCGGCAGTATTGAATTGTGCTTGGGACGTCCCACCAGGAGTTGGTAGCGTCCCACCAGCGTCCCACTAGGAGTTGCCAGCGTCTCACCAGGAGTTGGTAGCGTCCCACCGGTAGTTGGAAGCGTCCCACCGGAAGCTGGTAGACTGGAAGACGTCAATATTGATTGTTCTACTTGAGTTTTTCCAAACAATTGAAAATTGAAATTGACAGCACCTTAACGTGTACTGTTGCCATTTGCGCTATATTTGGACCTGTTCAGAAGCGTCTGGTTGGGAGCGACATGATATCATCTTCGAAGTGCGGAACGTGGTTATTTCCCTGGTAACAACGCATTATTTATTGGCGTTGCCGGGTTTGGCAAGTGTCTGCCATGGTTGTACTGAACCCTGGTAACACATCCGTGGCACCCTCTAGTGTCCCTCGACGTCATTCAGCTGTTGCTTATGACCTTGAAATGACCCCCATTCTGTGCCGACAAATGTCATGACGAAGGCAGATCACGACACGAGTCCCCATGAGTATGTATGGACCGGGCTGTCTCTGACGGTCTGGGAGGGAATAATGAAGTTTAGATGTCGGGCCGAGCCATCGTTTTCACGCAGAGAATGACGGGGGCTGGTGTTGATAGATTGGCGGGTATTGTCGAAGACGGGTGGCCTCTGTCTTGGGGCCTCTTCTCAGTCAGGGCACGCAGCTTCGTCATCGCTCCTGGTGGACATAAGGGGCATTCCATTGGTCGTCATCCGACTGGTTCTGTGCCGACGTGCCCCGGGATACAGATGCAGACTGCGGGTGGGGGTGAGAGGGGGTGGCTAGCTGTTGGGTCGGTGAAACATAGGCCGCCCTTGTCTTATTGTGTTGCCAGTCATCCAGACGGCTTAGGACGCAGTCCTGTGTGACTTATTGGATCTGATGCAACGAGTTTTCCAGTACTGATGGGTATTTACATGGACTTGAAAGGGAGCATGGGTGCCTTGATGTGAGATGGACCTGCCTTGTACCATGCCGCTTGCTATAGCACCCATGGGATACTACCAGGTCGTGCCTGTACTTCCTGCCCGCCACGCTACGCTCACATAAGCCGGCCAGAAGCACCCTCAATTCGTCACATCTCATCCGTACATTAGCCCGTAGATTCCCCCCTCCCACTATCAGCCACTAGTTTCAGCAATGGATTGATTGAGAGTATCTTAAGTGGGTGTTGGTGAAGCTGCGTATTGATTGATGGGCGGGGCAGGCGAGGGAGATGCCAGGGGGCTGTGAAGTCCCTATCAAATTGGCTGCACTTGCCCTGGGAATTTATTGTCACCGTCCGGCCAATGTGATTGGTCATGCATGAAATCATGCCACTCTCAGCCAAGACAATAGTCTTATTGGATCCGTGTGACATATATGTGGAGGCAGTTAAAGGAGAATGATTGCCCGGCGTTACTGTTGTGTATAGAGCTTGCCTTGTGAGATAGTGGCTGGGCAGGATGGCCCCGCTCATTGTTATCGCCTTGCTGAGCAGCACGTCCGGTCAGTTAACATCATGACGTCATAGTGGTGTAAAATAATGGACTAGTAAGTATGGGTTGTGCATGAATTACAAAGTTGGTTAATGTATCAGGATGCTCCCCTGCTTCTGGTAAAAGTTCGCTTGGGAAGTAGCGTCTAATCTGGTGGCTAACCGCGTTGACTCGTTGATAAGACGTTGCCTGTTTAAGCTTGTTTAGGCGATCTGCCTCTGTTGAAGCAAACAGTCTGTTTAGGCGACCTGCCACTGTTGAAGTGAGCAGCCTGTTTAGGCGACGACCTGCCTTATCGGCCGTAGACGCCGAAGACGTGGAGACGTCAGGATGCAGGCGTCAGGGTTATCCATCCTCATTAGCCGCCAGCACTGGACATCACGTGACTGCTCCCGGCCATGATCCGCCGCTACCGGACCAATCTCAGCTCGGACTGCTCCATGCTTCTTATATCTTCATCTAACCTATACAGACTTGACATGGTAGTGGAGTTAAATGAGGAGGAGGTTAGACACGAGGCCACGCGCGTAGACCGCTCTTCCCTCCTCCAATGCCCTCTGTAGGGCTTGTCCTATTGAAGAAGTACATTGTTTGCACTTGAAGCAGGGGCTTGTGCGGCTGGAGCACTCCTCTTGCTCCATGTAGCTACTCCAGCAGACGCTGAGCGATTGTGCGATGTAGAGTGTGTGTTCGTGTATACAACAGGGGCATTGAGAGATGTATTCATCACAACTCCGCAAGGACGCCTTCCCTTACCTCTTCCTCCTGTCCTCATGTTCAAAACAAGCGCACTGACAGACCTCTTCATAAGACTTATGTGTAATTCGTGGGGGTAAATATGTATATTGATATCGATAACTATGTATTTACCATTTGTCCAACGGTTATTCGAATGCGTGGAATGTGGGTAAGAATTGTTGGAATGAGGGGTGGGTTGCTTGACGGAGAGTGATGGTGACATAGGTGACGGGACGGCGGCCTTAATGATGCCGTGTTGCCAAGGAGTCTACTGGCCGTATGTCATCAGGCCAAATGAAGGCCTTGTTATTCCAGAGGGACTGTTTGTTTTCTCGTGAACCCTAGCCCTCGCACGTGATGAGGTACGTTATTGGAGCGGAAATCAGTGTGTGTATTGCTGGGCCCTGTGAACGGGGAAATATATCATGAGCCGAGTCGTGGAGATATCACGAGAAGTGTTCCCAGAAGACACCGCGTGACTGATCACTCTCACTGGCTAGGTGATGCTGCAGCTGCTGCTGCGGCTGCGGCTGCTGCTGCTGACCTGGTGGCAGTCATACCACTGTTACTTATAATTGACGCGTAATGGCATTCAAAATTGCCAAATGCTGAAAGTGGTGAACTTAACTTTATTTCGATGTTGACGATGGGCCGTCAATTGCAATTTCAATGTAGATATAACAATTACTGCTATATAATGCCAGCTTGTAGCATAGTGCCGCTGTGAGATTCGGTGTCGCTGTTGCTGTTGGCAGGATACAGCCACCTGGGTCGCGTGTGATATGGCGGAGCGGCCTTTGTTGCTGCTGCCTGTAGTTTCGTCCACACATGGAGCAGACAATATGTTACATGCCCCAATCACAGTTCACTGCATTTCCTGGTCCCCTGTAGCCAGTCAACTTTACATCCATACAGCAGAAGTTATCTACTGGGCTCGTAGGGAAAGGATTCCGTTGTATATTCAATCTTTGCTGCTCCTGTTGAAGACAGCCTCCAGGCTACCGACCTTAACACCCGGTACAGACGGCTTTTCCAACACAGGATATTTATGGTATCAGTGGGCGTCTCTGAGGGCCCGGGCATTTTTCTTATCTGTGATCTAGCGCCTGTTAACCTTGACCTCGTGGGTTCAGCTGGTAGAGTGGGGCGGGGCTGATGAGACTAGCCAGTGATCTGTAAGCGACAGCGGTGGTCCACGCTCCACTAACCAGCGCCGCTCATCACATCGCCTAGGTGATGCGCCATTGCTCTCTCCTCTTCCTCATCCGCGTCTCGCTGCTGAGACTGCTTCAGACTCCAAATGGTTTTGTCGAAATATGGCTCTACTTGACTTGCTTGCAGTCTATGTCTCTTCTATTGATTGCCAGTCCTTGGGGATTCCACAAGCCTGTATGAAGGAGATGCCGATTTCTTCACTTGGCCTTGGGGCACTAATGCCTTCACAAGTCGGAAGATCACACGAGACTAAGGGGAGTACGAGGCTGTGTTTGGACATTTGCAATCGGCCGTCACGAAGAAACTCCATTTGGCCATGTCATTGTGATGGCTGGGTCCCATGTGGCTCTGCTGTGTACGCCTCCCCCGGCGTTTACTCCTGTTCTAATTGTACCATGATAGTTCATCTACTCGTGTAACACCGCTTTCTATCGTGGGGGGATCAGGGCACTGGTCCCTGCCTGCGATAGAATTATCTGATAGATCGCTAACTAGACTTATCCGTATAAGACGACCCATATCTACCCCCCCACCCCGACTCTCCCCCCCCCCCCCCCCGCCCTGCTACCCCCCGATTCCCTCACACGTTTATCTCACCCCCCCCCCCCCCACCTAGCCGCGCACGACGGTAATATAACTATATACCGTCAGGCGCGATGCTATGTGCGTCGTGCGGTGAGCGTTTTATTACGAGTGCATGTAGCTTTTCATCAATGTTGTGTACTTACGTATCTATATATATCGAGAATTGAAATGAATATCTTTTGAACTACACTATTTTGGTTATCCAGTGTCTCGTGATTATTTGGCCTTTGTCACAAGAACTTTTAGAATCACAACTTTCGTTCACTGCAACCCCCGTTTTGGACATATGACGTCATATTACGCAGTTTCAGTTTCACTCGCCATGTGGCTGCAGGTCCCCGGTGGGGGTGGGGGCATTTAAGTATATAGAGGTAGTATACATGTGCCGGGGTATGTTTTTTCGGCCTCTCAGCTTGTACGACGGGTTTTGATGGGCCTCGTATTTGTAGCTTTTGCCATTTTCACCTTGTACGACGGGTACGGTTTTTTTTAGATCCCAGGGCACACCCCTACTAAGGACAGGCTGCGAGAATCCGTAAGTCTTATCTTTTTTCAATTGTCAATGCGATATCGTTGAATACATATCCCCCTTCTAAGGTAGGTAATGCCAAAAGATAATCATTGGCAAAATGACACATATATTTAAATAATAAATTGAGAAAGCAAAAGTTCGCTTCGAAGAACCTTGTCTGTGCGTGCGCGCAGCAACCGATCTTGTCATTCAAAGTAAACATGAACTTTTCAAAAAAATTCTGGCCGGATAAATCGCCATTGAAATCTCACACGTAAACTAACTCAACTTGTTAATAAACATTCATATATGTGCAAAATTATTCTTCATATGTACAATTGTGTAATTATCGTGTAAAATTGGAACTCGTGTATTGTTTACCGTGTGTACGGTTACGACCATCGCATGACGTCAATAAGACCCAGTTCCCCCCAAGGCCCCCTCACTTAGTCATCTCACCTCGCACCCCCCCCCACCCACCCACCCACCCACCCACCCGCCCCCTCACTTAGTCATCTCACCTCGCACCCCCCCTTTACCCCCCCCCCCCACCTTCGTTCATCCCCGCACGCCACGTCACCCTCGACGAAACAATGACTCGCCCCCTATATACTTGTCACCACGTCTGTGTGATGAGATGAAGAAATCCCTTGATTGTATTCGATTAGATCCAGCTCAAGCGGGATCTTTTGTTGGCCAATACGCTTGCATTGACCCTCTGATGAGGTTGATGTTATGGCTGAGTCGTACTACTGAGCGTTATATATGATATGTTGTCGTGGACAAAGCGGATTTCGTGGATGTCAATTCCTTGGTTTTACCGCCAGCCTTGTCATTGCCGGTATTGAAACTTGTAATGAAAAGCGAGTTATGTGGACAATATTCCACTGTGCGATCTCATTCCAGCTACAATAGAGTGTTCCTTATGTCTGGGTCATAACCCCGTCTAAGTTCACCTAATGTTTCCCTCCCGCGGGTGTAAATAAACCACCTGAATGTATACTAGGGTAACCTGTAATGGAGAAACAGTTCATTAGCGATTACACCATGTGCGGCTGTTTTCAAATGTAAAGACTACCGTCCACACCCTCCTCGCCTGGTTTAGATCACCAGATAATGTGATTCTACGAAAGAGACGAAAGTGTAGGACACCTTACAACAAACGATACGTGAGATACTGACTTACGTCATTCAGCGCGCCTCACGGTAATAAGTAGGCATCTGGCTCATGCTGTTTGAGGCGTCTTTCAACAATATGTGAGTTTCTGACTATGTTGTTTGAGGCGTCTTACAACAATGGGTGAGTTTCTGACTCATGTTGTTTGAGGCGTCTTACAACAATGGGTGAGTTTCTGACTCACGTTGTTTGGGGCGTCTTACAATAATTGTTTCTCTTTTGTTTGTTATGGCGATGGTGGTAGCGTGAGAGGCAGCTATATGTCGGCCACCATCGCCCTGCTCGGCTGCGTCACGTGGTCTACTACTGGCGCCATACACACAACTGCATGTGACCAAGATAGCATGCGCATCCGAATTTGGGCAAACCTATATTTGATAGTTTGCTTTCCCGACAGTGTATACCTCCATATATATTTATATGTATATATATATATATATATATATATATATATATATATATATATATATATATATATATATATATATATATATATATATATATATATATATATATATATATATATATATATATATATGTATATATACATATCTTAAGAAGGGCAACAATTTGTAGAGGTGCCCCTCCGCCACATCAAGTTCCCTCGGTCAGTGTTGGAACTTATTTATTGACGCCAGTTCTTTATTCAAACATCAGTGGCGCGCGACAATAAAACCTGGTGCGTTTTTCATCAATCGGGTTTCTCGTCTTCTCGCAATGTAAGGTTTGAACGAGAGTAGAGTGTGTTTTGTAGCTAGAGTCTGGATAAACAAGTGTTTGCTGTGCTCGGTGCGTTCTGCCCGCGGTGCTGCGAGAAGCTGATCAAGTGTCTGGATGGTTCGTCTTGACTTGAATGTTGTAGCTTGAGTGTGTAAGTGTAGATGTGAAAGAGATACTGTCTAGAAGTTACTGCAGCTCTGGAAGACTATATGTTGATGCAACATTAGAGGCGTATGAATAGATGGGGTATTGTTTATATAGATTGGATGTTTATGCAGATTGGATGTGCATACTGATTGAATATGTGTACAGATTGGTCTTTGGATGTGTATATAAATGGATAATTGGATTTGTGTATGTTAAAGGAGCATTGGATGTGTGTATGTAAATAGATCATTGGATTTGTGTATGTAAATGGAGCATTGGATGTGTGTATGTAAATGGAGCATTGGATGTGTGTATATTAATGGATCATTGGATGTGTGTATATTAATGGAGCATTGAATGTGTATGTAAATGGAACATTGGATTTGTGTATGTTAATGGAGCATTGGATGTGTGTATGTAAGTGGATCATTGGATGTGTGTATGTAAGTGGATCATTGGATGTGTGCATAATAATAGATCATTGGATGTGTGTATGTAAATGGAGCATTGGATGTGTGTATGTAAATGGAGCTTTGGATGTGTGTATGTTAATGGATCATTGGATGTATGTATGTAGATGGAGCATTGGATGTGTGTATGTTAATGGATCATTGGATGTATGTATGTAAGTGGATCATTGGATGTGTGTATGTTAATGGATCATTGGATGTATGTATGTAAATGGAGCATTGGATGTGTGTATGTTAATGGATCATTGGATGTGTGTATGTAAATGGAGCATTGGATGTGTGTATATTAATGGATCATTGGATGTGTGTATGTAAATGGAGCATTGGATGTATGTATATTAATGGATCATTGTATGTGTGTATATAAATGGAGCATTGGATGTATGTATATTAATGGATTATTGTATGTGTGTATGTAAATGGAGCATTGGATGTGTGTATATTAATGGATCATTGTATGTGTGTATGTAAATGGAGCATTGGATGTGTGTATATTAATGGATCATTGGATGTTTGTATCTAAATGGAGCATTGGATGTGTGTATATTAATGGATCATTGGATGTGTGTATGTAACTGGAGCATTGGATGTGTGTATACTAATGGATCATTGTATGTGTGTATGTAAATGGAGCATTGGATGTGTGTATATAGGCGTATCTTCAGATTTGCCATATGTATTATTGAATGAGGTGACTTTGTAACTTGAACCCCATCATTGGCTCATACTGTGTATCGAGATATATTTTGTTAGCTCATGGTAAGATGCGTGGTCGCCGTGAGCAGCCCGTCCTGTGGAGGTATCGACACCTTAATCTGTCCCTCGCGGCCTATGCCATTACAAGAGCGCCATTTCCTCTGGCCCAAGATGAGTTCTGCTCCTGGCTTGCGGCGTGTGCGCTTAGTCAAATATCCCCCATTGATTAAGTTGCTGCTATTGATTACATACAAGCAGATGAGATCTGCACGGGTAATATCGCCTGATATGAATTGGATGGGGAATGTTGTGTGTTTGGATGTGTGTAGCTTGATGTGGCGAGTTTCGATCTGTGTGGATAATATCCCGTGTTACAACCTGACGCCGTCATGCCGGATAGTATAGAATTAATGGCGCTTATATAACTGGTTTGGGAATTGCGTGGGTAGGATCCCTGTAGGGCTTGTCACGTGGTAGGATCTCTGGTCTTGTCACGTGGTAGGATCTCTGTAGGTCTTGTCACGTAGTAGGATCTCCGTGGGTTATGTCACAAGTTAGGATCTGTGTAGGTTATGTCACCAGGTAGGATCTCTGTAGGTCATGTCACGCGGTGGGATCGGTGTATGTTATGTCGCTTGGGGAATTCAGGGAGTGGTACGGAGCATGCGCGCACTCAGAGGTGATCCGTTTGGGATGTAATATGGGCTATGAAACCGGTTCTAATGATAACGCGTACTTGGTGTTTCCTGTACAGAGGATCGTTGTGGGTCGTTTCCTGTTCCATTGCGGTGATCCATTCAGGCTCCATATTGTAGTTCTGTGTGGCGGTAGTTTTATTACTCGTCACGGAAGCTGGCTGAGTGTCGCCATTTCAAGAGATGAGTGCATTCACCTGATCCTCGTATAGTGACGAGAGAGGCGGGCCGCTGCTTGTCTGTAGTAGTATAAGTGATCGATTCATGATAATAGCAAGATGTGCCCAGCGTGTTAAACGATCGCTCTTTTTTATTTGGGAATGTGACGCAGCCTATTGACAATGTCTGTTCAGCTGAGGCACTGCTGTCCATTCCCATTGGCTATTCATGAGTTCTGAGTATTCAGACAGATGGGACACAGCTCATGTGGCATCATCCGCATCCCGACGGGGTGGAGTATAAACCGCTGAATGTGCGGTTCTGGCGGCCGCCGGAGAAGGCCTATGTTTACATGTTTTCCATGTGAAAGTACACCGCTCTACATAAACGCCGTCAGATCATCCAGTCACATGCACATGCATTATTTATAGGATGGCCATGAAAGATGTCTGCATGTTGGAAGTAATGGCTGTCTTACAATTGCCACAGACCCGTGTGGTTAGAACAGTGTAGTTATTCCACTGGTGTGTGCTGTGTCGGGATGTCGTGTGGGCTTATTATAACTGCAGCGATCAGAGTTGTGATTTGGTCATTTTGCCCAGTTCAAGGATATCATCACCGTGTACAATATTATTGTACATTGTGCCTGGGTCGAATCTTCGTGAACTGTTCAGGGGTGTAAATTGCATCTCTGTTCTGGAATTGTGACTGTTCTGGAATTGTTCTGGAATTGCATCTAGGTGTACTGTTCAGGGGTGTTCTGGAATTGCATCTGGGTGTACTGTTCTGGAATTGCATCTCATTGCATCTGGGTGTAATTGCATCTGGGTGTACTACTGTTCTGGAATTGCTGGAATTGCTGTTCTGATCTGGGTGTACTGTTCAGGCATTGGGGTGTACTGTTCTGGAATTGCATCTGGGTGTACTGTTCTGGAATTGCATCTGGGTGTACTGTTCTGGAATTGCATCTGGGTGTACTGTTCAGGCATTGCATCTGGGTGTACTGTTCTGAAATTGCATCTGGGTGTACTGTTCAGGCATTGCATCTGGGTGTACTGTTCTGGAATTGCATCTGGGTGTACTGTTCAGGCATGGCATCTGGGTGTACTTTCTGGAATTGCATCTGGGTGTACTGTTCAGGCATTGCATCTGTTCAGGCATTGCATCTGGGTGTACTGTTCATCTGGGTGTATGTTCAGCATGCATCTGGGTGTACTGTTCCGGCATTGCATCTGGGTGTACTGTTCTGGAATTGCATCTAGGTGTACTGTTCTGGAATTGCATCTGGGCTTTCAATTTAAGAAATCTTGGTTGTATACCGTGGATGGCAAAGATGGCAATGATGACTTTATGGCGTGACTGATTCATGGACCAGTTTCACTCACATCCACCCATACCCCTGTTGTGGTGCCAATGCAGCCGCTCCAGGCAACGCGAGATCCTTGCCTTTGGATGCCTGTTATCACGCTTTGTGTTTTGTATCTCCGCAGCTGGCATGTCAACCTGCCCTGATCAAGGTGTCGTGTGCACCGTGCCGTCCCCACGACGGACCGCTCGGCCTGCGGCTCCACAGAGATGTGATCTCCTGCTTGTGTTGTTGTGATCTGCATGAAGCCAGCTTTCTCCGATGTTATCATGTTGTGATGGATCGTAAACTAGGAAGGCTCAGTTGTGGCATAGCGTCCGTTGTTGCCAGTTGAGAGCGGCCATTGGCATACGGGTCAGAGTAGAGAGGGCTTAGGGTGGCAAGGCCGACCACTAGTCTCTATTAACCGCCGTTTAGTGTCCATAAAGTGAAGCTATCCCCCTGAAATCAACCTGTTTATTGGAGGAGCTGCCAGGCAGGAGGCATAGGTCGCTGATAGAGCGGCACAGCTTACTGGCGATTGTACGTAGGCCGTTCTAGATAGCATTGTCACGCTGAGTTTCAGTAGTTTTTCTGATCATTGTTATTGAATATTATCAGAATCATTGTCATCTTGCTTTGCCAGGAGCCCCACTCTGATCACCTTCTCACGAATTCAATATACAACATTATGGTCGAGTTTGCCTTAAGGCTGCAATTTGTGCAATTTATGCACCTAGACAATGTGCGCTAGTACTGCAGTGACTGCACGAATTACTGGTACGCGCTACGACAATGTGCCCCGTAGGCTTTAGAACAATGTGCGCCTGTGTTGTAGTGACAGTGTGAATAACTGGTAGGCACTAGAACGATGTGTGCCTGAATTTTAGTGTATAAGTCAGAGTTCCGTCCATATGTGATGTATATTCAGGGTTCAATCATATTAAATGTTGGTCCAAATATAACATTAAAAAGATGCCTTTTTCTCTTTATTCTCTTGAATGAGTACACCAACATTAGGTTGATAAGGATAAAGATATCCATGTTTGGTGTTTCTACTGATTTCAGCAAATCTAGTAGGTAGGCAAACTTTCTGGTCGCCGCCTGTTCTTTTGCAATCCTTTATGAAGCTTGTAGTACCACAACTGCAGTGGTACTACAAGTGGTACTACTTCTCATTGGCTTTTAGCTGCCTTTTAATATATTTTCTTGAAGGTGGAGGAAGCCATTTTACCGTTTCAAGGCATTGAAGTGGTAATGGATTGAGCCATTGGTGAATTTATTTTCTTTGGGAGTGTTTTTGGCAGAGACTACAAGCCATAAATTTGCCATTGTAGTGAAGCCATGTGAAAGTGTTCTCCCAACTCGTGAGATACCTTTTATGGTACTTCCTTTGATGTGATTTGAGGTTTGGGAGTCGCTTTCACTTCTAGCGCTTGATCCCGATTCTTGTGACTCATCCGAGCGTACAGAACATGCTGATGTTCGTATTGCCTCAGTCTCACCTTGTACATTAGACGACCCCTGAGAGTATTGAGAAAAACCAATACATGGACTTTATATCCAGGAATCATATCATTTTTATTTATGATTTTTACCAAATGTATCTCAGAACCAATTATCTAGACCTTGACATCAAATGATATCACGATGCCAATCTCAGATCGACTGTAGTGTTCCCATGATAATGTACCTCTCTGTGGGTCCGGGGGTAGAATAGGCTCACTGTATCCTCCTGTGTGTCGTAAGAGGCGACTAATAGGGGGCAACCTGTTGGCCGTGGGTTGCGACTCGTGTCGGTGGACAATGGGATCCAGGTGGTTCAGCGGAGCGGTCCTTTTGAGGACCTGTCTGCAGCACTCTACTCCGGCCTGGATTTCGCCTAGACGAGAGGCTAGGATGGCCTGGTCCAGTCAATCGGCTGGTGGTGACTTGCCCTAGGATACTATTTGCATTTTCATCTTTTTCATCATCATCCACTTGTATGTCCCTCTTTTTCCCATTGATCTTAGAAGGCGGCTGCCTAATCAGGTCAATCTTATATATTCACCTTCGTAGGCACCTTATAACACATACGTGTTGGTGTGGCGTTAAACCCTATACTCACTCACCCAGATAATGTATATGTTCAGTTCAATCATAAACCCCTTGACACTTTTTAAATCCTGGCATATACAACAAATATAAAGCAAATAGTTTGACTGCAAACTTTGGTTTGACTACAGAACTGGCTCACCTGAAACACTTCATTCACCACTTTTCCCTTCACCCTACTTGTACATACTACCCCGTTTCCAAATTGCTATTCTTCCACCGGTCAACAACACAACTCACATTGACTCACGATGGAGTGGTGAGTATATATGGCGCACACACCAACGATGCCTCATACTAGTATATAGTAGTATATATCATGTTGCTAATATGAGGAAATTATGATGGCTGGACTAGATTAAGAAACCTCACCCTTTCGTTACTTTCAAACCCATAAACTTTAGTGTTCTCCCCACCTGTTCATCTGCTCTTCCAACTCTCCTCCCAATCCCTTTTTACTAGTGTCCCTCCTTTACGAGCCTATATAACTTTGTATGATAAATATTACATGTATTGTTGATGTAATATACTTTTCACGCTCGGTCCCACATACCCTCATTTATGATTCATCTCAAGTCAAGTGAAGCTCACATCATTTACATGGTAAATCTGAATACAACCTACACAAGAAAACCAAGCCTTTTTTTCCCCTTTTGGGCGGCTCTGGTAAAAGTTGCCAGGATGGTGTGGCCAACTGGCTTTAATACGTGTGGCTCAGCATTTGCGTTAGTGCGGTTACTGAGCTCTGGTGATGTCATACGTTCGGGCTTCATGGAGTTTCCTGGGGGAAAAAAGTCGAGATCCCAGTCATTTCTAGGCCGTTGGGAGGACTTTGCGCAACGACCAGTTGGATTAAGAATCTTTCCTCACAACGCTATATTTGGGTACTCGGGCCCACCGGAACGGTGCGTTTTGCCCAATCCAAAGAGGCGCTTATTTCTCAGAGGTACCTTGTAGATGGCGGCCACGTGGATGATACAAAAACAACCTTCGCTCAAAATTCAAACCGTGATTTATATGAACTGGACCCTGTTAGTGAATGCTTGGTAGGCGCTGTGACAATGTGCACCAGAATGGTAATGACCAATTGAATGCCTGGTAGGCACTGTGACAATGTGCACCAGAATGGTAATGACCAATTGAATGCCTGGTAGGCACTGTGACTATGTGCACCAGAATGGTAATGACCATTTGAGTGCCTGGTGGGCACTGTGCTCCTGTACAGTAGAGGTATGCATGCTTACGGCGCGACAGCCTGGTTCTGCTGTCTTGCATGTTGCCGAGTTGATTGTGGCGATTACCGCAACACAATGGATCCTCTCTTAAAACTGTCATATCATCAGTTTGTGTTTGCTGGTCGTGTGAACGATGACATCTATCAGGAGTAGAGACAGATCACGAGGAGTAGCTCCTGGAGGATCCTGCGTGATGGATCACATCACCAGAGTTACCCCACGTGGTCTCCCCATGGTGAGTCCAGTATGGGGTGACCCTTTGAATCGTACCCATCTCTGGCCGCGTACTGTCTGCATGGGCAATTTACATTCTCCCCAGTGTGTCTTCTTTCATTCTTGTCTATATGTTTGCTAGATAAAAAGCGACTCTGCATGCATGTATTTTCGTCGAGGCAATGTTGTGGTGCTTCTGTGCGCGATTCTCTCTGCAGTGTTACCAACCCTTCTCGTGTGGGACTGGCGTGCCACATCCGTCCCATGCATCTGTCATATCCGCTGTTTTCATCCGGGTTACGTCTGACTGTGCTCGTTAACTTTGGCGTGTCGTCATGCTACGGATGTCGTGTTGTCATCAGCATATACCGCTATTAGCCGTGCTGATTGTACCCGAGAAAAAGAGAGAGAGAGAGAGACGAACATAGCAGATTATGATTCGGTGTAACAGAGCTGATTTTAATACGGAGGAGAATAGCTTGTAAAAGTCTCGAATGCTGACATGCCACCGCCCTGTCGTGTGAATGATCAAGACTGTGATGTCCCGGGTGGCTTCATTGGCGCACTAATTCAACTCGGACAGTGTTCCAGTATGATCGCTGTTAACGCTATATCATCCACGTGGGAAACCACTGTTCTAGTAGCCATTAATGACGCTTATTTAATCACTCATCCGAACTAGAACTAGAACGTCTGTTGTTTTTGACACTATAAGCTGGTTCTGTGTGCCTCCTCTGCTCTCAAACACTCATCTGGGGAGCATCTTTATTAAACGCTCCCTCAATGAATTTTACACCCTAAGTGCTATCTTTATAGCTGTGAGTGAAAGTGGCTGGAGTTGCGTTGATTGAATCTCCCCGGATTGCTCTGGTGTGCAGGCTCCACGTGTAATGCTGGCTTTATGACGTGTCAAGTTGGAGATATGGCATCCCGTGTAATACCTCCCTCGGCTGTTGTGTGAAGGTCCATATAGGATATTAATACCGCTATAGATGGACTGCGATCTCCGGACAGTAATCTGTTATGCCCCGGGGCAGCTGGCATTAGCTGTTACCATACACAGCATGGGTAGGGAGAGTGAGTTAATGTGGGGTGTTGTATTCCCGGGACGAGGTCGCGGAGAAGACTATAGCCGATTATTTACGTGTGGAAATTCATTACTTGACTTGCTACTTACCAATTAACCAACCACAAAGCGCGCGTGTGCAAATTAGCGCCGTTACTATGTATAAACCACGCTTGTGATATATCCACGGCATAGTGGATGTAATGTTTCAACGTGCGTTTAGTCATTGGATTTGCATAATTCACAAACATCTCATCCACGATGCCTGCTGGCCATATTACGCTGAAATGAATTAATACATCACAAATCACGGTGGCACGCAACACACGAACCACGCCATCCAATCGAAAGCGGATGCATTTCAATTAAACCTTCACCTTTTAGAGACACATATCATTACACTGTTTGGGCGGTTTTTTCTTTGACGAATGGTAAGGTTGTGATTAGGGAATGGAATGTATTATCTATATGATCATGTCCGCTTTCCGCGCCTTCTCCGGTATCTTGTGGCAATCCGAACCAGCACACATAGAACGTCATAAATACGGCCATCCGAAAGGCAGCATAATTCATAGGCGCTCGGGCTGCGCCATTATGATCCTATCATCATGCACGCGTGCTGTGCTGGGGTATATTATTTCTATATGATACTACACTGCATGCGAGCATGATGCTAGGATCATGATGATATTGCTCTCGTGCCTGTGATATGATCTATGTGTAAGGTTTGGACGAGTACGACCTTTGCATTCCTACACGATATGTCAATCGTTTGCCTAAGTTACTGCTGCTCCTGAAACAGTAAGTATGGTAAGACATTTCGCCCAGTGGGTTTGTGGTCCAGTCCTGCGCGACTTGTCGACTTAGTGATATAGTACGAGACCAGTGTATGAGGTTTTCTTCAGAATGTCTCTGGGGGCTGTTGGAAGATAATGTTTTACAGAAGACGGGGAATTGTTGCTGTTGTTCGTTCACAGCGTGTGTTGGGGATGTAGCGGTCTCTCTCCCCAGATTCCATTGACGCTATAATGAGTTGGTTGAGTGATAGTTAACATGTCATGGATTAATTGCTCTCAGCAAGTTGTCCGCCGGCTATCTGCCGAAAGCACGTGGTTATAAGCGCATCCGGGCGATAATGAGTGAAGTGTTTTGTGGCGCGCACTTTCCATGTGGTATTTGTCAAGGCATTAGGCGTCAGCTGGATTTTATCCCAGCTCGAGCGCATTCCCATATGAATCCTTTGCATTTTAGGCGACATTATCCGTAAGTCGTCGATCGATGAGGAGCCTTTATATCTTTGACATGTTCGCTTCCCGACCTGGCCTGTAATCGTGTATATACCCTGGTCCTGTCCGCCGACGCGCGGCCTTTTTCTGTCTGCTATCCAGGAAACTCCTTGTTTGTCATCAAGCGAGTAAACGGAATTATTGATCATGTTTATGAAAGGATGGTTTGAAAGGATAACAACTGGACCAAACTGCATGGCTTTATGGGTTGAAATGCGTTCGGGAGTTTAGGGGCGGGATGGGGTTGGATGTGAGGAGTGGATGTGACTCGTTCATGTGCCATCGATTGCCATGTTACCTCAGGCGATCATGTACCATGCAGTCTTGTGACGGCTGGTCGGTGCTAATTATGACTGCTCTGTGTATATGGAGCCATAAAGGAGCGATAATGGATGCATAACCAGATAACAGGAAGCTGCTGATGTTGCTGTTGTTTGGCAACGAGATGCGATCAGATGATCTGCTCTCCATGTTACTTACGCTGTGTGACGTGTACCGGTGACGTGATCGCGCGTCGTTGATCGAGCGTCAATGTGGTGTATATTGATCAGGCAGCTAATTAGAGGCCATGTTGGCTTGCGATGGTGGGGTAATATATCAGGGTGTTGATGCATTATCCGAGACGAGCTTGTCTCTATACATAGCTCAGCCGCACGCTTCCTAGGGATAAGGGAGTCTAGCTAACGCGCGTCCCAAAGCATGCAGGATCTAGTTGGCCGCCAGACACGTGACATATCCCGTGCCAGTCTTTGTTTGTATCCGTCCCTAAAGCGCCTGTATTCAAGGAAAAGTAAACAAATATTGCTGGGAAAACGTAATTGCAATGTCCCGGCAATATTTCATAGATTATACGCTTTCTTTACCCAGTCGGTAAATTAGTAATGATATCAAAGGCTTTGTTGTTGTTTTAAAACTTGAATTGAAGCTGTTTCAAGAATGTAAAAAAGACAGGAGCTTATTTTCATAATAGAAGCCTTTTGTCACAATGAAGGTGTTCGAAGTTCGTAAACGAAAACCACACTGGCCGGTTACATGTCACAAACTATGAATTCAACAGTAGAGAGCATACAGATATATTGCGACGGAAAATCAACGGAGAAAGAGTGTTGTTGCAGTGAGCTGGGTGAGGCGATTAAGGGACTGCTTGTCGCCTATCAGCTGCGAACTGCTCTGGTGCGCAACCAGGTGTGTTGGGATGCTGTCGCCACTGCTGATGTCAGTGACGTGTCCTCTCACCTGCCCAACGCTGATTAGCGCCCTTACTGCTCGTCGATTCTACTCCCCCCGCACCCCCCCCCCCAAAACCCAACAACCGCCTTTAATGCAGGTTAACTGAGTCCAGTTCTGAGTTCTGATAGAAGTTCATTAACCATTTAACTCTGAATAATTCACCAGTTGATGTTCGAAGACTTCCGGTGCTACCTGTGTCCCCTTCCGGTATCCCCGTGTTAAACGACGATACAGGTGTGTGGTCTGAGTATGGTTGGTCCATCAGACAACGTAACTGGTGGGTTGTGACGTGGACTGCGTATCGTTGGGTATTTGTATTTCTAGATTGGATATGATCAAGCCTCCTGTTTGCCTCAAACGAGCTTACAATCAAAGTGTCCTTTACCCCGGCGCCCGTGCGTTCGTTCATGAGATTCTGTCTGTGTCAATTCACGAACTTTTGAAGGCACATTTTGTTTTAAAACATGCAAGCTGCGAGAAATCGTACGGGAACCACTGTTATGTAAATGGAGCATTGCAAACTAAAAATAGATTCTGCATGGCCTTTAATCTTTGAGTTATTTATGAAAATACTTGTTCCATACAAACGGAATGGGGAGTCGAAACCACCAGAAGACCTTTGCTAATTTGTTTTCAGACCAGGTATTAAATCTGGTAGGACCTTGGATCAGAGAGGTTATATATGACCTCGAGCTTATTCTCAAGATCACACCCTAAAATAAGTAATATGTCTAGCCTATAGGATGCCATTTGTGTGGTTGAATTTTTAGGCCAATGTAATATAATTCGTTTGTCATTTCATTATTTTTTTTCGCAAGCGCACGTTGTGATCGACTTGTAAACCTGCACATAACCTCATGAGATCGTGCCACCTTTTATGGCTACTGAGATTCGATTATTTTGCATGCCATTTGACACTATGTACCTCGCCTTAGGTTTAGCCATTTACGGAGCTGTCTTTCACAATAGAGCCATAATGTCTGGTTAGCCTTAACATTTACCTCATAAGGAATTGTCCCCCTCGGTTTCACGGTAGAGACGAATTTAATCTGGGAATGAATTCCAGGCATTTCATGTGCGCCCCAGTTGATGGACTGCATCTAGTATGGTCGGCGGCGTTAGCGGGGTGGCATGTGCTCAGCTCAATGTGCTCGTTGTGGCCAGCCCAAAGCTCCTTACGCCTCCTGCCCCAAACCAGCCCTATTTACTCCTGGCTGTTTTATAGCTCTAACTGAGTGCAGTCGGCGCTCCTCAAGACGCTTGGGGGGAATTTAATTTGAGATGTATCATGTGATTACGGTCCATTTGGCAAGTGAGGTTGGTGGGGTTGGGTGATGAGGTGGGCAGTGCGTGTTGGGATGGGCTGCTCGGGGATACAGGAGGGCAGGGCCTCAATTGGCAATGATTATTACTGGTGCCCTCATCAAAGGCACCGGGTGTGCCATGTAACACGTCCTGTATTGACGCCGCGCTGTGCATGAGCTCGGTGTTGGCTAGGAATTCCAAGGAACGGCACATTTCCTGATCAAATGAATGCATGCAATTCAATCGGTGATTTCGAGCTGGAGATTGAATCAGCGGCTACGTTGATATGAATAAGCAAGTACTTTATGCGAGCGCTATAAATGGTTCTGTATAAAATAGCCAAAGGTCAATAAAGCGCTGTTGTGATATGGATAAGCCCAGGAGCGGTGGTGGGGTGGTAGGGGAGCTGGCCGGGCGTGTAACAGAGTGGGAGAGATGCCACTTAATAATGGTTTGCTCTGCCCTCTCGGACATGGAGCTAGCACGACCACACGTTCACTTAAAACCCACTACCGCCTCCCACACCTCTAACCGGAAATAAAAAGAGCGACACGAGCGGCCGGGCCGTAAGGGGCGCTGTCGTTATCTGCTGTCGGCAGTGTTTGCTGCAGGCGTCTGGTTCTAACAGAGGGCCTAGGTTGTACAGACAGGGCATCAAATGGTGATAACACGGACTATATTGCATCACCATTTCGTGTTCTAATCAAACTTGGCATCTTTGTGATCACGTTGACTGAATTCCTGCTTTGATTCCGTTAGACCCTCATTCATATTGATAGATAAAAAGCTACACCTCCGCCATGTGATGAATTATGAATTATGAAGCAGGTTTGGATAGCACTTTGGTTACTTTCACACTGCGGACGTTCACGTTTGAATTGCTATGGAATGCGGTTTAATATCTGATCATTTCATTGCAACCCAGCTTGACCCCAAGACCATCATCTGTGGACGCATTAGGTGAGTTGCTTGTATGGTAGTGCGGTGGGGGTTACGCCTACTGACCGTATGTGTGTCACGAACTGGACTCTCATGGGAACCATTCTCCCGGGCATAAACCTTCCCTGACCGACAAAAACAAATAGTCATCTTATTGTTAGTCGTTCCGTTTCCTACAAATTGGTCCCACCAGCTAGTAAATTCTGATTGAAAGAAATCTGCACGGAACATTTGACATGCCCATCCGTTGACAAGGCCTCCTGCTTGTAGACAGCCAGATCGCGAGGGACAGAGGTCATTGGCTGTTAATGAATCAGTCACGTGATTATGTGTTTTGATTGGAACTTTCTTGTATTACTTCATAGTACGCCCTACGAGCTCTGCATATATGCCTTCACATTGACTGACAGATGCCTAGTTGTACTATGTAGAAGGATCCTTGCTCATCGGTACGTGCCGACTCCGCTGCTGCACCCGTCTTGTCCCTCGTCACCAGTACGGTTCCATCTGGTTAACAAATACTCTTACGCGATGTTCGTGACCACTGCTCTATGGAGATAATAGTCGGCTTGGATTCAGACATGACCCGTCCTTTAGGTGGTGATCCAGGAGGGTTGAACCTGAAATCACCTGTCCACTTGGTGGTGATCCAGGAGGGTTGAACCTGACATCACGTGATCCAGGAGCGTTGATCCTGACATCACCCGTCCACTGGGTGGTGATCCAGGAGCGTTGATCCTGACATCACCCGTTCACTGGGTGGTGATCCAGGAGCGTTGATCCTGACATCACCCGTCCACTGGGTGGTGATCCAATAGGGTTGAACCTGAAATCACCTGTCCACTGGGTGGTGATCCAGGAGCGTTAATCCTGATATTTCCCGTCTACTGGGTGGTGATCCAAGAGGGTTGAACCTGAAATCACCTGTCCACTGGGTGGTGATCCAGGAGGGTTGATTGATCCTGATCCATTTCCCGACATCACCCATCCACTGGGTGGTGATCCAGGAGCGTTGATCCTGACATCACCCGTTCACTGGGTGGTGATCCAGGAGGGTTGATCCTGACATCACGTGATCCAGGAGCGTTGATCCTGACATCACCCGTCCACTGGGTGGTGATCCAGGAGCGTTGATCCTGACATCACCCGTTCATTGGGTGGTGATCCAGGAGGGTTGATCCTGACATCACGTGATCCAGGAGCGTTGATCCTGACATCACCCATCCACTGGGTAGTGATCCAGGAGCGTTGATCCTGACATCACCCTGCACTAGGTGGTGATCCAGGAGCGTTGATCCTGACATCACCCGTTCACTGGGTGGTGATCCAGGAGGGTTGATCCTGACATCACGTGATCCAGGAGCGTTGATCCTGACATCACCCGTCCACTGGGTGGTGATCCAGGAGGGTTGATCCTGACATCACGTGATCCAGGAGGGTTGATCCTGACATCATCCGTTCATTGGGTGGTGAGCCAGGAGTGTTGATCCTAACATCACGTGATCCTGGAGGGTTGATCCTGACATCACCCGTTCATTAGGTGGTGAGCCAGGAGCGTTGCTCCTGACATCACCCGTCAACTGGGTGGTGATCCAGGAGCGTTGATCCTGACATCACCCGTCCATTGCGTGGATCCTGACCTGGCGCTTCTCACAGCAACCTGGGTTACTAGTGGTCGATGCATATCTCCGTGGGAAGACTTAACGCGTAGAGTTCAGATCCGCAGCTGCGACACCTGCTCATAAGTGGCTGTGGTTTGTCATCGTAAACTTCGCCGTGTGAACTAGCCAGAGGGAGTGTCATGGCGCGTCCCCCATCCCTCCCTCTTTCTCGGGATGACTTTCTCCCCGCACTCACTATAAACCTACCATCTCCAGACGGACGCATGACGTCTGGAGTTTGGTGGGCAAACACAAAGATTTATATATCTGAACCAGGTATGTTATTTGCCAGCGCGATCTTGCGGTGCATAGCAGCGCTGTTAGGTGTCAGTACGGGCTGCTGCGTGTTTTGTTCCTGACTGATAGGATGACGACAGTAGTGACCACTGGGGAAGGTACACGGCCAATCAAGGCCTTCCTCTGACGACTGCGCGCCGTTAAACCCGGCAATTAATAGCGCAGTTGACAGTTGATGTCTGCATGTGGGTGAGATACTGATATCTGGAATGAATAATTGAGGGCGATGTTGTTAACGCGGCCAAAAGCTGGCGTATTCGTGTGAATGGGAAAGATGTGTCGTACTAACTCTACCAAACTCGGGGCAAAGTTCGCCAGTCGATGACGGACTGCGACGGCTTCATTTTCAACAACAAAACCAATTGGAACCTTGTGCTACAAACGAAATCACCTTGGGAACAAATGACCCTCTATTGCCTGTATTTCTGTCATTACAGCGGTGTCTGGTGCAAGTGGCTTTTGGGATGCCAATTATTGGTGACGTTGTTGCCCATAATTTAACTCCATTTCTTGTTCATTACATGGTCGACCTTGTTTTTCCCGTTTGGTGTTGCCGTCATCAGCCGGTTGCTTTGTAGAGATGTCTCTCTGCCGTGAAATGGCCATCTTTTTGAATGGGTTGACTCAGAATGCTATGAGGATGACTCCCCGGATGATATGACGATGTCTCTCCAGATGATATGACGATGTCTCTCCGGATCATATGACGATGTATTTCTGAGCTATATTGACGAAGTCTCTCAGAACGCTATGAGGAGTTCTCGGCCGATGTTCCTCTGAATGATGTGACGAAGTATTTCATGCTTTAGTCTCTTTTGAATGCTATATCGTTGTCTCGAATTATATGACTATGTCTCTCTGAATACTATGACTGTTCACTTGAATGATATGACGATGTCTCCTAATGACATGACAGTTTCTCTGTGAATGCTATGACGATGTCTCTTGATGACTACGATTTCTCTCTGACGCTATGACGATATCTCTTTCTCACTGAATGCTATGACGATGTCTATGAATGCTATGACGATGTCTCTGAACGATATGACGATGTCTCCTAGTGACATGACGATTTCTCTCTGTATCCCATGACGATGTCTGCTGTGAAATGAGATCGTCCCCCAGCTGCGTCGTGTTGCATCAGGATTTTTCCTTGTCATGTTATCATGTTGTAATGTGTCCATGGCACCCCAAACATCTCAGCAGGGATAGTTTTCTGTCCATGTTTTTGGTCCCGAAGTGTTAGTGGTTCACTGCATGTACTCAACGCTGGCTGCTTTCGGTTCGATGGCGGTCCTACTGGGAGGTAATGGCGTGGAACACTGATAAGAAGCCTTCCACCCCTCCTGGAGATCGTGTCAGATGCTACAGACCGCTCACCAACTCCCCGCACGAGCTGCTGCGTGGCACGCAGCGTGATGCACTGCGCAGGTGGGCCCTGCTTCAGTTAATGGCTTCCCTTTGCTAAATTTAATTGGCATATGGGTTTCGGGGATTGCCTGGGCATGCAAGTTGTTCACAAAAATGCTGTTTCATGAAGAAGTCATTCCCTAAGACGATTAAGTGATTTTTGCTTATCCCGGTGGAGGTGCCTATGTCATATGGTCCGTGCCTTGTACTCCCTCCGACCGAGTAACATTGCCTCCATGGGAGTGAGGCTGGTGCGAGTGAAGGTCGTTGGTTAGTAAGCTGGCTTGGCCGGGTTTCTCCTCCAATGTTTGTGTTGTTAGTGATGCCGTGTCTTTGTGATGGAGCTAGAAGAAAGTTTACCAGGAAATCTGAGAGGCGCTGTTGTAAGAGAGGAGCTTCTGCGTGATGAAGAGAGCGCGCTGCTTCTGCTCTGGCCGTGTAGCGGTACCCCCTTCCTCCTCCTGGCCAACCGGCGAGGAAGTTTGAGGCTGCTGAGGCTACAGTGAGTCACAGCTAGTCATTACACTTTGCCTCCCTCCCCATCACTCTCCCCCTCTGCCTCCTCCTCCTCTGCCGCCGCTACCAGCATCACCAGCAGCAGCAGCAGCAGCAGGATCGGGAACACAGCGGGCCTAGCTTTGTCCTTTCCATCTCGCGCGGATCTTGTGCTGTTTGCAGTTGCGTAGCTTGCAGTGTGTGGTGCTGTTCATCTTCCGCTCGACTGCTTCCTCTCCGCTTGTCACGCTGTCTGGATTATCAACTCACTTGTTGCAAACCAAGATTTACATGTCGATCGCGGATTAAACCAGCTGAACTCTTGCTGATACCGCGCTCTACGGATATCATCCAGTGATAAGTTAACCCGGCAAGTTTGGAGGCTGCGACTAGTTGACCGCGGTCTGGACAACTCTCCTATCGGGATAGTATATGGGTAAGTATTATCTGGTTTGTTCGGGCGAGCTGGTTGGTCGAGAGCGATAAGCTGATAGCGTCCGTCGCGCCGGCCAGTACGTAACCACACATCGTACAAATGGGCGAGTCGGCGAATAGTGGTTCGTGAGCAGAGCCATAATGCTAGAAACGGACTTGTCTGGAACACGGGGCGTCTGTTTAAGTGCATACCTGAAGTATGGAGCAGATAAGCAGAGATTTACCTGGAGTTGGCTTGGGTGCGAGACTACAGTACAACTCACTCTGCCGAGCTGAATAGTCGCCTCGGTTATCTCGCATCGGTCCTCGAAACTTTGTTCTCCCGCTCATTGTTGCTTTCTGTCGCCTGTTAACGACTGGCATTCGGTTCTAATGTTGCCGCTGTGACGTCGGGTCGTGTGCGAGTTACAGAGTGTATGAGGCTGCGAAAAGTGATGTGCCGTGGGCGCTCCTGGCTTTTAAGAGACTCAGTGCCCGGGGTTATTGTTCAGAGAATCGATGTCGTTTTATGATTGAGGAATACCCGTGAAGTGTGTTGTTGAGGGTTGCCCATCAGTTGTCAGTCGTACGTTCTGTGAGCCCTAAAACGCACCCAGCTTGTAGGAGACGTACGCATTATCAATGTATTAATGCCTCAGCAACCAAGATAGAGGGAGGAACATTTTTACAGTAAAGTATCTATTGCCAAGGGTAACATATAGATTAATTATTATGAGTAATGTTCCTTTTGGCAGGAGTAACATGTCTGTCGTCTCAAGTAGCATATATATATATATATATATATATATATATATATATATATATATATAGATAGAGATATATATATAGATATATATATATATATATATATATATATATATATATATATATATATTTATATAAATCTCCCTCCTCTCTCTCTCTCTCTCTCTCTCTCTCTCTCTCTCTCTCTCTCTATCTATATATATATATATATATATATATATATATATATATATATATATATATATATATATATATATATATATATATATATATATATATATATATATATATATATATATAACATGCTGTCAGGACTATTACCGTAATTATTCTATTAATCGCCCGGGCGTTTATTAGAATCGTACCCGAGTTCAAAGTAGGGGATGGGCGTTAATTAGAGACAATTGCTTTTATCCGAGATGAAAATCGGTCATCAGTGTGTGATTTGCATTACATTTAACTGCTTCATGAGTCGTTGGAGAGAAACAGAAAGTATAAAGATCTCATGTTATGAAAAAATGTGTCTTTGATGTACTTTCTTCTTTAAAACTGCTCATAAGCGTCTGCATTTTTTGTTTACAATCACAAATCGATAATACCGGAAGTGGGATGTGGTAACCTGCAAACGCTCTCCGTGTCGGTGCTATGCGGGGTAACAGTCATATCAGCGTCGTATCGATAAAGTAGACGTAAAGACAAAAAAAGTGAAGTAAGATCGTATATAAAGCAGGAAATCAGGAAACCCGTTGTTTGAAATGTATTCTTTTTTTTCAAAAATGGGGGGTGGGCGTTAAAAGGAGGCAATGTTTTTGCAAGATTTTGCCAGTAAAATGGTCGTTTTCAGGCCGAAAACTGGGGGGTGGGCGATTATTAGAGTATGGGCGATTAATAGAATAATTACGGTATATCTATGGTCATTAGCAATATCTCTATTGTCAGAAGTTAGTTACTATTGTCGGGAATTACATTTCTATTGTCATGGGTTAGGAGTGGTAGTTACATATGATATGGTTTGGCTCTGGACTAATATGGTGGTCTCTGTTTGCTCTATGTGTTTTCTCTGATTGTGTGTTAATGTTGCTAAATAAGAGGAGGCCAAAAAGAGGTGAGAGTGGCCTGCTGGTCGTGTCGGGCGGCGGCAGGGCTCACTTGTCTCGCGCCTACATCAGATGACAGTGACGTGTTAGTCCACTTATCTCGCCTCTACACATGGCGCCTGTGTCTCCCGGCTAGTATTAATAACCATAGCTAAAAGCCGTGACCAGTTGCCTCATCACTCATTCCGCCAATCTCTGTCATACTTTCCGCAACTACTACCAGAAAGGACGTCTGATACTGTACGTCAACTGACGTAAACTGAAGCCTGATTATGTGCGTCAACTAATGCCTGATTTCCTACGTCAACTGACGCCTGATCCTTACGTCAACTGACGTCTGATACAGTAGGTTAACTGACTCCTTGTACTTAAAGTGACGGCTGAATCTCTCTCTTTTTCTCTCTCTCTTTCTTTTTCTCTCTCTCTTCTTTTTCTCTCTCTCTCTATGTATATGTATGTATGTATGTGTGTGTGTATGTATATATATATATATATATATATATATATATATATATATATATATATATATATATATATATATATATATATATATATATATATATATATATGGACGCTTTATATTGTACGTTATCTGAAATACATTGACGCATGATTCTGTGTAGTATATGCTGACGGCTGATTTTATGTTTGAACTGACGCCTGAATACTGTACATTAACTGAAATAAACGTCAGTTGGAATGGATTGACGCTTGCCGAATAGATGTGCGTCAGCCGTCGCCTAATTCTGTTCGTCAGCCGTCGCCTGATTCTGTTCGTCAGCCGTCGCCTAATTCTGTTCGTCAGCCGTCGCCTGATTCTGTTCGTCAGCCGTCGGCTAATTCTGTTCGTCAGCCGTCGCCTGATTCGGTTCGTCAGCCGTCGCCTAATACTGATCGTCAGCCGTCGCCTGATTCTGTTCGTCAGCGCCTGATTCTGTTCGTCAGCCGTCGCCTGATTCTTGTTTGTCTGTTAATATATTACGCTACACAACACCTAAGCCATGACTCTGCTATACCATAATCATTAATATTGCACCTAAGTCTACAACTGTTGGATCTTGGCTTGATATTCTGATCAATTAGATCAGTTCCTTTTGGCAGCGATACACTCTCTCCACTCCCTTCACACCCCCTACAACTATGTCACGCACGTCACGATTCTTCTATCTCATGCCGACATGTATTGTTTTAAATGACCAGGAAGAAAACTAGAAATTGAAAACATGCTTTTAGGCTGGGTTTATGTCGGGATGGTCAACCGTGGTGTTTGACAAATAACACTCCTCTTAATGCACTTCCCCATCTACAGCGTGTCCAACGTGACAGTGACACTCGCCCCACTTTCCATAGCTAGCGTGTCCAACTTGACAATGACACTCGCCCCACTTACCGCAAACAGCATTTGCAACTTGACAATGAGACTCTCTACAGCTTGTCTTGCTAAAAAAAACCCGCACCCCCTCCGCCGCAATGATCGTAACTTACTTGTCGTCATGGACTACCACGCCCCCTTTAAATAACTACTGTAGCACGTAGCAGCTGAGATTTCTCCCTTCTCAGATGTTATGTATGCAGCTGATGTATAATTGCATGGCTAGAGAAGACCTGGGCAACGCCTCCATCCTCCTCCATCCCCGCTGTCTCGTGAATAATGTAGATGTCTAGCCCGCGGGCCAGCTTCTTGTTAAAGGATGAAGTTTTGGGTTGGATGAAGAAGCTGGTGTGGTATTACCAATCTCCGCAGCATGTGCCCCTTCTCCCTGGGCGGCGCTGGCAAAGCATCCACTGCCCGATTTCTAATCGACCTTTTTGCATGATTTTCCTTGAAATGCCTTGTATCCACTTCCTCTTCAGGAGACATGATGTTAATATTTTGCGGACATGTTGTGTTCAGTTGGCGGCTTGAGCAATTGATTCTTGATATACGCCGACCACACCGCGGACCCTATTTAGGGAGAGCCATCCATCTTGAGCAGTTGACCAACCACTGGCGTCCTCAGCGAGCCCCAATGGTCACCGACAGATATGCTTTTTCAGACAAGATATAAATATGTTGAGTTTGTGGCACGTTTAAACCCAGCGTAGAAATGATCATGTTTGCGGCGTGATTGGTGTACTTGTTTGTCGTGTATATAGCTGGCGGTGTCAATAGGACGCGTGAATTCAATGATGTTCGTGTGCCTCATTAATAGCGCGACTCTGCAATATATAGCAAGGGCATTTGTTCATTGCTGCACCTCATCGCCGCATGGTGAGCTGATGGCCACCTCCCGAGGAGGCTGTCGCGGCGTGGTCGCTACACAGCCCGGGTAGGTCCTCGCGCACTGACGACCCGTAGCTTGTGTGACCGGCGGCAACGTGGGTCACGTGGTTGGTGGACGTGAGTACAGCGTGATAATGTGTGATGTCCCGAGGTGTGTCGTGATGACTTGCATGTGTAGTATTCTCGTGAGGTGGCGCCGTGGATCATTCATACTTAGTGGTCGGGTTTTGTGGAGGCTACGGTAATAGCACAGGTGTTGCTAGTTTACGACACGCTATTGTTGCGCATTGCAGTAAATGCCAGAAGTCAAGTTGTACGGCCGTTTGGCTTTGTGAAGCAAGCATCCTTCACGGCTGCCCTTACGCCAAGCCCTGCCTCTTCACTTTCCGCTCTCTGTTATATGTCTATAGACTCTTTACGAAGGAAAGTTGTGATGCAAGATGCGTTGCTATGGTGAGCTAGGGTTGCTATGACGAGTAAGTGGATGTTATTGAGAGATTATGATTTTTTTCAACAATTGAGTGTTGTCATAATCTTAGGGTATTATGCCATGTTGAGGGGTTGCTAAAATGCCGCGGTTGCAATGACATTTGGGAGGTCACAATGATGCAGCGGCTGCTATGGTGAGTAAGGGGTTGTTAAGATGCACGAGTCGCTATGGTGAGTGAGGTGTTGTTACGATGCAGGAGTTGCCATGGTGAGTGAGGTGCTGTTACGATGCAGGAGTCGCCATGGTGAGTGAGGGGTTGTTAAGATGCAGGAGTTGCCATGGTGAGTGAGGGGTTGTTACGATGCACAAGACCATGATGTTGTGGGGATAGCTGTGATTCGGGGGTTTCTGTGATGACATCGGAGATGTGTACGTGGCTGCTTCGATGACATGTACATGTTAATCACAGCTGCATGTCGGATTGATTTCTACGAAGGTACGTTTCCTGTATAAGAAGACGGAAAATAGGTCGCTTTGTACGGACTATTGACTGGATGTGGTGAAGCAGCTCATTGCTGCTGGTGCTGCTTGTGGTGGTGATGTGCTGGTCGCGTACCTCCCCCCCCCCCACCCCACCCACCCACCCATTCTCCCCACCAACACACTCAGGCGTACGTTAGCATATCTCAAAAACATCCATAATGCCTGTAAGCCTTCATCCCTTGATCTCGTATATTTATCAGCGCAGTCGGGGACAGGGGGATGTTAGATTTCCTTCTGATGTTAATTACTTCTCTTTACCATCCATCGATAACCAGAAATTATTTAATTAGAAATTGAATTGTGCAATGCGATATTTCTATCCTCGGGGGATCTTGCATATTGATATTGAGACGCCGTTATGTGATGTTGATAGGAAATGAAATCGCTTGGCGTCGTTGGGGTTGCTATTGGGGTTATGCTGTACCTCTCCGAAGGAGGCTATAATTCGCTGCGAATACTGAATTGAATCGTTTTCCACGTAGGCGTAATTTAATCTACTCGCGTGTGTCTGTTCTCACCTGGATAAATCGCAGCATTCACAGGTGTCGTCACATTTCTTGCGCAAATTTGCCATGAGATCTTTATTGACGTCACAATGTCCGTTATGAGCGTGTGATGGGGCGAGTCGGGGCGTGGGGTGGCTTGTGCGAGAGTGGAAAGGGTTAGTGTTGGTACGCTACAGCAGCGTCTGCGCTCCAGTTGCGATTTCAGACTTGAGTGCCTGTGCAAATGAGTGTTCAGCTTACGCTGTGTTGGTGCAATCACATTGTATTTAATGTCGCACGAGGACCATTATGATGCGGCGTTTCTCTGCTGTCGTACGCCGAATTAACTAAGGTTTTGTGTTCGAGTTGAGTTGGCTGGGTGCTGGCTTAGCATCCCTCTGGTGGCTCGGGGCCGACTCCTGCCCCATCCTAACTTCTGCACCAATGTGTCCCGTCACACCCGGTCTGTCGTTAACACAAGATGTGTTGATGCTGGAGCGTATGTTTGCATCCTTGCCGGCCGTTATGGCACTGTTTCAAGCGGTTCTAGCATCTCGGTCGGACGTTACTGCCTCACGTATGGTCGCATCAGCGCTTTACTGGCTTTTGATGGATACTCCTGGGATGACAAAAGAGGCAGTATAAATATACTTAAGTATGTGGGATGGGCTGCGGGCCGACTGGTGGCGGTCTCACCCCGCTCTCGCAAACTCTGGGTCGAAGCCCGCCAATTTCATACGGGTGTGGAGGTGGCTTGCTGGGAATTGAGGCGGGACGCGACCCCTGTGACGCTACGTCACCTCTCTTCAGTCTCGTGCCGAGTTATGTTCATCGTTTTTTTTTTTTTAATGTTTGGGGGATATGGGGAAAATCTACGATACTCTTCGAAGGACTCGATGCGACTGTCTTGTGCCGTGTCCTGCTAGTGGCTACCTGCATGGACCCTCGAGGCCGATCCACCTCTCAGTACTTAAATATGCATGTACGCATCAATACGAAGATAATAGCTAACGACCTCATTCACCAGACGTTCGTGATTCGGCTTCTCTGTTATCTTCAGTTTCCCAGTTGTCCTGTCTATTATTAAATGTGTCCTCCCTGGGTCCTGTCTCTGTCCTTTCTGTTCCCCACTTTTTTCTGTGACCTTTATGAACCATCACCCCCCCCCCCCCCCCCCCCCCCCCCACACACACACACACACACACACTCCCACTTTTTCTCCCTCACACCACACACACACACACACACACACACCCACTCTCTCTCTCTCTCTCTCTCTCTCTCACTTTTCTCCCCTCTCTCTCTCACACACACACACACACACACACACACACACACACACACACACACACACACACACACACACACACGCACGCACGCAAACGCACGCGCGTGCGTGCGCTGCTTCACAGTTCGCCTGACGCTAAAAATACATCCTCTCTGGTGACTTCTTCGGGTAAATTAGCCGCGCACGACGCTAATATAAATATATACCGTCGTGCCCAAAGATATGTTGGTCGTGCGGTGAGCGTTTTATTTCGAGTGGTCTGCACTTCACATCAATGCTGTGTACTTAAGTATATATATATATCGCGAATTGAGATGAATATCCATTTATCTGCACTATTTTGGTTATCCGCTGTCTCGTGATTATTTAGCAATTGTCACATGAGCTTTTAGAATCACAACTTTCTTTCACGGCAACCTCCATTTTTGTCCTATGACGTCACATTACGCAGTTTCAATTTCACTCGCCATGTGGCCGCAGGTCCCGAGGAGTGGGGTGGGGGCATAAGTATATACATGTGCCGGGGTATGTTTTTTTTTTGCCTCCCGACGGGTTTTGTTGGGCCTCATATTTGGAGGACGGGGTTTGCTTTTGCCATTTTCACCTTGTATGATGGTTTCGTTTTTTTTAGATCCCGGAGCACACCCCTACTAAGGACAGGCTGCGAGAATCCATAAGTGTTATCTTTTTTTCAATTGTCAATGTGATATCGTTGAATACTATCCCCCTTCTAAGGTAGGTATTGCCAAACGATAATCATTGACCAAATGACACATATACTTAAATAATAAAATTCGGAAAGCAACCGATCTTGTCACTCAAAATAAACATGAACTTTTCAAAATTTGTCTGGCTGGATTAAATCGCCTTTGACGAAATCTCACACGTAAACTAACTCAACTTGTTAATAAACATTCATGCATGTGAAAAATTATTCTACATATATGTAATTATCGTGTATAATTGGAACTCATGTATTGTCAATAAGACGTCGTGCACGGCTACGGGTACTGTTCTGTTGATAAGGTGTACGATAGACGTTAGAAAAAGCGAAGGAAAACCTGGCCAGACTTGCCAGCTGTGGTAAAGTGTGTTATCTGGTATGCTCATGCACGGTAACTGGGAAGCTGGCATGTGCACAAAGCACTGGAGTTAAAAGTAGCTTCTGCTTGTAAGCAAGCTCTTTTTCATTTGTCGAGTGCATTCTTGCTTTCCCCCAATACGTCATGGTTTTTATCTCGTCGTCATCGGAGGTATTCCGTACACGCGCCGGCCTTGTGTTTACGAGTATAGGGTGCGGGGTTCCGATAACCATTGTTGTGTGTGCTATTCGTACCTTTGAACCCTTCTTTGAACTGCCGTTTTTGTTGTTGCTTCATCTCCACCGATTGGAGACTTGGTGGAGTGAGGGAGACAGAGCGATAGTATTTGATAAATTTGCTTGATTCAAACCTCCGACTTCTGTTGTGCGCGTCACGACTTCCTGTCGTCATTATGTCTTCGTATTGCTGGCAGTGCGTGGATTTTGTGTAGTTGTTAAGGGCACACCTGATAACAGCTGTACAGCCATGAGGGTTGTCATTCCTCTGTAACAGTTCGTGCGAGTGAACCCTTAAAAGGTGGGTCGTGACTGGTGGCCATGGTATTTTGTCGAGCGCCAGAGAGTGAGGGCGGTTTTGTATGCTATCCAAATGTAATGTAGTCTCAATATGCCAATCAAATGATTCAATGGCTACCAGTTCCCACCCAACGAATCTCGACGGACATTTGTCTGTGTGCTTTTAGCTCAACTATCCTAACCTCTTCGTGGCTCTATGTTGATCGAGCCGGGCCGCCTGTTGATAAATACTCTCATCAAATGCTGCTTTGACGCGGTTCCCGAGGACTGCTGCGAACGCGTCCTGATGTACAGTGGAGCTGACGAACTGTCAAGTCCGTTACCGTGTATGAACGTAATCAGATAAGACCGTTATCATATTGATGACCTAGCGCCGTCGTCGTCGTTAATGACTCGTCTCCACCACGGCCTGCGTCTGACGTTGTCTATCGAGCTGGTCGGTGATTTCATGCGTGGGTGTCTGTTGGTCACGTAACTATACCTCATGGATTTGCTTGGGTCAGCTCGACGTGATTCTCTGATGGTACGCGACATCGCCCCGTGTAGTTCTCCCGGCCTCATATGTTAGCGGCGAATGGCCGTGAGCTGGTGTCATAAGATGAATGACCTTACTGAATCATAGTGCCACGTGTGCTGTATCCGCCTCATCTCGTCTCATCTCACAGTGTCTTATGTATGTGTGTTTGCAGGTGTGTTTCCGTGTGGATATATCGCGGTGGATATTGAAGGATTTGTGTAGAACCAGGTGATAACGCTGATCTCGAGTGTCGAGTGGACAGACTAAAGCTCCATGCTGGCGGCAAGTTGATCGCACTAACACTATAGGATATATATCAGAGCTAACTCGTGCCAGCCGATGTCCCACCTAATGATATTGTGAAGACCACCTGGTGAGTACCGCTCAACGCTCGGCTTTATAATCAAACCTATATCCTGAGCATTAATTCAAGCTAAATCGAGTATGCTACGCAGTGAATACATATCTCCTATGTAATGTTATTGATATGAGCGCCCTGTGGTAATAGGGGCGGTTATGACTGATGACGGTACGCGTGACTTGCTCTCTAGTGTTGGCTGGGCGCACTACAAGGGCGTGCCCAGCTCGCTAGAGATGTAGCTCTATATACTTCTTAACGAATGAAACCCATATCGGAGCTGACAGCTTTCATTTTCAATGGGATCTTGTGTCGCCATGTATTATGCATTTGTATGGGCGGGTGTGTATGTGTTGGCGGTATGGCCAGGAAATGGCGATTAAAGTCGATTGTAATGGACGAGGTGCTTTCCGAGGCCTCCTCTCGCCGCCCTACCCCACTCCTTATACCGGCCGGGTTATGAAGACCACAGCGCCCACTACTATATCACACTCTGTAATTGGATTGGGCGAATTTGAAGAAGCGGATTATAGGTCTACGTGACCTACCCCTCCCCTTCTACTTAGACACAGGCACAATGCCAGACAGGCCATGGCTGACCCTAATTTGGTTGGGACGCGTTAAGAGGAAGCGTCACGCAGACGGGCGCGTTGCATGCGTCGGACGGAGACCCTTGCGTCGTCTCTTTCCTCTCAGTGGCTCTATTCCTTCCTATTTGTTTCTCTGACTTGGCACGGGAAGGGTTCTCTTGGGCATTGAGGGCTGCCTCGTTCTGTCGAGATCCCTAATGGAGCTTTGTGGGTTTGTTTGACTTGCGGTTGGCCGCTAATGAGGTCTGTCAAAGACCCAGGTGCAGCGCGCATCTCCCTCCAAGCCTCCCGTCACAGCGTGGATTACGGCTGCCTAGGTCCAGGATAGGAGGCGTATTTTCTGTGTCAGGGGTAGCATCTTGTTCCATGAAAGCATAGCGCTTTTCGTGTTCGCCTGCACCATCAAAATGTCAGAGATTAATTCGCGGATCTTGATGTGTCAGCATTTAGTGTCAATTTATTTGCTGACCACGTGTAATCTGGGTGAAGGAGTCGGAAATCGTTTGTGTGGGTGAAACGTCAGTGGGCTTACGCCATGGGTGGGTGAGGCATCAGTGGGCTAACGCCATGAGTGGGTGAGACATTAGAGGGCTTACGCCATGTAGGTGTGATACCTCACTGGCTAACGTCATGTATGGGTGAGACGTCAGTATGCTTACGTCCTGTGTGAGTGAGACGGTTGTGAATCCTGTATGATTGAGATGTAAGACGGTTGTGAGTCCTGCGTGATTGAGATGTAAGACGGTTGTGAGTCCTGCGTGATTGAGATGTAAGACGGTTGTGAGTCCTGCGTGATTGAGATGTAAGACGGTTGTGAGTCCTGCGTGATTGAGATGTAAGACGGTTGTGAGTCCTGCGTGAGTGAGATGTAAGACGGTTGTGAGTCCTGCGTGATTGAGTCGAAGTCGGTTGTGAGTCCTGCTTGAGTGAGATGTAAGTCGACTATGAGTCCCGCACGGGTAAGATCTGTTAGTCCTGTGCCATCATCCTACGTGAGTTAGCTAGTGTCGCCACTCAGCATTACTGGCTGTTAGAGTGTGCCATAATACTACTTTGTTGTAGCTAGTGTTGCCACTCAGCATTACTGGCTGTCGTGTGTCCGTGGACGTCTTTGTTGTGTAGCTCTGTGGGAACGTCATTTGTTGTTTAGCTCTGTAGGGACGTCATTTGTTGTGTAGCTCTGTATGGACGTCTCTGGCGGGCGGTGGTTGGTTTCCTTCTTCTGGTGCCAGCAAGTCCGACATTCCAGTGGCAGCATGATCCCTGCTGACTGGGAATTCGGCTGGAGGTGACATGACCGCGCTCCCAGCAGACCGATCGGGCTCCAAGCCATTAGTGAAAGCACAAATCTGGCTCGTGTTCCATAAGCTGCGGCAAACGTATTTATCGTCCACTTAGATTGGGTTCATCAGCCTGACGTCCGCTGCCAGTAGCTTTATCAGTGTTGTGGCGCTGGTCGGCGTACGCTCCTCCCATGTCTGGATGCTACAGGCCCCAGTGGCTTGTGTCACTGTGGAGGCATGTGACATTGGGGCTCTGACATTATGTTAGGGTGTCACCTTTTGGATTGGCATTATTGGCCGCGTCAACCTGACGTGAATAATGCCATAATGCGTCTGGCGAGCACTTACAATTCAGTGATTGGCTTTCTATTATTGCTTTATGGTGGGGCGGGCCGTGAGCCCGACATCTGCTTTCATCAGACGACGTTATGGCGCGGCATGCAAGTCTCATTCTGACCGTTCTACCGTGGTTCATAGATAGCAATAAAGGTGGCTTCGATGGTGGAGTGGACTGTGCTACTCCGACGCTTCCCAGCTCGGTCCGGTGTTTCTAGGCATGTGCGCTTTCCGGCCCAGATGGGCGCTCCTTGGCTCAGCAGTCCAAGTCACTCCAGTCTCCATCGTCGCATCCCTTCCCACTCCAGAGCGCTCCCCGACCCAGACTGACTCCCATTGGGCCATACTGGCGTCCTCTGGTCCAGCTCAGGGGGCTTTTCGACCCAGACTGGCTCCCATTGGGCCATACTGGCGTCCTCTGGTCCAGCTCAGGGGGCTTTTCGACCCAGACTGGCTCCTATTGGGCCATATTGGCGTCCTCTGGTCCAGCCCAGGGGGCTTTTCGACCCAGATTGGTTCCCATTCGGCCATACTGGCGTCCTCTGGTCCAGTCCAGGGGGCTTTTCGACCCAGATTGGTGCCCATTGGACCATACTGGCTTCCTGTGGTCCAGCCCAGGGGGCTTTTCGACCCAGATTGGTGCCCATTGGGCCATACTGACTTCCTGTGGTCCAGCCCAGGGGGCTTTTCGACTCAGGCGGGCTATATCTGACCCAGACGCCCGAGTCGCATATTCTAACTGAATTAACGTCCTGCCTCATAATCATTGACCCTGTTGACCGCTTCGTTATGGTGAGGTGGGATATGAGCTGATTAGAGGCAATGTGCTGTACTTTACTGTAACTGGCACTTGTGTTCATCCAGCCGTTCTACGTAACGGGGCGGGAGACGACCGCTAAGGTTCGCTCTTGTCTGGTAACGGTTATGCGTGAGACTTAAGTGTCTGCTGTAAACGCCAGCAAGTAAGCTGATGAGGTGGAGTAGGGAGCGGCGGGGGTGGTGGGCTTCATAGTGTGATGAGGGTTCCGATGACACCATCGTCATTGCCTGTCATTGTGGCAGCTGCTTGAGTTGGCTTGTCGCTGTAGGTGTGCTTGTGAGTTCCATTCTTGTCTACGCGTCATTTACTGTAGAACAGCTATCAGAATATGTTCTGGTTTCTGCTTTGAGCTGCTATGGTTTCCTTTTGTGCAGCTCCATGTGAAATGTCAACTTCGCGTCTTAAACTACATCAAGATATATCGAAATCATCAAGAGAACTGTATAGAACGTTGCAGTACCTAATTGTTGTTTCTCAGGGCGGTCAGTATCACCAGAGGAGGGATGTCATTGCTCGCCGTTGGTTCTGAAATTGCTACTCGCGGGATGTTGGACGTTGCGTTATGATCTTGCTTCTTGTATCGCTATCAACTGCCTATCATGATGTCACTTTCCATCATCATAATGTGGAACAGGCGCACTAGATCGTGGTCATAACGTGATATCTTTTCGCCAGCAATTGCTGCTCTTGAAGAGACTGTTCAGTCCCATATTTGTAACGAGGCTGACTAGCAAGTTGCTTGGCAACCACACCATGGTAACCAAATGTTTGCAGTAGTCACACTTTCAGTCGCTTTGCGCTGCGGTCTCTGAAAATAGATCCTTACTGGCTGTTGTCATTTTTGTAGTTGGAAATTACCCTGCCTGCTCGTTGGTCTCATTATCGCGCTGAGATGTGATAAAGTCTCTATTTTGTAGCATAAGCGGTAGTATACACATCAATAGCGAGGTAGTTATAGAGCGCGTTATGATTTACAGCTAACATTCGTGCGGTTTATGCTTTTAGCGAGGCTCCGCTCTTGTTGGAATGACACAACTAAATAAAGCAGACTTGTACTGTACTTCATGTGTGTTTTCAGTCAAATAATAATGTTGAAATTTATCAACATGGTTTCGATCAAGTTAACATGGCGGCACAAATTAAAAGATGGCATTATTTATGTCTGCGTTAAACGTAGCGATGTATTAATAAAAAAGTGCCCTATATGGGGCTGAACAGCCTCTTTAATTGAAAACATATTCGTCCAGTGATATTGATACATTAGTAATAATTTATATTATGTTTTGTCAAGGCATAAAGATATAAAACACCAATATATCGAGTGCTGCACATAATCATAGCCTCAAAGGTACTTAAAGGTACTATGTCCCATATGGGTCCGGGAGAAGAATAGGTTCACTGTATCCTCCTGTATGTCGTTAGAGGCTACTAATAGGAGGCAACCTGTTGGCCGCGGATTGCAACTTGTGTCGGTAGACAATGGGATACTAGTGGTTGAGTGGAGAGGTTCTTGTAAGGGCCATATCGGCAACACACCACTTTGGTCCGGAATTTGCCTAGTCGAGAGGCTGCAATGGCCAGATTCAGTCTATCTGCCGGTGGCGACATGCCCTGGGATAATCGTTTGCATATTTCTCTTTTTAATCGATTCGTGGAGTATGTTATCATCCGAGCCACGAGAAGACAATCCGACTGGAATCGAAACCATATATGGGTAGAAAGGCGGGGCATTTAACCGCGCTACGCTACGGGGACCCCAGCGTTACCTAGTTACCCGCATTACTTTGTGTTATGCGACGCACATGCACTAACCCACGCGCGCGTGCTCCCGTACAAACCGCACATGCGCGTGTGGGGTAATTTATCGCGTCCCGCATCTCGTCATTAGTCCATGTCTGATGAGCCGCACGTTGCCGCTCCTTTCAGAGAGAGACGCTTCTCTTCTTAAGGCCTGCATTTAATTGATATCAGGCCGCTGACAGACTAATTGTAATCCATTGTTGACCTTACAGCGTGTGTCTGACCCTATGTTGACCTTTTGTAGGTACTGACGCGCATTCACTCGACGTGAACTTTGAACACCATCGGGTCACGCTCTGTTGAGCTAGCTTTGTGAGGTAGTAGTTGACAGCTCGTGCTGTTATTGTTGTAGCATGCAGTCGTTGGCTTGGTCATTGCATTATTAGCTCTGAGATTAGGAGCTCTCCTCTTATCGGGTCGCCACTTGAGACAAAGCGCCCATTACCGCCCTAGCCGTAGACCTGGACTTAAGTTAAGTCCACGTCCAAACAATCGCTGGTAGGGGCCCTGGGAATGCTGGTCAGTGGGGCCCCGAATCCCCCGTGTCCTGGCCATTAGTCCATATTCGATTGAATGTAATAACAGCCAACACTGCCGACTATCTGTCGACACGCCTACAATCTTACCGTAGTGTTCTTATTGGGGCCGTATATATTCGGGCACTTGAGATCGGCTATGCCATCTCGCTTATTTGAAGTTCTGCTGACTGTGGCGCACGATGATTAAGACTACGATTTATTATGGTCGTCGGGGTCGTATAGCATTGCTTTAGATGTTTTCCAGGGTCCGGCGCTGTTTAGTGGGTACACTTTAGTAGTATAAACGCAGGAGAACCTCGGCCGGTGTGCGGTGAAACATACATGACCCACCGATTGTTGCCTTTCACCTCACCTGACGCGCGGCCAACTTAAACTACACCCCCCCCCCCCCCCCCCCCCCCACTCCCAACACAATGCGCGTGGGGCGCCTTCTGGTGACAAGTTGACAGAGGACTGGCTGCGTGTGAAATTCGAAGTTGGCTGCAAGTGTGCAGGTATTGCACGACCATTCGACTGAGCGATATTATCTCAAGCTGGTGAGGTTCGAGTACGGGCAGCTCTTGTCAGAACACCTGTGTGTGGTGCAATACACTTGATCCATCCGTCTCCCATCGTCACACGCGTAGTTAACCTCACTGGATATCACTTCCAAGGATTACACCGATACAGTGTGTGTGTGTATGACGAACCAAACCGCCAGTCAATTAGTGTAGCGTGTATATGTGTACCTGTGACTGGATATAACCGCGTGTGTCGTGATTACACCTTCTGGAGACGACTCCGTGCTGGATAAGCCTTAGCTCTCAACCGAATGGTACGTCGTTGCGCCGTTCACCGGTCGCATTCACACCAAGTTGGTACCTAGTTACTCATACTAGACCACATCTTAGTACAGTAACTCAAGTCTTAATGTTTATTATTTGTTTGAAATCGGACTGACGCAACTTACAGGAGTCGTGTGGTGTGTGTGTGTGTGTGTGTGTGGTGTGTGTGTGGTGTATGTGTGTGTGTGTGTGTATATATATATATATATATATATATATATATATATATATATATA
Organism: Urechis unicinctus; assembly: GCA_034190875.2. Classification (NCBI taxonomy): domain Eukaryota; kingdom Metazoa; phylum Annelida; class Polychaeta; order Xenopneusta; family Urechidae; genus Urechis; species Urechis unicinctus. The sequence continues at coordinate 31,474,232 of CM067350.1, read as the reverse complement.
TATATATATATATATATATATATATATATATATATGTGTATATGTGTGTATGTGTGTGTGTGTGTGTGTGTTGGGGGGGGGGGGTCAATCACCGACTCACTTTCTAATTCGCTGGCTGCCTGACTCGCCCACCAACTCGCTCACCGACCCACTCGCTTACTCACCCACCCACTGGCTCACTCATCCACCCACTCGTTAACTAACTCACTCATTCACCCACCCACCCACCCACTCACTAACTCACTCACTTTAATCATCGACCTGTCAGTGGTGAAGCTCGTACGTCCTATCTGAGAACGGTTACGTTGCCAACAGGTGCTTGTATTCCAGCTTTACAAGATCCAATCGGCTCGCCTTGGTCCTTTCTTTGGAATGTTCATTGTAGAAACATCTTTGAGAACTCTAGTTGATTCGGCTTGAGCATCGTGGTCGAATGAATCCATTGTGAAGACAACATGTCTGGTATGTATGTGTTACTTGTGAGCGCCATCCCCCCGGCGGGTGGCGTCCCCCGGGCGGGTGGCGTCCCCCGGGCGGAGCTGCCCCGGGATCCTCCGTACCTTACCCAGTTCAGCATATATACATGATGCACTTCATTCCAGATTACTCTCACTTTGTCTCAGCCATTCGCTTCATCCGATTACATGTGTGCAAACATTAATTGTCGGCGTTTTCGTGTTCTTATTCTGTTGTATTTACTGGCTACAAGTTACTATCGTGGTATTGGGAACTCCAAACCACACAGATTGTATCGACATGGTCGCAATGAAAGCAGCATTGGGCCGTGTTTACAGAAATATGCAAACGTGAAAGCTGCTTTGGGTATTACGTTTCGTTAAAACAAACTATCATCTGACAGCATGCGTATGACCTGAGTCACCGTCTGCAGTCTGTTCTTTTGTTGCGGATGTCAGTGTGAACAGTTGAAAGGAATCAGTGGAGTTTCTGACGGGGCCAAATTGTTGATGTAACCGCCGTAAAACTGAGACATGTATCAGTCGTCGTTGGGGTGAATCTTGTGGTGTTGTTAAGTGGGCCCCTCGCTATAGCGGCCCGCAGGCGTCTTTATGTCAGGCCATTGTGCTGTTGTGTGCCTCACACTAAGTCCAGGTGAAAGCTATTGTTCTCTCGTTGTTGACAGTCATACGTTCTGTGTTAGGATGAACAACACGAATGATCTAACCATATGCAGGTCTTATCGGATATCGAATTAAGTTGCAGTTATTGATTTCTTTTCCTGCTTGGAGTACGGGGCCATGCGATGATGCGGACGTGTGCGTGTCGCAGGCTGACGTGCATTCGAACACGTGTTGTGTATTGGGCATGCGTTGCGTGAAGGGTTCATTGAGTGCAGTGCCTCGTCTCGCGTGGTATCGTCACACGGGAAGGTGACGATAACGGGGTACCTTGATCAAATCCCGTCTTGTTTACGCTGCTCCCAGGTGTGTGAGTGTATTGGTAGGTGTGTTTGTATTGTCAGGACACCTGGTGAGATCGTTGATTGAGGGTGGTAGCTGATTCACCGGTGAGGTGGGCCGTGTCTGTTCTTCACGACGGCACAGTCCTATACATGGCCTTGTGGTTTGGCAGTTAAACATTTACCGTGAACCTTCCAGGGTCGCCGAGCCGAAGGCACAGGTATTCCAATGCTTCACCTCGTTCGTCACGTCGTCAGGTCCCAGCCTGTCATCTGACAATTAAGTCCTCTTCATTTACGTTCTGGCCTCTCGTGGTGAGGCGTGCTTGTGCATCCACATCGCGGTGCTATTGAGTCCATCACCCCTTTTTTTGCGTATGAAGACATCTCCCTGCCCTGACATACCGCTACATGAAGACATCTCCCTGCCCTGACATACCGCTACATGAAGACATCTCCCTGCCCTGACATACCGCTACATGAAGACATCTCCCTGCCCTGACATACCGCTACATGAAGACATCTCCCTGCCCTGACATACCGCTACATGAAGACATCTCCCTGCCCTGACATACCGCTACATGAAGACATCTCCCTGCCCTGACATACCGCTACATGAAGACATCTCCCTGCCCTGACATACCGCCCTACATGAATGACATCTCCCTGCCCTGACATACCGCTACATGAACACATCTCCCTGCCCTGACATACCGCTACATGAAGACATCTCCCTGCCCTGACATACCGCTACATGAACACACCTGGTGGTCCTAATCATCATGGCACGGGGATCCACTTCATAGAAAAGTGCGTGGTCGCTAAGTAAATACAGCCTAACGCGACGGCGAGATAAACATTCCCTGTGTGTAGTCATAACGGACCTTATGTTGCACTTAGTTGTTCAGTCATAACGGTAGAGATTGCCTAACTCAGCAGCGTTCTGGCGCATTTTCTTTTTGCCCTGGTGGTCGCTTGCGACACGGACGGGTTGCGAAGCAATATCGTGTGAACCGCCAGTTCGCGCTGTCGCAGACTCATTCCAATTCACATATCGTGGATGACTTAACTCGCGCCTAGGGGGATCACTAAGGCATTACGTACAGTCGACTGGTCACCTGGAATAATATGCTGGCGATGTGTTATGACGGTCAGGTCAGGGTTATAATTGCTTTGTCAGGTGTGCTATATGCTCTCGCCTGTTCGTCAGAAAAACACCTGTGTGAATAAGAGTGATATGAAAGGCCTCATTGGCGGCGAGATAATGATACGTGTCGGCCGTGAGAACCACCCCCGACAGCGGTCTCCACGGCGCTACCACGACCACCTCGCGCCCCCCATCCGGCGCTGGCTCGCCCATTGTTGCTTGTGGCAGGGGGAATACTTGGGAAACCCTGTACAGCACATAAATCGTTGCCAAACTGACGTATTTCTCTCGTCAATGGCAGAGGTGTGGTGGAGTCTTTGTGGGGGCGGGGTGAATTGCGTAAGGTGTGAACGTTAAGTAGCGAGTGTTAGTTTCGCCTACTTGCCAACTAACCTCCATGGCTCATTCATTAGATATTGCCGACGCCAATGTGTTTTTAAATGATCAAAGCGCCGTGTGTAGTTGATTCAAGTTCATTGTAGGCAACTGAGGTTCGCTGATCAAAGAATAAACCTACCAGTTGCCGGCCCATTTGGCATATTGCTTTATTCCTTGCTCTGGTTGGGTAGGAGACCTTGAGCAATAAAGTGAATGCAATGTGCCTCTCAAGAAAACGTACGTTATGATTACGGAGAGGTCCTTTTTGCTCTTTTTAGGATTAATGTTTTTTCCCGCGGGCTATGACAGTCTCGTTACTGATCAACCATGGATTCTATCTCTTTGGAGAGATCATCTTTCGTCATTGGATTGTAGAGTCATAACGTCAGCCCGATGGGCCTGTGGGGTGTTACATCTTCTGGAGGGGCTTCAAGGTATGATCGTCAGTTTGTCATTAACACTTTTGCTCTGGAGAATGTCATGCTTAGGAGGCAATATTTCGAAGACCATGAATATGATATATTCCGAATTTACTCTTGTCATTTAGAGATTATCTTAGGTTTTTACCACAATGGAAATTCACCAGTATGAATAAATGTCATAGTCTGATGCCTTTGATGGTCATATAATAAACTCTTCGTGGTGTCCGTCTGGAATGATGCCGACTTCACTCGGTATAGCCTTAATGAAGCTGTATGGTTGCCATGCCAGCCACAGGATGTTGTTATCGCTGAACCACTTGCCTGTTGCTTCATGGTGCGCGTGTACTTCCACACCAGTCGTCACCAGATGGCGCTCGTCCGCTTCTCCCACGACCCCATAATGCCTCTCAGCGATATATGATATTTTTTTGATGCCGCAGTAATTACCACCACGGGCGGATGTTTTAGCATGCTGTCCTCCCTTGGGGACGCGTGTCCTTCCCATGTGTGCTCGTGGACTCCCCCAGTACACGTCGGACGACAGCGCGTGGTAATACTTGCGGAAATTTTGCTTTCCGCTCATTTTTTTTCTTTTCACTGTAATATTGCTTCTTTTAGATTGACATTCGCGCGTTGCTTTGTAGACAGATCAACTTCCGCACGTCCGGTTCGGAATATGTTATTACGAACTGCTAACAATAGCAGTTGCTGCTCGTTGGCGTATGAAACAAACGCAAGTTTGGTTTTGATGCGCCCCCTTGTTCGTACGAGCGGCTGATGGCTACGTCACATGATGCTCACATCCCCGCTGACACATGATGTAAGCGTCCCCGCTGACTCCTGATACTCGCGTCCCCGCTGACTCCTGATGTTAGCGTCCCCGCTTACTCCTGATACTCGCCTCCCCGCTGATTCCTGATACTCGTGTCCCCGCTGACTCCTGATACTCGCGTCCCCGCTGATTCCTGATACTCGCGTCCCGCTGACTCCCGTTGACACACACACACCGTTCTTTGTGGTCGGGCTTCATCTGTCTTCGTCCCCTTTATCTTCAGCCAGGGATCAGCGCCACATATGGGCACTGCCCACGGCCAACTCAATTACTCATCAGCTGCTGTCGCTTCCTTGGATCGCATTGATGCGAATTCCTTTCCAGGAAATAGGGATCAAGTTCTTTAGACCAGATGATGTGTTTAGCACATGGTGTTGGTACCAGGTGATGTGTCTGACAGGTTATGTTTGTGTCAGGCGATGTGTCTCATATGTGTTGGTACCAGGTTATGTGTCTCACAGGTTGTGTTGGTGCCAGGCGATGTGTCTCACAGGTTGTGTTGCTACCAGGTGATGTGTCTCACAGGTTGTGTTGCTACCAGTTGGTGTGTCCAATAGGTTGTGTTGCTATCAGTTTGTGTCTCACAGGTTGTGTTGCTACCAGTTGGTGTGTCACTCAGGTTGTGTCATTGCATATTTTAAGTAGATAACAATGATCATATTTCCCTCTGCTGTACCCATTATTAATTTGGCAAATTTACTAAGTCAAAGCGATCAATCCGGTTTGTATGGTTTGTGAATTGTGCGTTTGTGTATTGGTTTGTAAACATTTTTTTGATCAGCGATTGAGGTCGCAATTTGTTTAAAAAAAATTTAAATGGAAAGTCTTGATGATGTGCAGAACCCAGATGTTTTGTTTTGACCTTGGCCTCATTAAGGTCAAGGTCATGATTTTATGGAATGTCACTTCTGGTTACGAACGAATCAAAGTTAAAACAGGATTGAAATCTGATGTTAACGCGTTGTTACTTCGTCGTTAATGGTAATTTTGTGAATTGGTTTACACTTGAAGGAAGACCATTCAATTCTGAACATACCTCTAAATACAATCTTTTGTAAATTACCTGTAGTTTTCTAACAAAGTGAGCTTGTGTGTTATTTCTGTTAACAGCCTAATTATTGCCCTGTACAAAGGTTGCCTCTGCTCTCTGCTCGCCTCATTGGCGCCCGCAGGTATGGCACACTGCTGTACTATTTAATAAACTGAGCTTTTCCTTGAGTCCAGCCAAATAATTGTCAATCTATCATGGCCCCGGATAGCATGATTTCTTTAATATATTTGATTGCTTATAAAATCATCAATTTACATGAGATGGTCATGAAAATTGTTTGAATTGTGGTTGCCAAAAATTTAAAATCCATAATAACTGGATCAATTATATGCTGGTTCTGAAATTTTTCAAACTTCCTGAAGCAATTCGCCAAGTTCCCCCATGTCCCAGTGGCCTATTTTTTTTATTTCAGTCCCTCAGAAAACTAACTTGTATAGCTCAAATGTATTAATTCCCTGCTAAATGAAATCATGGTATCTGTTTGCTGAATCATATCATCTGTTTGCTATTACATTCCATCACCATCACCTGGGTCAATAAAAAACATGTTTGACTGCTTTTGCTGAGGCTGTAGTCTTTGGCAATATCCATGGAATAGATTAAATGATCATTCAAAGAAACTAAGCTGTTTAGATAAAATGGGGATTTATGATACATGGAAATGAGATGGATGAAAAATTACTTTGAGAGGAGGATTAGCCGTTGCTATTAAATCAATTCTTCCTACATATGACATTACTTATCATGGTAAGAAATAGATGGATTCTCTTTGTCAGCTCTGGGGATTCAATGGTAAATGCCCCCATGTTTACAAACAGGAGGTGTAACTTGGTCTGCTGTGGAACCATATCCACTGGCGAGCCCGATCGCTGATCCCCATACACCCCTTAGCCCTGATGCTCCCCGCATAATCACCATCAATAGCGTGGGATCTGTATGGGCCTGTCTCTGACAACACTTCCCTTCACCTACCATACTGACCACCTTGACGTCACTCGACGCCCACGTTTTGGTCTCACATGTCAGCTTAGGTTGGATATTAGTCTGCACAGGCGCTGTGATGTCGCCGGGTGCCTCCTCTGCCATGATGGGTCGGCCCCCCCACCCTCCGTCATGATGGGTGGCCCCCTCTGTCATGATGGGTCGCCCTCTGCAATGATGGGTCGGCCCCTCTGCCATGATGGGTGGCCCCCTCTGCCATGAAGGGTGGCCCCCCACTGTCATGATGGTTGGCCCCCACCTGCCATGATGGGTGCCCCCCCCCCCCTCTGTCCTGATGACTGGCCCCCTCTGGCATGATTGGTCGCTCTCTGCCATGATGGGCGGCCCTCTATGCTATGATGCCCCACCCCCTGTGGTGAAGTTGTGTTTTGAATATCACTTCGGGAGAGGTTGTGGCTTTTCAGTGTCTTGAGATTGAGTTTTCCATGATGTGTGAATGGTCGGCTAGTTTCGACTTCTTTCGATATTAATTCATCTTGGCGTCTCGATCACCAGCGCTCGGTTAAAGGGTTCGATGTGTACAGATTGTTGATATTTTTGTTTTGTATTTCCATTGTACATCGTAGAAGTTGGAGCGTGTTGCTTCACTCAGCAGATTTGCGTTGTTGCATCATTGTCTTTGTGGGCGACACACGGATTAGTGTAGCAGCATGCGTCGTCAGGCATTATTACGTCATCAATCATTGTCCTCCTCACCTATAGTAGTTCTCTCGCCAGCGTGTTGCTCTCTTGTCGTCTGCTTTATTGCGAAGATTTTTTTTCAAGAAGCACCTCTGTAACCCCTTATGTAGGTCAACATGGGTCACGTGACACACTATCGCATACCTGATTGGCTGTAGTGCAGCAAGCTACCTCTATGAATAGTTATAAGCGCTGCTCGGTAACTTATTGATCAGAGAGAGACGACGGCTTGGGCTCCTGTACGAGAATTGTTTGCTTGGTAGATGCAGGTTGGATGCTCGCTGCTGCCATGAAATGGTCGTAGGCAGTTTAATCAACAAGAAACGGGAAAAGTGCTGGCATTTTATTCCTGAAACTGATCTGGGGCAGCTGTGATTGCGAGGTGTCCGAGGGGTTGGAGCGTGGCATCTATTCCTTGCGTTTGGATTATTGCTGGCGTGCACCTTTGTGGCTTCCTCTTCCTCCTCCTCCTCCGCCGCCGCCGTGATGCTCGCCTCTACAGTTTTCGTTCGTGACTCACTGCCCTCTCTCGATCGTAGCTAATACGCTGACTCTGTAGAGTTCACCCGAGTGCGGCTTCTGTATGCTATAACCAACAAGAGAACACCGCTGAAACTTCATCTACAGACATCCACGGGGTCCCCGGTGCCGCTACCGGATCCGTATCTGCTACTGTTGACGACGACTAGGACGACGTGACGGCGACTCAGGGCGGTATCGTTGTGCTTGTTTGTTTTGATTGACGTGGGTTGTGTTGGGTGTTGATGTGGTTAGGTGTGTGGGCTGTGGTGAGGCGAGATGGGGGTCTCCGCGCCCTTAATACCGCTCCTCCTCCTCCTGGCCACGGCCGTCTCCTCCCAGGATACTGACTCCGGTAAGTCCATTTTATCACTCTTCCTTCATTATAAACTCAGCTGCATTTCACCCAGAGGCACCATCCTCATTGTCACCCAACGAGCCGGGCTTGCCAGCCGGCACAATGGCTCGAACCTCATTGCTCTGCATTCTACGAATTACACATCTTACTCAGAAAGCGCCAAAGTACGAGGGATTCTCTTTAGTTGCTGAGGGATATTTGTCGCAGCTTAGCAGTGGGTTGTGTGTGAGTAGCCAATATGTTGGTTAGTGACAGGAAAACCGCTGAGACTTACTCCAATTGTATGTATATTGAAAGCAAATCTCATGGGGGATATGAGGGGGCGTATCCCAACACCTGCGTAAGGCACATAGTGAGGTGCATAATAGTTGAGGGGCTTGAGTTGACTTGGTCGAGACTGGTGTGGGGGGTGGTTGAGTAAACGTAGAAGTGAGTCTGTGGCTGTAGAGCATCTGCGGGTTGGTACGCTGAGACAGGGAAGCATCAATGCTGTCGGCCGTGTTAGGTATTCACACTGGCCTGGGCTTTGGCGGCCAGTCTCATCTCGTCGCCCGTGGCGCCACCTCCATTCTAGGCGATATTTATGAAGCCACCTGCGGTAAAATATATATTTCCATAAAAGGTATGCGAGAAAGGGCGATTGGCTTGGTGTAGAGAATGGAAGGGGCGTAGCCCTTATCGGATGGGAAAGAGGGACAGAATTGAGTTGAAGCTGATAAGGTACGATAGCTTACAGACAAATATCAGTCGCGTTTCCCCCCCCCCCAAAGGCGTCAGTGTACTGTCTTTGTTATGTGTGATGTCATGCATGACAAGCTTAGCCCAACCAGTGACCTACGACCACCAACTGATACATGTTAACGGGATCTGTGAGTTCTAGAACGTTTTCATCCAGCTGAGTACGTCATCCTTAGTACGTATCAGACGAACATAATTACTCATTCTCCTCGTGACACTGGGTTTCTCCTGTGGTACAGCTCTGGCACCAAGATTGGTTCAAGGGCCACAATTTGTGATGTCTGAAATCAGGACCAACATTGTTAGTATCAGACAGATGACAGACAGCTCGTTTTGGTGGTAGATGTCTTGGACGTCGTTCGCAGGGAGAGAGAGAGAGAGATTGACAGGGAGAGACAAACAGACAGGGAGATAGACAGACAGACAGAGAGAGACAGAGATAGACATAGAGATAGACACAGAAAGAGAGATAGACAGACAGAGAGAGACAGACAGAGATAGACAGAGAGATATATGTACAGAAAGAGTGAGAGAAATCAGGACCGACATTGTGAGTTTCAAATAGATGGACCGACAGTTCGTTTTGGTGGCTGATGTCTTGGCCGTCGTTCGCAGGGAGAGAAAGAGACAGAGACAGAAAGATATATATACAGAGACAGAGAGCTAGACAGTGAATGTGTGAGAGAGACAGAGAGTGAGATTATATATATATATATATATATATATATATATATATATATATATATATATATATAGAGAGAGAGAGAGAGAGAGAGAGAGAGAGAGAGAGAGAGAGAGAGAGAGTGAGTTAGTGAGTTAGTGAGTTAGAGAGATATATGGGAAGTAAGGGAAGGGGAAGAGAGTGAGTGTGTAGGGGAGAGAGAAGAGAGGGGGGGATCACTTCTATTTATGCAAGAGCTAATTGAGGGTTATAATCCATCAAAAAATATGTTTCTTGCTCTAACCCAGCCAACATGGCGATTTTTGAAACGGCCCCTAGCACTCTTTCCATCGCATCCTTTGGTATTATGATCGAACTCGATAGGCCATGCACTAGGGGTCGTTTCAAAAGAGTTACGGGCCAGTAAGTATGAGGGCCATGGAAGAGGTTAACTTGGTGGGGTGTGTAAGTGAGTTGATGGTGCCTCTGTAACTCGCTGCCTTCTCGCGGGGAGATGCCCGCCTTCGACGCGCGTAGCTCGCCGAGACGCGACCACTACAGAAGACGAACTAGCGCGGTAGATATGTCTTCATCGTGCGGGCGCCTGTGTATTGATCGTCAAGTCTGGTGCCTCGCTGACGGCCTAGCACGAGTAACTGGCCTCTAATCCAATAGAGATAGCCCGGCGAGAGAGGCGCTGGTAGTGGTTTACATCAGCCCAACTTAGTCAACTTAACCGCGTTAGCATGCAACTCGCCAATGCTGAAAGACTCTGCCGTCAAAACCCTAAACAACTTTTGGGTTTCAGGGCCATTTGTGAAAGAACCGCTTTGGCGATAATTCGTTTCGATTCATGGGGATGTTAATATGCGACCATGTCTGGCTCCAGCCTAGATTGCTGGCGGTCCTCCCCGACTCTCCCAGCGCTCAGACGAGCTGGTGCCCCATGTTGTTAGTGCGTAGGTCGACGAAGCGTAACAACTGCTTAAGCTCGGCGCCGCATGACAAAAACAAGATGCTACGGGACTGGAATGCGTCGTGTCATTTGTCATAAGCTCTGCTGGCCATCTTTGGTGACATTTCATCGACTAGAGCCTGTAGTATGTCATCTTAATCCCTCTCACACCACAATCATCGCTCACTCCCACCCTAATCTCTCTTCTAGCTAACCCGGTCCTTCCTTAATCACAGTGCGGTGAAGAAGGTGCCAGGCGGCTTTGTTTCTCGGCTCGCTGGCCCGGTATTTCGAGTGACTGATCGACGGTTCCATCATTGTTAGGTCTGACACAAATTGGTCTGACAGACGCCAGCCGTGTGAAGGGAGTGAGGTTTGTATAGGGTTATGATGCGGATGCTGCCGGTGAAACTCAGACCCATATATGTTTCCATGTCATTCACCCATCTACCCAGCACAACCCTATTTGTTACACCACAACGTCCTGCCCCGGAGCATCCACACAAGCCCCCCCCCCCCCCCCTTCCCCCAACCCTACATCATCACCCTTCCCGATCCCTATCTTACCCCGAGACCTGTGACCTTGCGTAGAGGGAAGTTTGAGTTGGTATGTGTGGGATAAACCACGAGGAAGTGTGTGATGGCGTGCTGCTGTGTCTTATCTCAGCCGCTGGTGATGCGGACGTGTAACCGCCCTCTATCATCTGTCATCTCAACGCCCGAAGGAGAAATGCAATCAGTCCACCACTGCAGAGAGAGGTGCGCCTCGTGGAAGATAATGGAAGGTATTTCTAGAAGTGTTAGGCTGTGATCAAACAAAAGACGCCCCGGGAGTGTATGCATCACGGGACCACAGTAAGAAGCACGTGTGGATATTGGTGAGTGTATTTTCAGTGCACGCCTGGACCAGGGGCTTTCCATAAGTAAAAAGGCACAGGCAATCGAGTTTTCTCAAGCTCCACGAACCAGTCTTTCTACGGATATAAGGCAGCTCGTCATTGGCGACCTACGTCACTCACGATATGTCATTGGCGACCTACGTCATTTAAGATACGTCATTGGCGACCTTCGTCAATAGGTTTAGCAGGTGGTCGGCTCCACTCATGTTCTCGGGGTATGTTCTTGTGGACTGTAACAGGAAGCAGTATATGGGCTGGCGGGAAGAGTGAGGCTGCTGCTGCTGCAGCTGTAGTGGATGGCGGAAGAGAGACTGATGTGTCTCGTGTCTCCGGTCGTCAAGTGCGGCTATCCCTCTCCTACTTCCGCTCCAGCTTCACTGGTCCCGCCAGCACTACACCGAAATGACGCGGCGGTCCGGCCTTGTTCGTCCTTTCCGTTCCTGCTTGTAGACAGTCCCATGGTGAATGCGAAGAGGGCATGTACGAGAGGGTCTAGTGGGTGAAATGGGAAAACGAGAAACGAGAAAAACAGTATCATCTATGTATTTTCCGCACTACTGCGTGTCCAAATGTTTATTGGCTGACAACATAATTTGTTTGGAGCCCTTCCTCTGTATCCCACTAAACATGCCTTATTTACCAAACAACAGGCGCTTCTTTTCAGTTTGCCAGGGGGCGTCCCATTACTCTCTCGCCGTGGTGGCTGTTTGTGATGGCCCTCCATAAGAGGCCCGTGGCTCATCTCGGGCCCCTTGGTGGCCCTGTATATCTATCCCTCGCCAGTGCTTAGCATTGAGAGCACACGGCACATATTGACCATCAGAGCGCACCTCATCGTCTTCAACAGCTCCAAGTCCACTTGAGATCTCTAGTCTGTAATCAAATGAAAAGCCCGCATGGCCACGTTGGATGTGAGCGTGTTGATGGAATGGTGTGGCAATTTGCATTAGCGCCTCAGCTATCGTTGATCCCGCTCAATGACTAGGTTGTAGTAGATGCTCTTCTCTCTAATGGCACGATACCTCACTAGATGCTGCTGCTGCTGTTGCTGCTGCTGTAGGTGGCCGGTGGTTTTCGTGGATGGGTGGCGGCTGTGAGTGGGGTGTGCTGTGTGGCGGCTAGGACCTCACGGCAGCCTGGGGCAATTTGTCACTACCTACAATGTTCATGAAGTGGGGCTTGGTAGGCTGGGATGGGCTCTGTCAGTTCCCCTTTTGGTCCTATTAGGCGGGCTAGTTTTGTTTATTAGCACCATACAGCCGCAGGAAGTACACAGTTCCGTGAGAGGGTTGTCTGCAGTTGAGATGGCAGAGAAATACTAGCTCTGATACAGTTTGTATTCATGTTACGACGTGAGGACCAAGCCGTGTAAATCCACCGACGTTTTCTAATTAGATCAGAGAATACCTGCAGAAAGCAGTACTGGATGGCTGCATGTATGATGCCAGGAATGGATCTAAGAAGCAGTTTCGTGGCCCGGATGGGTTTAGTGGGGGGTGGGGGTGTGTGTGTCTGAGGGGAGCAGTTGCCGGGGACTGCCATCGTGGCAGCTTCACCATGATAAATCAGGCCCATCCCCTTGGTATTCCATGGCAGTCGGGTGACGAGAGCCTGATAAGTCGACCTGTCTCCGTTTGTCAATGCTCGTCCTTGTTGAGCTGACCACTCGTACGTGATGCCACAACCTGCTCCAGCCCCAATCGCCGTCATTGCCGCCTCTTGCAGCCGTCACCGGCCGGGCCACGACCCCCTTCACGGACACGGACCCCCTACGGTGGGACGGAGCTTGTTAGACTGAGTGCTAGAATTTGTCGACTGGGACCTCGGCTGTGTGGTTAACTATGTTATCTAGAATCTAAATCCCCTTTTATTGATAGGCAGTAGCGAGGAAGAGCTGCTTTGAAAGGCAAATTGATTCCGAGTGAGATGTGGAATTGCGTGTGGACGTGTGCAGAGTTTAGAGCTGGGGAGTACACGTATGTATGGGGCAGGATGAGTTGGGTCGGGCGAGATTCGACCGTCAATCAGTGAGGCTGCCACCAACCCCAACGGCTGCTGTCAACCCCACCTTCACGCCCAGTGTCCGCTCCCAACACGGCCCGTCTCTTGCCGCCATGTCCGCTTGACGACTCCCCATCCACGTCCGTAATGTGACCTAATTCACGAGAATATTATGTGACAAACATCTCACTGACTTGTCCGTATCTCTGATGGAAGTGCTACGTCTCATCTCAGATAAGGATGCCTCGTCTCAGCCCTGACAGGAAAAACGTCACACGTCCCATCCAAACAGCCCCCATGAGAAAACCATCACCCATTTTGCAATTAGCAAATTAATTAATTTGACTCCTCGTTAAACGGGTGATTTTTTTTTTATCTCGTGGGTCTCACCCCTGCAGCCAGACGATTGTTGCGTCAGTGATTCACAGGGTCATTGTATATGGTATACGCGTTAGGATATTGCAAATCATGTAGGCGACAGACCGCGCTTTGACATCGATATGCTGTGTTATGGCAGGCCATCAATGACCAGCCGAGTCGTCATTGCTCGCGCAGAAAACCAGCTCAGGTCAAATGACTCAATCCAATTGAACCAATCCCAGCTAGGTGCCGCCATGGCGTGGACGAGTTGGATGGAGTATGGCACACTGTGCTCGCCGCGAATAAGACGGGCATAAAGCTTCTGCCAAGCATGGCATTCCAATAAAGGCGGGTCTTGCCGGTCCGGTCCGCAGAGGCCGCTCCGAGCTGCCGTGGCAAGCTCTCTCCCACCGCAAAAAGGACCGCTTCATTCCCAAGTCAACGCTGCAGATGATTTGCGTATGATGCTATTGCATTCTTAAGTTGAGCGGAAGAGAGTATTTGTACAGGAGAATACGCTCCACCCATGAGAGGGTGCGTGAAGTGGGGCTATGGACAGGTGAAGTGGGGCTATGGACAGGTGAAGTGGGACTATGGACAGATGATGTATATTTGAGTGTGTGTGTATATGTGTGTATATGTGTGTGTGTGTGTGTGTGTGTGTATATATATATATATATATCTATCTATATATATATATATATATATATATATATATATATATATATCTATATATATATATATATATATATCTATATCTATATATATATATATATATATATATATATATATATATATATATATATATATATATATATATATATATATATATATATATATATATCAAGCATGGTCCCGTCAGTGATCTTCTGATACGGCCTGTAGAGGGTAATCCAGCACAGATGAAAAGCCGGGTCTCCTCTATGGCTTTGACGAGGCTTAACCATGAACCTCCTCCGCTCAGTGTTCCCCTCCAAGCAGTATCAATTCTCTGTCGCAACAACCGCCCAATATGGACGTCGCTATGGAATAACTCTTGGTGGGTGATGTGTGAGGCGTCCTGGGACAACCTCGTCATCAAGTCGCTGTCAATAGGCACTAATTGACCCACAAAAGACTGCCTTCAAAACAGCAGCGAGGAGTTGACATAACGCGTGGACTCAGTCGCCGCTTGAACCAGACTTCATTGACCTCTCGTCAATTCTTCAATAATACTGGCTTCGGTCTAATGATGCAACTCACCAGTTGTGTCAATTAGTTGTTGTCGTAATTGCTTACAAGCCCCGCTATGCCACGCGACAAGCCTCCCGACAATCTGCCCGTCTGGCCATGGGGTAGCACCTCCACCCATCCCACTCACTCCTGCATCACATCAATGCGTTCGTCGTCCTGTTCTGGTTGCAGACATTGTCGGAAGCACGGCGGCGTCGGGCCCTTCCTGTTCATCACGTTAGCTTTTCTCTGACCAGCAAATGATCTCTTTGGTTTCTCTAAGACAAGCATTTTAGCGTCCTTTATATCAGCAAGTGGTCACTTAGGCGTCTTTAAGACAAGCAATTGGTCACTTTGGCTTTCCTTAGACTCGCTTATAAAGAAAGTCATCAGCTGATGGTGATCGTAACCAGACATCTCTGTGACGCGTCTCCCGCTCGTGCTGATTGCCTCGCCATGACGTCATGTACACCTGAGCCCAGGTAAGCGATCACCGTTGACGAGTCGGGCGAGCCGTAACTAGAGGCGAGTCTGCTACCGATCAACAAGGGAACCGCGCCATTTACTTCATAGCCCCCCGCGCTAAGTTCATATCACTTCTGGACTGACCGTTGCGACACTGCGTTGTGAGTGTTGGACGGTCACGTCCGGGTTTTTTATTATGATTGTCACTTCATGTTTCTCTACGATGAAGCGGACTCCTTGTGTGGGATGAGGATTTGGTGTGGAGGGAAATGGCCGGGATGTAACGCTAGGTGGCGTGTGTGAGAGAGGTTGAGATGTTTTTGATCGATGCCTATGTATAGGGCATGAATGGGTCGAGTGCGTTACTGCATGGTAGTGGGTGGTGAAAGTGGCCGATACATCCCACTTGCCCTCCCCCTACCCCGTCTACGTCTATAGGCGTAGTGTAATGCCATCCCAGAACAAATCACCCCGATTGATTACCGCTGACAGCACGAGGCCGACCCGTTCGCCATAAGCCTGTATGGTAAAGGCCATGTGATGTGCCATGAATGCTTCAGTCATCCGCCCTAACCCCGCTCCTGTTATAGCTTCTACCCGACAGGCTCAGGCACATTGATGTACACCTGCTCACCCCCTCCACAGTCCTACAGTCCCGTATGCCATCGTCACTGTCCTGAACATCACCTCCTGTCCTGTGTGACATGTGCGCCGTATAGTGTCTGGTGCGCCATACCTTGTGCTGCGTGCCTTCATTTCTTATGCACCATATTGTCTTGTGCTCCAACCCATCTGTCCCTCAGGCTCCAGTACACCAATCACCAACTGCCTGTCCAACTCGCCGTCTGCTAGCCCCAACCCACACACCACCTTGCTCTTGGCATCACAGCAGCTCCTCGTCAGATTGATGTTTGCGCTGATATTGTCCTGTTAGCTACAAGAGCCCCTTCCTCACTCTTCTGGCTCCATTACTTCTACACATGCCATGAAGCTCTTACGTGCGCTCCATTGTATAGGTTCATCATGATGCGGTACGCCTCGTGGCCTCTATAAGTACCCTCTAAATGACCTCTCATTGGTGATGTGCTTACGATGATCTCCGACACCGAACCGTGTTCCGTTTTGCTTGGTCATACTATGGAATTCCGCATAATATCTCATTTACCATGCGTTGGTGGGCCACGTTCACGTAAGACGTATCTGCTCGCGTATGACGTGTCCTGATCGCGCCTGACGTGTCCTGGTCGCATCTGACGTGTCCTGATCGCGTCTGACATGTCCTGATCGCGTCTGACGTGTACTGGTAGCGTCTGATGTGTCCTGATCGCGTCTGACGTGTCCTGGTAGCGTCTGACGTGTCCTGATCGCGTCTGACGTGTGCCTGATGTGTCCTGATCGCGTCTGACGTGTCCTGATCGCGTCTGACGTGTCCTGATCGCGTCTTACGTGTCCTGGTAGCGTATGGTGTGTCCTGATCGCGCCTGACGTGTCCTGGTAGCGTCTGACTTGTCCTGGTAGCGTATGGCGTGCTGTTCGTATCGTGCGGGTGTGCGACTCAGCAAAAATGCCTCCGAACGTCGACATCTACCGACTCATTTATATTGTACAATGGAGGGCATCTCCTCGTAAGAAGTTTATTGATTTAATTCCATAAAAATATGCCGGTTAATTCGATGAGACTGTCGATTGATCACATGGTGAGGACCCCTATTTCCTTTCTCACATCCCTCCCCGAAATTCTCGATCAATTGCAAGCTTAGTGTTTTAAGTGTACCTCGGCGTACAGTTTGACGTGAGTGTCGGTACCACTTCATTCATAGAGTATAGGGAGAGGGGTTCTAACCACATGATCGTGCGTGCTGCTCTCTGGCCTACATTCTAACCACCATATACTGCCCGTATTGGACAGATCCCCCTAGCGCAGAGCTGACTTTTCCCATCCCAGTGTCCAACCACTCCAACGACAACAAGTTCCGCTACATTCAACATCTCAGACGTAAGTAATTCCGGGGAACGTCCGCGCTCATAGCCCTTCCAGGTTGTGAAGTCGTGCCCTTGTTGTGTGTCTCAAGTCCCCCTATTCCTACGCACGCCGCTCTACCGTTTACGGATTGCAATCTACTTTTAATGACGCCATTGTATCATTTGGCGACATGCCGCCCACTAAATTGTTCATGCCTCTCCATTGTTGTTCCTCTGTTTATGACTGCTTTGCCAATCTATAATTCATCCACGCGTGTGGAGTAGCCCCGCCATTGAGGCGAAGTGGTCACTCTCTGACCTAGGTAGGTTCATCATCATCCATTATTTAGCCCGTTACGAAGGATTGGTGGGGCTACTCGCGGTTAGGATGGATTATACACTGGTCTGTCAGTCAGACGAGCAACTTCTTGTTTCATTCTTTCTTATCTTGGTTATTTTTGCTATATTGGCGTGTTAGTAATCTGTGCCTGTTTTATTTCTCGTGTGATACCGTTTACTTGTTGGCCCGATGTATTCAGGAGCTATTTGTGACCATACTGTGGTTCTTGTCTGGGCAGATTATTGTGTCATATTTCACTGTTTCATCTCCCGCCTTGTGTGTGTTTTCCAGATCGACCTCAAATCACGCTCCGGCCTGTGGACCATAAGGTTGCACACGATGGCATCGTCAGCTTCTTCTGCAAGGCTAACGGCAACCCGCCGCCCGAAGTTTATTGGAGGAAAGGCGGCAAACGTATCTCGAATACGCGCAACCGCTACACCATCACGTCGATGCCGCACGGGTCTGTGCTGCGTATCGAGCCGGCCAAGTCGCGACGAGACGACAGCGTCTTCGAATGTGTAGCGGAGAATGGCGTGGATGGAGAGGCGGTCGCCTCGGCCACGCTGGAAGTCTACCCAGAGGGAGGCAGTAAGTAGAGCCTTATATCATAACAGCCTTATATCACCCTGCTCCCGCCCTCATCAGCAACCAGCGCCAAATATAGCTCTTCTACTCCAGATCTCCTAACGAGCGGTTGTTTCTGGGACTTGTTGTTGCTTACGGGGGCCACGTGGAATGCCGTCCTCAATATACGGCCACCTTGTTGTTGGCGTTTCTCTGCTTCACGTGGGGTATGGGGGGGACTGATACACGCGCTGATATTCCTCTGAAACAACTCTCTATCGGGAGATCATTTAAATGAGATATTTTAACACGAAAAGCGTTAAGTGATTCTGTTGGTTTTTGCGATCTAGTTTTGGGACATTTACTGGTAGATCCGGCAACGGTCGAGGCACGCGTGAGGCATGTGTGTTAGGAACCATCTAACCGAACTGTCGCCTCTCCATCACGCGTCTCCTGAACTCTCTCCCCAGTTCCTCCTATTGTCTGTAATGCGAGAGACTAGTATATGGGGCCAGTTTTATACGTTACCTATTGCTAGTTAACACGAGAACCAAGAACCGCCACCCTACCCAGAACCCTCCGGGCTCTTGTATAAGCATCTCGCTATGAGCGATGGACGTGTATCAAGTGAGTGCTGGTGGTTATAGTATTGTCGACTGAACTGTTTTATCACTAGGGGGCATCCCTGTCAATCATTGGTGGGGTCACAGGGTCACAAGCTTGGCTTCGGGAACCGAGCGCCACTGGATCGGCAATGGGGCAATGAACTATGTCAGTGGAGGGAAGTTGTCTGTTTCTTAATTTTCGTTATTTTCTAATAACTGCGAGAGCTTTCTGGTCGGGTCGGGCTAGATATTCTGACGCTGGCGACTACCTGGCGTCTGTTTACGACAAGGCAATGTTATCATCGTACGAAGTACTGATATACACAGGTGGTAGTTCCCGAGTTTTGAGTTGTTCTGTGAATTTGAGACATGCGATGCACGGAGAAAAACATGTTTACCTGTCCTCCAATACGACACGTTTACTGCTGATGGAGACGAGTCAATCACAGGTAACAAACACCTGCTCTGCGCACACGTTTATGGTGGCATTAATAGCCGCGTACCGGAAGACAGCGGGATTGTGGGAATCTAGCCATACCGGGGGATGGGGACGCCGGCCTGTGTGTGGTTTATCGATGACCTTGACATCTGAATGCTGCCTCCACCTGCTCCAGTGGTTCCATGGATGTTTATAGCTGGCCTCATGCGTTCCAGACCATCTGTCTCTGACTTCCTACATCGGACAATGGGCCAAACAAGCCCGTCGCAATTTGTCTGTAACCGTCTACCGCCAGTACAACCAGCGGTTTTCATCAGCTTGCCACTGTGGCCCGGGGCTTGTGGGACCTTACTTGCTGCTTTTCAACCCACCTTTATCAGTCCGTATTAGGCGGGCTAGGAGCGAGGGAATCTGAGCATGGATGGTTGGCCTGGGTTTTGGTGGGCAACAATGGGAGTGGTATTGACACGAACCATATAGAGGCTGGTGGCCATGGAATCGGCTTGTTCTCACCGAGAACCAGTTGATGTTCGTTACCCAATATTGATTGGCACATGCCCGCCGATGTTTGATCGGGTTTAGAAAACTTCCTGCTGCCTCATGGCACTTCCCTCGCGGCACCCCTAACCTCCACCCCTAACCTCCACCCGACCCCTCCCCGACCATCTTACGCCTCAACCCCCGCCGCCCCGCCACGGACGCCGTTTGACACTGCTGGTGAGTGCTGCAGCATGGCGTGACATGCATGTTTTATGCCTCATTCATTGGAACTTCTTGAATTGAAGCTTTTAGATGAAGTCGGCTTAATGTTTGGCGTGCGTGACGCAAGTTATATGACGGCGCACTTACTCATTGTGATATGGCCCCTAGCTATTTACTTGTCTTATATGTTCCCTGGACGTGCGCTTGTGATATGGCCCCCGGGAGTCGTATCTTCTTTACCAGTGGCGAGTTGCGCATATTCGCTCCGTGGGTAGTATTGTCATCGCCTCTCTTGTGGTGTGAGCCGTAAAGCCAATCGGCTGATGGATACGCGCGACAACTGCTGTCCGAGTTGATTGCTATGCTAGTTGTGGTGCGGTCATTGTCTGTCGGCTGATTGCTCGCGGTGCCTTCCAGAATATGTTCATGGACTGAAGTGGTCATAACATGGCCCCTGAGATAGCTCGGATGGTGACTACCCAGTGTCGGCTCCCATATCGGGGAGTCAGTGGCTGGCAGTGATGAGGCGGTCTTTCTTTTGATGTTATCGCGGAGAGAATGGTAATGATGATGCCTATTGTGGCCGTATATTCGTGGTCATACGACTGGAACCTGCGTCTTTTGTGGTGCAGTCGCCTCAGCTGGCTGTGATTTTGTAATTATGTGTTATGTGGCGGGGCAGTATATACCATGACGTCATCGTAGAGGAAGTAATTAGCTCCTTGTATGGATTACATCCGGGCGGGGATGATTGTTTGGCTTGTGGGGCGGGGTGCGGGTGCTGGTCTTTGATATCAGTCACACCCCATCAGTTCGCCTGATACAATCACTACCTCCGCTCCATACTTAATGTTCACCCTGAAATATACACACCTCTCAACCCGAATACCTAATAACGAGGCTTTATGGGGCGCTAGAGCCGCTGTGTGAAACGCGCCCCTCATTGTCTTATCGCGCTGGATGCCAGTACGCTATGGCCCGCCAGCAACAGCAACATCAGCAGCAGCAGCAGCAGCCGGCTATTGATTGCATGGCTTGATGCGGCTCTCTGATGCTCGTGTCGCGGCTGGCTTGGGCCATCTCGTCCGTTAGAGATGTTTTGTTCCTGGCGTGTTGCTAGGCAATGTGGCTGAGGTCGCAGCTGGTCCGGAGGCAGGTGTATTATCTTGTCATGTGCTGGACAGGAACTCGCCCCTTCCTACCCCCCTCCCCCCCCCCCCCCAACCCCACACCACTACCCCTCTGCTGGTCTTGTCCATACTGTTCACGCGCACGTTTAGATGACCGCGCGTCACTCTGGCAGACCCCTGTCTCATTGACCTGACTGGTATCTATAAAATCAGAAGATTTGTGCCCTATTCTCTTTTCCCCCGCTTTGTTTGTGTCAATGTTTTCACTGATATCTCCCACTCAACAAGTGTCCACGTGGCCCGTTGTTCAGCTGATACGAATGAAAAACGACAATATGGATATTGGGGCGTTTCATTTTTTTTTGCACACCACCCGCGTGCCTCAAACAACCGAGCTGCTTTCAGTTGCCTATGAAAACGGCCAGTGCCCTCTGTGGGATATTCCACAACTCAGCTGCCAAGACATGAAGCGAATGAGCAGCATCAATTCACTGATTTTTCCCCTGTTTTTTTTTATAGTTGTTCGATGAGCATAGTAATCTTTGCAGCTTATGCTGGAACAATGGCTTTGGTGTTTAATGACGTAGAGCAAGGTGAATGGCCGGCTGTGAGGATATGGTAGTTCTAACTCTGCTGCAGACGGGTTTCAGTTTGTCATTGTGATACTCGTTGAAGGGGTTGCTATTTGTCATTGTGATACTCATTGTGATACTCGTTGAAGGGGTTGCTATTTGTCATTGTGATACTCGTTGAAGGGGTTGCTATTTGTCATTGTGATACTCATTGTGATACTCGTTGAAGGGGTTGCTATTTGTCATTGTGATACTCGTTGAAGGGGTTGCTATTTGTCATTGTGATACTCGTTGAAGGGGTTGCTATTTGTTATTGTGATACTCGTTGAAGGGTTGCTATTTGTCATTGTGATACTCGTTGAAGGGGTTGCTATTTGTCATTGTGATACTCGTTGAAGGGGTTGCTATTTGTCATTGTGATACTCGTTGAAGGGGTTGCTATTTGTGTGATACTCGTTTGAAGGGGTATTTGTCATTGTGATACTATTTGTCATTGTGATACTCGTTGAAGGGGTTGCTATTTGTCATTGTGATACTCGTTGAAGGGGTTGCTATTTGTCATTGTGATACTCGTTGAAGGGGTTGCTATTTGTCATTGTGATACTCGTTGAAGCGGTTGCTATTTGTCATTGTGATACTCGTTGAAGGGGTTGCTATTTGTCATTGTGATACTTGATGAAGGGGTCCCTGGATACCATTGATGGATGTCTAATGCCTGTGTCAGTAGCTGATGAGGTCTCTCTGCTCGGGTGATATTTGATGAAGATATCGCTCTCTGCTGCGTTGTGAAGCCCATTTCTAGGCTATATATCTCTCTGTGCCATTTTCCCCCCAATAAATGAAAAAACATGATCCGTGTTCTGGTCAAAGAGCCCGGATTAGCGTTTAGGATGTATGTAAAGTGGTGGTGCTGGCAGACACATGACAGCCATCTGCTCCTAGTCTGAAACTGATTATTGATGCTGACTTCACGGTAGCAGGCTCTGCACCTAACCAGGCCCTACAGCATTAGTATTGATTGATTGTGGCCGACTGGTAGTTGCTTTGAGCATGGTCACTCGGCTCACGTCTAAACCCACATCATACTAAGTGTGCCCTAATGCAATTTGCCTTGACAAATCATGATAAACGCCCAGCTTGAGTGGCGGAATAGGACGTTATCTGGGCTCGTGGAATTTGAAGCAACAAGATTGGCGTCGATCATAGCTCTATCAACCGACCTTATACTTCACACAATCAACTCACCTAGCCTAACTCTTGCATCCATCAACTCACCCAGAATACCTCTATCATCCATCAACTCAGTCAGCCTACCTCTATCATCCATCAACTCACCCAGCCTACCTCTATCATCCATCAACTCACCCAGCCTACCTCTATCATCCATCAACTCACCCAGCCTACCTCTATCATCCATCAACTCACCCAGCCTACCTCTATCATCCATCAACTCACCCAGCCTACCTCTATCATCCATCAACTCACCCAGCCTACCTCTACTCATCTCACCCATCCTACCTCATCCATCAACCTCACACAGCCTACCTCTATCATCCATCAACTCACACAGCCTGCCTCTATCATCCATCAACTCAGCCAGCCTACCTCTATCATCCATCAACTCACCCAGCCTACCTCTATCATCCATCAACTCACACAGCCTGCCTCTCTCATCCATCAACTTAGTCAGCCTACCTCTACCATCCATCATCTCACCCATCCTACCTCTATCATCCATCAACTCACCCAGCCTACCTCTATCATCCATCAACTCACCCATCCTACCTCTATCATCCATCAACTCACACAGTCTACCTCTGTCATCCATCAACTCACCCAGCCTACCTATACCATCCATTTACTCACCAAGCCTACCTCTATCATCCATCATCTCACCCAGCCTATCTCTATCATCCATTTACTCACCCAGCCTAACTCTATCATCCATCTATTCACCCAGCCTACCTTTATCATTCATAATCTTGCCCAATATACCTCCATCATCATCCAACTCAACCAAGCTTGGTACAACCATGAATCCAACCATCCCTTACCCAGCCAAACATAAGCATATATTATTTTCCATCCATACATTATGAAGCATTGTATGAATAATGGTATGAAGCCCCGAGGAAATCTCGGAGACCAGATTGATTTAATGTCATTGGACATCCTCTAGAATGGCTCTTGGCCTTGTGCCACGTATGCCTCCTCTCAGCTCAATTTACAGCAACAACTGCAGTCATTGACATTGGCACTTTCAGAAAATAAGATTATATGGCAGAAAATTGGATTGTTTTCAATTTCCATTGTTTTTGCTCCAAGAATATTGAAGACCAACATCAGGCAAAAAGCCTATTTGTTAGTTCTCTTTGTGAGTGAAGAGTCTTTGTAAATGACCTTTTAGCACATAGATTTATGATTTGGAAGCAGTTATCTTGTGAACTGAATCATTGCTGCTGAGCTCAATGTGGTCCTGGCATCTTCTTTTTTTGTTTGATATGGGAAGCCTTGTCTGTTTAGAGTTGTTGGCTGCATATGATGTACATGCTGGCAGTGTGCTGGTGTCATGGGGGCACCTACTGCTGCTATTAGTGGCCTCAGTTGCCATCCTAATCACCAATTAATACAGTAATTGATCTCAATATACCAAGGGGTGGGGGGGGGGGTGCAGTATTGGTTGTCCTATTCAGTAGTTTCTCCCCAGCTCTGTTTTGCTGCCGACATCACCTCATCATTTGGATGATGCCTCAGGGTTCCATTTATCAATGTCATTGGATATGAGGAAGCAATACCAACATGGCCGAACTTGAATTACCTGGTTCATTTTATGTAAAGGACATGATTACATCAGGTCATATAAGGAAAGGTTAACTCTTTGTTTACAGCACCTACAGGGTTCCCTCAGATTGTGACTGGACCGGGGTTGAAGGCCGTGGAGAAGGAGAGGAACACTGTGATGCAATGCGGCGCCATTGGCAACCCACCACCCCGCATCTTCTGGTTAAAGGATGCTGTGCCTGTAGACCTTGCGGCTGACCCCAGACTGCTGCTTCTTTCAACAGGTATATACTGACCAAAGTCACACCTGGAATGTTATTTGTCGAATTTGTCTCATTTTTCACATTTTTTCTCCTCATTAATATGATGATTTTAGATAATATATTCATCCTGAGAAGAGACTTGTCAAGGTGAGGTCAAGGTAAGCTGGATATTGTCAGGTGTAATAAATGCTGATGACGATATATGTTGGTGTGCCACAGGCTCTCTTCAGATCCGCAATAGCCAGGAGTCGGATGAGGGTCGTTACGAATGTGCTGCTGAAAACGAAAAAGGAGTAGATTACTCTCATCCGGCCAATCTCTATGTAAGAGGTCAGTGTCCCTCTGAATTGCCTTTCAGTGTTGTTTTATACAATAAATTCGTGATTTACCAGTGCTTCATAACAAAACGTTTGCCTTCTTGGTGATGGAGTGATTGTGTAAAACAATGAGCCAGCATTTAAATCAGCGAGGTGGTTGGTTCATGTGGAGTTTGTGATGTCACTTGAGTTGGTGCCCATCCATCCCAACCTGCCTTTGATCAGTGTATTCAATCATTGCTTTACAAAGTGGTGCTATTGATCTATTTGCACCACACCCTCTTTGCTCCTTTCAACAGCCCTCCATTTTATGACATCTTTCATTGTTACCTGTCTCTAGTTCTGATGATTTGTATGTTAATCATTTCATTGAGTTATGACATTTATTTTCTTACAATGTACAGCAGGATGATTGATGTCATTTTCTAACTCTGAGATTTGCCTATTTCCAATTGTAATTGTTAAGAACCAAGCCACCCGAGAGTTGAATCCCCAGGAATTAGCTTGGGTTACTGGTTGCCAAAAAGTCATCCAATCTACATTTGGTTTAGGGAGGTCCATTGACTATTTTTGTTTGGTGTGCCGTATTGCCGTTGTTCTTGTTGACAGTGAATGACTCGGAGATAGAGAGCAGGAGCCCTGTTGCAGGTATTATGAGTTATTGGGTATGAGTCCTGGTATAAAGCTAACACTGCTCCCCCCCTCCCTGCTCACGTGTTCAGTGAAACACGAGCCAGTCTCCCCACCGTATATGCTACCAACCCATCATTCTGGTACTTCTCAGGAAGACTGTATACTGTCCTAACACCTCGGAGATGTTGATACAGCTTCAAGCTTGTTGCTAGCTGTCATGTTAACTCGTCAGGAGTTGTTGATTCCTTTAGTTTTTGCTTCCTTTTGAATGTAGCCCGGTTTGGTTGTTTGGTTTCTGTTTCCCTCAACATTAAGTGCAGCCCTTGATTAATGTCTTGTATTACCCATTGCCTGTCTGTATCCCATTGCTGTTGTTGAGCCCGTTTTACCCTGTTTTTTTGTTTCTGACATTTATCCAGCATGTATAGCATGGTTTATTGTGAGTGTGTGTTTGGTGTGGTAGGCAGTCGAGTAGGGACTGGCATGTGTATCTGTGAGCCTGCTTGCCTTGTGTACTAGTGCGACGCGTACCGCCTCACTTCTCGAGACCCCCACAGGATGCCGAGGTGATGCCAGGTGGCGCTGTCAACCTCACCTGCGTGGCTGTCGGCTCGCCCATGCCCTTTGTTAAATGGCGCATGGGCGCCGTCGAACTGACTCCCGAGAAAGATGTACCCATCGGTATGAACGTCTTGGTGCTGCCCTCTGTCACCGAATCTGCCCAGTACACCTGCGTGGCCGCATCAGAGCTCGGCAATATCGAAGCGCATGCTCACGTGCGAGTGAAAGGTAGCGTAGTGTTACGTCGGGCGGGAGATAATGTATGGTGTGTGACACCTGGATGGTTCTCACTGCATGCTATGATTGCTCCTGTCAGATTCTCCTCAACTTTAACATGATTAACTGTCAAATCTGCTTGTTTGTTGGATACAATATCAGAAATAATCTTGCCTGTATATTTAATAATTCAATGTGTAATGATGATGATGATAATTGGTTCTGTCGGAATTAAGTATGTGGAGTAGTGTATTGTGGAAATCATACAGGCACCAATGCTTCTTGGAATTGTCAAAGGCGAGGATCACCCTCCTTGCCTGTTATGTGTTGTCAATCGGTGGGGGTTCTCCCCTCCCATGTCTATAGTGGTGTCAACCGGAGGGGTCACTCCCCTCTACCTGTATGGTGTTGGGACACTGGAGCTTTTAATTACCTTAAGTGACTACCTAGTGAGATTACAATAAGCACTGTACTTCCCATGTATTGTTAACAATACCAAGGAGCTGGTGACTTGTTTCTTTATGTTCTCTGATTAATGTGGTTTTAGTTTTAAGATGGTTAGTACACTTATCAGTTGGGTGTTTGTGGAGTGTGTGGGGGCTTGGCATAGAGCTAACGTGGGCCATCCCTTTGTTTTTTATCCCACTACAGCCTTACCGAAACCTCCCGTCGGTGTGGTCACATCTGACATCACGGCCACATCTGTCAAACTTGCATGGAACTCAGGCAATGTGGACCCCATAGAGTCGTACATCATCCAGTACAAACACGTGTATGTCCCCGTCAACAATTACGAGGAAATCACTGATATCTATAACACTGAGTATACACTGCAGGGTTTGAACGCGTATACAAATTACGAGTTGAAAGTGATTGCGGTGAATAATATCGGCCGCGGCACTCCCAGTAGCCCAGTGGAAGTGACCACAGGAGAACTGGGTTAGTATCATGTCTTGTCTCTATGCTATTACCAGTCTCGTGCCGTGCTTGTCTGTGTTAGCCACAATTGCACTCTTAAATCTATGTATTTATTCACACGTTGAAAAAAAACCAAACAAATGTTTAGCCCTCCTAACACAACCACAAAAATTCCATGACAATGAAATTCAATGACATTGTGTTGTTGTGGGTTGGTTGCATGGCAACTGAGCACCTGCCAACCGACCAACAATGCTACTGCTGCTGTGTTCTGCTGTGTACATGTCACCTGTCTTGTCTGTTAAACCTCCTCCCTAACTCCTCCTCTGTCTTGCCTAACTACACTCTCCCCACCCCCATCACATCATCATCTTTTCGTGTTTACTACTCTCATGCTATGGGTGTGTGCTTGAACACGCTGAGTGGTAAGTCTAGAATCTAGGTAACTCACCGCGTTTTCATCTTCTTATTGACAAAATAACGATAATTCATTGACTAACATCATTTGGACTTGATTTCTTGTGCATCATCTAACAAATTGCTTGTTCACTTTCAGTGCTAGTTTGCCCACCATTGGATGCTAATACAGTGCCTGTATCATACGAAAATGAATTATTGTGGGGGAAGGGTTCGTGGGGCAGTTTTCATCCGTTTACGAGGTCTGGTCATAACCTGCAACAAATATCTATCCTACCCAGGGGTCATTAGGGTCACCATTGATGGGCTGGCTTGATTATTTTGAGCAATCTCTTGGGGTGGCCATACTTCACCGCAGTCATTTATTATTGAGCGTAGCCCAGCCCAGCTAGTACATAACTGCCTACTGCAGCTTAAGGTAACTAGTTTGGAGGGCCGAGCTCTAGCCTCTGGGGGTTTGTGTCTGATTAGAATACCTCAACTCTTACTAAGTCACAGAATTGTCCCGAGTATTCCCTCCTCCAGTCTAACCATGTGTAACATAGTCCTACCAGATAAAGAACGTGCTTTAGTGTAAGCCCCTGCAGTATACCAGGTGGCGGGAGCAGGTGGAGGGAGCAGGTGGTGGGACTAGATATGAGGTGTTGGTAGGTGGTTGGGGCCTGCCCCACTGGGTGCCAGTCCAGTGGAGTTGAGGTGGGAAGATGTGTTGATTTTGCAGCTCCTGGAACTGCCCCTCGGAACGTGAAGGCTTCTTCAGTCAGCGGTAGTACAGTGGTGGTACAGTGGGAAGAGCCAGCCATTCCCAACGGGGACATCAAGGTCATCTTCACATCAACTCCATCAATACTCGCCTCTATATCTGTAATATAAAGTAGTGTATGGCCACCTACATACTCTTTTGTGCTACGAATGAGGTGTGGTTCTGTTGCAGGGTTATCAAGTGCACTATACGTTGACCCCTAACCTGCCAGTGGTGCTGTGGACCATCCATAGAGTGGACAATGCCCGACTGACCACAATCAGCAACCTGCTGACCAACCGCACCTACACAATCGGAGTGCTGGCCTTCACTGACATGGGGAGTGGTCCGCTCTCAGAATATGTCCAAGTCATCACCCAGCAGGGAGGTATGTATCTGGACATCTTTTGCTTAGCTCGAGTGCTGTAGGGAATGTAGGAGAGGCAGTGTAGAGTGCTGTGTTCACTGACTGGCTGTGTGGCCGGGTCAGTGTGTATGATGGTGTTGTGTGTTGGATGAGTAGGACTAGTGTGATGAGGTCATGAGGGCTGTTGCATGGGGTAGAGGTTTAGGTGGAGTACTGACTGGGTGAGGGAGGGAGGGGGCGTTGTGCATGTGTTGACCAGAAAATTGTATTGTGAGGTGCATGGCATGACGAGAGTCACTAAGCAGCTGTAGCCCTGGTGACCGCACTCGCCGCAGCATGAGCAGAGACTCTCATGTCCAGCTTAGCTCAACCATGATTGGTGTACTCTGATGAATCGGCATGCTGGTGTGTCCTAGTTAAGACAAAGCTCAGTGATGGCATTTTGTGTTGGGAATCAGTGAATCGAGGGCAAGGGTATATTGATCAGGTGGGTGTGGTGCAGAGGTGGGGTTTGGTTATGGTGTTATCTGCCAAGGTAGGTCATCTTCCTGGTGTTATCTGCCAGAAAGGTCATCTTCCTGGTGTTATCTGCCAGAAAGGTCATTTTTCTGGTGTTATCTGCCAGGTAGGTCATCTTCCTGGTGTTATCTGCCAGGTAGGTCATCTTCCTGGTGTTATCTGCCAGGTAGGTCATCTTCCTGGTGTTATCTCCAGTTGGGTTACATCTGATTGGTGGCTCTAGCGGTTGGGCTATTGGCCAGGTGGCTTCATTGGTTGGGGTATTTGCCAGGTGGCTTCAGTGGTTGGGTTATTGGCCAGGTGGCTCCAGCAGTTGGGTTATTGGCCAGGTGGCTCCAGCAGTTGGGTTATTGGCCAGGTGGCTCCAGCAGTTGGGTTATTGGCCAGGTGGCCCCAGCAGTTTGGTTATCCGCCAGGTGGGTCCAGTAGTTGGGTTACCCTAGATTATAATCAGGGATCAATGGCTGAATCATTTTGGGGCGAAAAAAACGACTGTTTGTGATGGGAATGTGTTGGTGTAGCATTGTAGATGTCAGTGTGTCACACCCTGTGCCGCGGCTCCTCTCCCAAGAGCGAGCCAGGGTTGTTTGTCATCTTGTCCACAATGGACAGTGCTTTAGTTAACTGTGTTCATATGTTGATGTCATTGGTGATTGGGGCAGGACTAATGATATATGCCTGCTTGCTCTGCCTTGACAGCTATCCCCAAAATTGGTATATTTGAACGTAAGTATATGTGTTATCTGTGTTTCCTCGTCCTGTGTTTTGTTTACGTTATGTTTTCTGTTTTCCAAATTTTGGAAGTTGAAGTCTGGGCGTTGGCATTGAGGCATGCGGTTCTGCCACCTAGTGCATGCCCTGTGTATGAGTGTGCTCGAGCTATAACTGGTAAAGCCTTGTAGTACTTGTCTCTCATGCTCACAGTATATGAGGGACTAATCAATAACAGTCAAACCGCCTATGACAACTGCAGTTTGCTGATTCCATCGTTTTAACTGTTTTTTATAAAGCTGTGGCGTTCTTAGAGCATACGTATGCAGCCTTACTCTCGTAGGAGATCTGGAATAATCAGCAGTGTTTATGTTGTTAGCTTCTATGTGTATCATTATTGGAATTTTACTTTGATATTTCATTAATCACTGAATTGTGTAGGAGAGTTTAGTCGACTTTCTCTTGACATAACCAGCGCTAGTTATAACCAGTATGCCTCTTGCTTTTCTCTGGGTCATTAGCAAATCCAGGTGAGCTTTCATTCGCACAGGGAAGTACAGTACACGTTTGCTCTGGTTTTAACATCTTTACACAAGCGACAGACGCCATGCGTTCTCTCTGGAAGGCTGGCGTCTCTCTGCTTAGTGTTTTTATCCCACATCGGGAAGTGGCAGTTCTCTCTACGTGTTGTGTGTGTATGTGTGTGTTCAATGTATGTTCACTTCGTATTTTGTCCATTTGTACACTACTCTCCACACACCATTGGAGAGATGGTATTTTGGGGGTCACCTTTTGACACTTACCCTGCCACTTGTCTAAATGGATGAGTCTCCAGTTTGACTGGGCATGTGGATGTATGCTAGCGTGTTACAGACCTACCAGCCGCAGCTATTTTCTCCACCCCCACCAATTCTCTGCAGCCGATCCATACTTTACTATTGGCACAGATCCTGTGTGGACCAACCCCTTAACACCAACCTTAGCACAATGCCTTTCTAACTGACTTGAAACTCTTGACAATAAAGCCGTTTGAACCTTTGCCTCCCCACGAACGTGCCAGCTGTGTTGACGAGTGTGGTGGAGTAGCCTGTCTTAGAGTGACATGGTCACATCAACAGACGGCGCTCAGTTTGCATGTTACATGAGCACCTTGAGCCAATTGTAAAGTATCATTATTGTCAGCAGGAAGCTTGGCACTCTACTATTGCTGTTTACTGCACATTCAATTATTGCTATAGATGGCCTGTCATTTGCTGGCTCTTGTGTTTGGAAATGCCCCTTCTCGTTATCATTAATCCTTTTTTCATATCATACTCGCCTTCCATGAACTGAACAAGATGCTTTTGCTGAGCAATTTTTGAGTGTGGACATTTCCAAATGCAAGTACCTGTGCTCTTTCACTCTAGGTTGCTGGGGACTATCCCCTTATTGCAATGTTTTGTTTAGTGGATGGGTATTGGGTGAATGAGGTCATACTCAACATGCCCAGGAGGAGATGGCGCAGCAGGCCACCAGAGGTCACTGGGCTGGTGTGAGGTCTTTGAGGGGGTGGGGGGTGTCCATTTGGAGGTATAGCTGTTCCTCATCATCCATGGGGCGGGAGAGCAGCTATCTGAGATATGGACCACTCTTAACTTAATCTTCTTCTACTGGATGTCTTGTTTCACATGCATAACTTCAAAGGAAATGTTTATCATATGCGCTTCTTATTTTGTACAAAATAAAAAATAAATTTCGGAGAGGAGTTGTAAGATAGAAGCGGTGATTGCCTAGGCTGAGTAGATGATAGCTACGGGGTGGTGTCTACTAACGAGAGAGGGGGAGATGGGTGGTCTGATGTGAGAAGTGAGTTATAATGCTTGTAGACTGTTTAGTGCTGAATCCTTCTCACATCACTCCATTTATCGTGACCTCTATGACCCGACACCTCACCATATACCCCACTCATAACCTGCCTGCTGCTCGCTGGTTCCTTTGCAGTTCCTGATCAGCCCACCAACCTGCAGGGCGTGGCCGTGTCTGCCGACTCCATCCAGCTCGACTGGGACGCTCCCATGGAATCCAACTTAAACATCCAGTCCTACGAGCTCTACTATAACGACTCACGGTTCAGAGAGAGAGTCCACCTCCAGTTATCCCCCGACTCGACGGACCACCTGCTGACGGACCTGTCGCCGGACACGTGGTACCACATCAGGGTGGCTGCCAGGTCCGAGCGGGGAGAAGGACTGCCCACTCCCACCATCCAGGTTCACACCCTCGATTACGGTAGGTGTCACGGTCGGGCGGTCGTCTACAATGTTTCCTTGCATCTCCTGGTTCCTCTCCACAGCTCCGTCCCCCACCCCCCTCTCTACATGTACATTTGTATCTGTCACAACACTGGTGGAAGGCGCAATTGTGTTTGTCCTCAATTGCGCTGGCATTACATGTGCAATTAAGCAATCCTTCATCATACTACATGCTTTTATGAAGCGATGTCCACTGGGGATCCCCCCCCCCCCCAATAAAGTCCTGTCATTCCCTAGTTGAAGGTGACTGCAATGTCAGGGAAGGTGTGTATGTGAGATAAGCATAGGATGAAGCTGGTGTTGAGTTCGACAAAGCCATGAATGCTCCCCCTTGGTGGCCAGAATATACAAGTATCTGTATACAACATTACTAATGCTGTCGAGTAGTTAAGTTGTGACCTACCTACCCTGCCCCTCTAAGCATGGCTGCTACAGCTATTTGCAGTGGTTAGTCCACTGCCCTCTTCTCCTGACTGGTGTTGTCGCTTCTCTGTGTACCTAACTCCCTACCATGACCTTTAGCTGGGATGTGACCTTGACAGAGTTGGTGGGTGCTTGCATTGTTCTGTTCTCGATGGTAATGGATTTTCTCTCTTTTGGATGCAAAGTGGGATGTGTGGGAAGTATTATTAGGTGGCTGCCTTCCTGGTACAAGCCTATTTGTGTTACATCTCTCGCATGATCTGACTGAGAACGTAGGGACGGGTATAGAACACACACACCAACAAGATCTGATTTAGAATAAATGAGGTGAGATTGTGGATATGTATTGAACACTTGAGGTGAGGCTTAGTCTGACATTGACATGGGGTTTAATCCCTCGTAGATGCTGGACGTAGAACAGAGGATGGTGATTTATCTGACAGAAGATGGTGTACGGCTACATCTGATGCAGAGCAGTAGGTGGAGCTAAATGTGACTTAGAAAACGGGGTGGGGCACAGTCTGACATAGAAAACAGAAGGTGGGGCTGAATCTGACATTCAACACAAGGTGAGATTTAATCTGGCAGAACACAGGTTATGGGGCTGAATTGGACATAGAACATACAGGGAGGGGCTAAATTGTGTAATCAACTCAGGAGGCTGGGCTGAATCATACATTTAACTCGGGAGGCGGGGCTTAATTTTGCATCCAACGCTGAAGGCGGGGCTTAATCTGACATTCAACACAGGGGGTGGGACTTGATCTGTCGCAGGAGGGGTAGGGTAAGTTTTCAGGTCATGTAGAGAGATGCTGCTGCTGTGTCTCAACCTCTACCATGTGTCACCCTCAATGATGTGACCAGGTTCTCACAATCATATATCCTATGTTACTCAATCTATTTCCCTTCCCAGCAATTCCATTTTGTATTTTTACCTTTTCTCATGCCTGATTTGCACTCATTGGTCATTTTTCATTTTGATACAAGAAGTCTGATGAGAGCATCTTACTTGCTCCCACCATGGGATTTTTAAGAATTTTTTAGTTCTTAATTTTTGATGATAGATTTGATTTGAAGACCATGGTCATATCTCAAATATATGTATTTGGTTCACTGTTGCTTAGAATTAGCTGTGTTTGTAACCCAAAACAAAGGCACTCCTCAAATAACATGGATAACAGGAAGTTAATCATGGGAATCGTGGGTTAGATGAGGAGTTGTTGAAAGTGATACAAAATCATGTTAACACTAGTTTGAGATGAGGAGTGCCTTTGGTTGGGTGTGTATGTGTGTGTTGGGCACACTACTGCATGTTGCTCTAGTCATGAGTTATATTGTGTTCTACGCTCTGTCTGACCTCTCTCCTCTCTCGTCCCCGCTGCCTCCTGCCCTTTTAGTCCCCACCGCTCCTCCTCGCGAGGTCCAAGCCCATATGATCGACTCGACCAGCATCAGGATAACATGGCAGTCCCCGCCACCAGAACACACCAACGGCAGAATCATAGCCTATAGCATATCCCATGTCCTTGATGATAGCAACCAGGGCATGGAAGGGGCCACCACGGTAAATGTTCCCGGCACAGACTCCTCCCTGGTCATCAGTGACCTGTCGAAGTGGACCCGGTATAGGGTGTGGGTCCATGCGTCCACACTTCTAGGAGCGGGCCCACACTCGAACCCCGTCCTTGTTCAAACGGACGAAGATGGTATGTAGTAGTTATATGCCCTGTTGCCTCTACACTCTTTCCTCTCTGGTTGCGGGATTCTTTCTTCATTGCGTTTAACCGCTGTTTTAAGTTTGAGCAATGCATATCCGTGGATCTGTGGCTAGCTTACACTGCTTGACAGCTCCCGATCTCTGCCATCTTCAAATGCCTCTTACACTGGTGATTCACCAAAGGGAGACCTTTTTCTCCCTCTCGATTGTTGCTGATTTACTTTCGTCCCCACTAATCATTTGAGCATTGACGACATGATCCATGGGTAGGTAGATTGCAGGCGTTGCTGGTATGTCTCTCCTCAGCGCCTCTCCACTACTAATCCCTCACAGTCCGCCTGCTTACCTCCTAATATTCAGTCTTCTATCTTCTTATGTTTCTACTAATACTAATTCTACATCTTAAGTGCTTCTACAGCTCTACTACTACTACTACTACTACTACTACTACTACTACTACTATTTCTACTAGTAGTAGCTCTAGTTTTGTACTAATCAATTGGCTAGTGGAGCGTAGTGTGTGGGAGCTGCTTGGCCAGTACTCGTTGAGCTGCTGTATGATATCGTGGGTGCTCGTGGACACCAGGTGTCTCTGTCTGCTTTGAGTGTGACTACTAATGTGTGTTGTGGCGAGCTGTTGTGGTGGGGGGATGGCCGCCCACGTGATGTCGTGTGGGGGTGTTTGTCGTGTGTGTTTATGTCCATGGCTGCAGGGCTGCCTGTGTAGCATGTGTTGCTGCAGCGGTTGCCGTGACCACGTGTATGTCACACCTGGTTGACTGCAGCCAAACTAACAGCATGTCTCGTATTCACTTGTACCTGTATCACGTCCTGTAAGAAACTCAATGCTTCACTATTATGGATAACCTCTATAAATGAAAAACATACCAACAGCATTCCTCACAAGTTTGATGAGGTTCATTTTGAACTATTTAAAGATATTCACTTATTAAGTTCTGCGTAACATAGATGACATTTTTCTCAGGGAGATTTGGGGCCATTGAATTGAGATGATTTGGTGAGAATGATGACTCGATGTGTGTCCAGTTCCGGGAGACCCCAAGAGGGTACGTCTAGAGACAGTCAACTCGACAGCCATCTCGGTTCACTGGAAGCCTCCCAGCGAGGACGAACAGAACGGGCTCATTCGTGGCTACCACGTCCTCTTCCTCAAGGTAGATGAGGAGAATGAGCCGTTGACTGCGCAGATGAGGAGAGTTGTCAATGACGGAAACGCTGAGAGCATGATTATTACGAACCTAGACCCTGACTCCTGGTACCAATTCAACGTGGTGGCCTTCACGAGGAAAGGTGATGGCAGCCGAAGTCGCACCAGGAAGATCAAGACAAGGGGAGCAGGTAGAGCCGCAGTGTGTTGTGTGACGGGGAGCTGGTGTCAGTCAATGGTTATCTTGAGCGCTATGCATAACTGTCTGGTGATGTTATATGTTTGTGGTAACGGGAGATGTTTGTGTTTCAGTGCCCAGTGCCCCTAGAGGACTGCAGATCATTCTGAAGGAGGAAGAAGATCCACCCATTGTCACCGTCGTATGGCAGGCCCCAAGTAATACATACGGTGTGGTCCTCGGATACAAGCTGGCGTACACTTTCCAAGGGGAGGAAAGCAACATTGTTGAGCATCGGTTCGATGATGATGTGTACCAGTTTGAGACTAATCAGCTCGGTTGGTTTTCTGTGTTGTCTCTAATGTTAATCGGCAGAACTTAAATCAAGTTCTATCTTGTAATAAAGAGGTGACTTGGTATTGTTGTGTTCGTTTCAGAGCGAGGAGTATTGTACGAGTTCAGAATTTCGGCTGAGAACTCTGTTGATTATGGTGAGATTGCTGTGGAGACGATCCGGACTCCAGACGGAAGTAAGTGTGTGCTGAGCTGACGACTGCCTGGGGTGCACTGAACTCAAGGCTGCTGCTTCAGCCAGGCACACCAAAATGCATACCCATATGCTACCCCCTCCAAAAAAACACCCATCCATCATCCCCCCCCACCAACCAACC
The DNA here is from genome assembly GCA_034190875.2 of Urechis unicinctus. NCBI lineage: Eukaryota > Metazoa > Annelida > Polychaeta > Xenopneusta > Urechidae > Urechis > Urechis unicinctus. The sequence goes on along the minus strand of CM067350.1, from coordinate 31,437,924 downwards.
CACTTATCTCTTCTCTCTCCGTTTTTACGTTGGACCTTGTTTTGGTTTTAAGTTGAGCCTGTGTATGTTGGATGTGCCTTATTGGTATATCTCTCAGCAGCAGAGGCAGGCACCTCATGGCAAACGAAGTTTTCTCTCGTTTCCATCGACTTGGAGCTTTTAAGTGTCAAAGATTCCATCTGATGGTTGTTTGTTATCTCCGCCACATTTACTACAACCATCCCTGAAGTGCCTCCGTATGAAATGTATTTCCTTTTGAGCCTTTAACAAACATTTGCATACACTATTTTGGATTGGCACTTCAGGAGCAACAGCGTGGCTATGGTTTGATGTCATGAGGCTAGTTAACGTTGGCACTTGCTATGCCAGGCTTTGTGTCCGTGAGAGAGTGTGTGTGTGTGTGAGTGAGTGAGTGTCCACTAGCAGCTGCAAGCAGTACAGCACCAGCTTGCAGCTGCTAACTCTCTCATGACCACTTCTAATGTGTCGGTCTACTTGTGTTCAGTACCCACTGGCGCCCCTAAGAACCTGACGGCCATCGGAGCGGGCCCCACATCTGTCGCGTTGGAATGGGACCTGCCAGCACGAGACCAGCGACACGGTGAAATCATACTGTACGAGATAATGTACCACAAACGAACGGATGCTGTGGATGACTACACCACTAACTCAACAGACAGGTCGATGACTATTGGTGGTCTGGAGACCAACGTCGACTTCATGTTCCGTATTCGGGCCTACACAAGTAAGGGCCCTGGACCGTGGAGCAGCAAACTGCCGTTCCGACCTTTTGGCGGACCTCCTAATACAGGTGGGCTACACTTCCTTCATTCTGAGAAATGATGGCATCACTGGTTTGTGTGGCACAATAGTGTGACACAGAGCTATGACATTGTGGTGGTATTCCCAGAGCCATAGCGTAATCTTTAAGGGGAAAACTCAATGGCAGAGGTGACCGTCTTGTCTTTCAGTTCAGAGTATTATCTGATGTGAACAGTGTCCTCAAGTTATCTACCAGTCTGAGTTGTACCATCTTTAATTGCATGAAACTTATCAAAGGTTGGATTTTCATCTCAAAATACCTCAGTGATGTTAGAATGAATTTGTTGCCTCGTTTTTGCATCATATTTGGTTGATAAGTAAGACTTGTTTTTCTTCTAATGAATGTTGCCTCGTTTTTGCATCATATTTGGTTGATATGTAAGACTTGGTTTTTCTTCTATTGATACTAAACCATACGTTGAAAGCATATGTACATAGTTGAGTAAAGACTTCTTATTCTGCATGATGCACAAGCAGTTGCCTTGACTTACCAATACTAGGGCATAGGCATATTTCAATCCTCAGATAAGTGATAATTTCGCTACTCGCATGTCACAATGAAATGGCAAGGCTTACTAGTTCAAACTTGTATGAGTTGGTCCGCTTGATAGCATTGTTGCCCGTCTCAATTGAACCATGTGTTCTTGATGAATTGAGTGCAGCCGTCATTGAAGAACTCTCATGACGTCGTTCCCACTGTGTTTCCAGTGATTCCCGTCCCCCAGAACGTGCGTGTACGACGCCTCAACCCTACCACACTCGAGGTGAGCTGGGACGAGCCTGATACTCCAGTCGTTGGTTACCGTGTGTATTACACACAGACATACACAGCAGACATGGACCAGTGGCTCAGCATGGATACCTTGAGCTATCATGTCTCCGAGATCAACGGAGTGGATGACAAGGGCGCTTACTCGGTGAAGGTCAGGGCCATGGGCAGCAATCGCGTTTACGGCAACTTCTCTAGCGTTGTTGTTTACAACCCCGAGCCAGAAGGTGTGTATGATGGAGTAGTATCTGGTGTAATGTCGCTACACATACTCTGGGCCCGTAACTCTTATTCGGTTTGATTGTGTACAGAAGATCCTGAGAAAGTCACTGGTTTCCGTGAACTTTCTAACAATCCGCGATCGGTGGAGCTGGAATGGAAACCTCCAACTAAACCTGGGGTGGTCAGATACAAGGTGAATGAATTGGCTCAGCGTAATTGTCTGATACGAGTGACAGCTCCTGGTTGTGATCGTTAGCATTGACAAGCCATACGTTGGGCTGTGTTCAGATTGATTACGAAGGCAAGAAGTACTACCGCGATGAGAACGGCGTGGAGCAGATTGTCATCGCCCCACGACAGAGTCTAACACTGGACGTGAAGAGACAGAGACAGCATATTGACGATCTCATGCCCAAGACCCGCTACACCTTCGATATCAGCGCCAAGTTTATAGATGGGGTGTGGGGTGCACCTGTTAGACGTGAAGTAGAGACAAGTGTTGATGGTTAGTGATTTCGACCAATGCCAGGTATAGCAGCTCCCTGGGGGGAGGTCAGGTCAGAGGCCCATCATCTCATGTTACGAGGGGAGTATTGTGTTGTGTTTGTCTGCACGGCACGCAGACTGTGTTTGGCAGACTGGGCCCTGGTGGCGGGGGTCCAGTTCCCCCAGCCCCGGGCCCAGCCTCGTCATGTCACCAAGCTCTGTGGCAGCTCCTCACATGAGCTGTGTGTATGTTAGCCCCCCTACCCCCCAGCCCTGCCCCAAGCTGCCTTCCTACTAGCTGCTAGCAATGCAGTATGTTTTGTCTGAGCATGAGAGTTTAAGCTTACATTCATGTATGTAGCTCAATATCTCTGTGTCTCTGTCTATGTTGATGCCTTCTTCCATGTCTTGCTTTGAGCATGAACTACATTGAATGTGATTGTTTCTCGCAGTCCCACCCGAGCTCAATCCACCCAAGTTTAGAACAGCCATGTCCGATAACACCGTCAAGATGCAGCTCCATCGTGCTTCCGAGAAACACGGCAAGATCACACACTACGTGGTGGTAGTCGTACCTGATGAACTGGCTGAAGGGTCCACAGAAGACTTCAGTCTGGCTGATGTGAGTCTTACTGCCTTTTATCACCCTCAGCTACATAACTTGCTCCAGGTAGTTAAAGAGTCGATTTTCCATTTAGGTGTTACCTGTGGCAGCAGGTGCCCTGCCAGACTTGACATGTGTAAGTCATAGAGTGAGTGGTTTGTGGCAGATGGAGTCTGATGAAGATGTGGACACCACCAAGGAGGCATGGATTGCTGGGCGTTTTGACAGCGGCGAGCTGCCACAGGTGATGAAAATCGGAGATGGAACATCCTCGGACCACTTCAACAACCGACCGCTGGCCAAGGGGCAGAAATACAGGATGTTTATACGGGCCTACACCTTGGGCAGTGTAAGTAGGCTTGGATCCCCCGCAGTTTTGTTGCACATTCTTATCAAGGGGTTTGTGCCAAGTGGGCGCTTGCAATCAAGGGTAGCTGTCCAATCATCCTCATTCATCACCTTCGCGATATCAACTCGTCGTTGAAAGAAGTAAAACCCCAATATTACCATAACCTTTTTCAGACACCCTATTATAGCTGTCCTTGTCTATGTACCTACAGAGGGATAGCTCAGCGGTGACACTGCTGCCATTGCCATCTGTTTTTGAGACCATCTTGCTATTTCCAGTCTTGCCACCATCTGTATTGCACACATTAGTCGACTCAACCAGTAGTATCACTTATATATATGATGGTGTCCTGTACTGAGACTTGATATGATGGTGTTGAGAGCTGAGACTTGCTATGGTGGTGTCTAGTACTGTGATGCTCTGATGATGTCTAGTACTGTGATGCTATGGTGGTGTCTAGTACTGTGATGCTATAGTGGTGTCTAGTACTGTGATGCTATGGTGGTGTCTAATACTGGGACTTGCTATAATGATGTCTCGCACTGAGACATTATAATGATGTCTCGCACTGAGACGTTATAATGGTGTCGAGTACTGAGACGCTATAATGGTGTCCATTGCTGAGACGCTATGATGGTGTCCATTGCTGAGACGCTGTGATGGTGTTCATTGCTGAGACGCTGTGACGGTGTCGAGTACTGAGATGATGTGATGGTGTCTAGTGCTGATACGCTATAATGGTGTCTAGAACTGAGGCTTGCAATAATGGCGTCTAATACTGGGACTTGCTATAATGATGTCTAGTACATAGTCGCTATGGTGTGTCTAGTACTTAGACTGAGTCAGTAACTACAACAGTGTCTGGCATTGAGACTGTTGCTGTTTGCAGAAGTCCAAATCATCCGAGTTCTCTGAGGTGTTTTCCACGGATGCTGAGCCCGGGGTGAAGTCGGGTTCAGCCGACCTGCTGCTCATCGTGGCACCAGCTTGTGGTGCCGTCGTACTCATCCTGCTAGTCGTCCTCGTCATCATATTCGCCAGGTACCGGTACTGTATCCCACCTGCACGGTTTCTATCTTCTTCAGTTGTCTTCTGGTGATTTATTGTACTGACTGGTCATGTGCCTGTCTGCGACCTGGCCCTATACGTGGGGGGTAGTCATGGTCCCGTATCATCAGAGCGTGTATTGCATAATGTGGTGTCATATTATTCCACTAAGAATGGTCAAGATTTATGGGCTCATAACTGAGCTGGTATAGGGCCAAGGTCACTGACATTGATGTGGATTATTTCAAATTATACAGCCTGAGTTATTTCTGTTATTGCTAACTGGTTGAGTGAGTTCAGCATGAATATAATCATGTATGGCAAAATGTATGTCATACTGTGAAGCTCATGTTCTTGTGGCCAGCATGCTGTGGGTCGAGTAGTCTTACTGGGGCAGCGGTTCCACCTAGAACATGGGCATCACCGGCAATTAGATCTTGTTTAAGCCTAGCTGTTGGTTTTAAGTTGCTGCTACTGTGATCATTGTTGTCCTTTCATAAAAGGAAGTTTTGAGGAAAGCACTTAGTTAAGCGAGATCAGGTTGATAATGGGATCGTGAATTCGAGTCAATAGAATGCACACATGTCATTGTTAGTGGGGCTATCTGTGACAGGCGGCGTCGCAACCACAAGACTCGCCCACCTGAGCCCACCAAACTCCACCTGCCCACGGGCGACACCCCCCACCAGCCCAACGACCCCGTCGAGCTACGAAGACTTAACTTCCAGACTCCAGGTGAGGCCGAGCAAGCCACTGATGCATTCGAATTTCATTGTTTCAAAATGTATTTCATCCACTTGGTGTATGAATGATTATTATCAATTAAACCTTCGAGGATTCGACCGTATCATCATGTTTGTTTGTTGGTTGCAGCAATGATGAGTCATCCCCCAATCAGAGTGGCCCAGTTAGCCGACCATATTGAACACCTCAAAGCTAATGATGGGCTCAAGTTTTCCCACGAGTATGAGTCCATAGAACCTGGTCAGCAATTCACCTGGGACAACTCCAATCTGGAGGCCAACAAACCGAAGAACAGGTATGCCAATGTCATCGCTTACGACCACTCGCGTGTCATCCTGCAGCCAGAGAATGGCGAGCCTGGCAGTGATTACATCAACTCCAACTACATGGATGGTTACCGCAAGCAGAATGCATACATTGCCACTCAGGGCCCCCTGCCAGAGACGTTCAGTGACTTCTGGCGTATGGTGTGGGAGCAGCAATCTGCTACAGTGGTCATGATGACCAAGCTGGAGGAGAGGACACGGGTACGTCACACCTGATGCGCCACTGCCTAATGTCTACGCCACACTTCACACTCATTCTCTACAGCCCCTTGTCTCCACACTCATTCTCCACATCCCCTTGTCTCCACACTCATTCTCCACAGCCCCTTGTCTCCACACCATCCTCTGCCCCTCCTCCACACTCATTCTCCACAGCCCTTGTCTCCATCACACTCATTCTCCACAGCCCCTTGTCTCACACTCATTTGCCACAGCCCCTTGTCTCCATCACACTCATTCTCCACAGCCCCTTGTCTCCATCACACTCATTCACCACAGCCCCTTGTCTCCATCACACTCTACCTCTGTTTGCATCGCACTCCTGATAGCAGCATGTGGTGGCCATTACTAAACGGTGTTTGTTTGTGACAGATCAAGTGTGACCAGTACTGGCCTAACCGCGGCACGGAGAACTACGGCTGTATGCATGTGACACTGGTGGATGTCATGGAGCTAGCCACCTACACCATACGTACCTTCCACGTCTCCAGGGTAACTCGCTTACTCAGCACTTGTCAAGTTATGGTGTTGCTACTGGCCGGTGGTCATCGAGTAACAGACACTATGGTGATCACAGAATGGTGCGGCTTGAAAGTTTTGTTGAAGTGATGCTTCAACTGTTCGTTTGTGGTTGTTGTAGAATTGTCATGGAGAGAAACGAGAGGTACGTCAGTTCCAGTTCACTGCCTGGCCAGACCACGGAGTGCCTGACCACCCCACCCCACTCCTGCTCTTCATGAGGCGAGTCAAAACGATGACCCCAGCTGAGTCTGGTCCCATGGTCGTCCACTGCAGGTAACGTCCCTATGTAATGTGACATTAAATAGACCTGTGTTTTAGGTTTGTCTATGGAGCTATGTTACAGATATGCTGATGACAGGTCTGCAATAAAATCATCGGTTAAGATTTGTTGTTGGTGTTTTGTTCAGTGCCGGGGTAGGAAGGACTGGGGCCTTCATCGTAATAGACGCCATGTTGGAGCGCATCAAACACGAGAAGACGGTGGATATCTACGGCCATGTGACGTGCTTGCGGGCCCAGCGCAACTACATGGTACAGACGGAGGACCAGTATATCTTCATCCATGACGCACTACTCGAGGCGGTACAGAGCGGTAACACAGAGATTCCCGCCAGAAACCTCTACGCTCACATCCAGAAGCTGACGCAGGCTGAAGCCGGAGAGACTGTCACTGGAATGGACTGCGAGTTCGAGGTCAGCCAAACTAATACTGTCCTGAATAAATTTTGACAGAATTCAACTCGGTTTGATTGCACAAGTTGTGACCATTTTTGGCCTATTCTTTTGTTGTACACTGGATGCAATGTGTTGTACACTGGATGCAATGTGTTGTACACTGAATGTGATGTTTTGCGAATGATTGACAGAAACTGGCGAATGTGAAGGCAGTGCCCTCCCGCTTTGTCAGTGCTGGCCTCCCGGTCAACAAGTTCAAAAACAGACTCGTCAACATCCTGCCTTGTATGTATACCCAGCTATTTCATCCTGTGACATCTGATTATGAATATGTGAATGGTGAAGTGCCGTAGTGGTCACCAAGTGCAGAGTGCATTGTATGAGGGGTCATAAGGTACAGGGTTATGAAAGTGAGGTCATCTAGTACATTCAGAGTGTCGCCAATAGATGAGGATCAATTGATGTGTGTTCCAGACGAGTCAACGCGAGTATGTCTGCAGCCAATCAGAGGCGTGGAGGGATCAGATTATATCAACGCTAGCTTCATTGATGTAAGTTATTTACAGCAGATACTCGCAGTATAATCATGTTAGAGCCTGCCACCAGCTTACACAGGAGTCATCTCGGTGAGGACTGATAATTCATAATACTGCTGTCTTTACACAGGGTTACCGCTATCGTAAAGCTTATGTAGCTACCCAGGGCCCTCTAGCTGAGACAACAGAGGACTTCTGGCGCATGCTATGGGAACATAACTCGACCATTATAGTAATGCTGACCAAGCTGAGGGAAATGGGCCGGGTAGGACTCCTTTCTCATCCTCAGTTACTCAAAGCAACCACCATCTTGGTTTATCAGTGATCCATCACTCCCCCTTGACCATGACGTGTGGCTGTGTTTCAGGAGAAGTGTCACCAGTACTGGCCCAGTGATAGGTCCGCTCGATACCAGTACTTTGTGGTCGACCCCATGGCCGAGTACAACATGCCACAGTATATACTGAGGGAGTTTAAAGTCACCGATGCCAGGGTAAGTCTCCTGATCATCTCTCTCCCACCGAGGTCTGCGTACAGCTAGTGTCCATCCTTGGGTTGCTAATGTGGTGCTATCCAGCGTCAACGTTCATCCATTGACAACACCAATAGGTTTTTGAGCCTACACGGAATAAGCTGTGTTTCTATGTGTATAGGACGGGCAGTCGAGAACAATACGACAGTTTCAGTTTACGGACTGGCCGGAGCAAGGTGTTCCCAAGTCCGGCGAAGGCTTCATTGACTTCATTGGTCAGGTGCATAAAACCAAGGAGCAGTTTGGACAGGACGGACCTATCTCTGTCCACTGCAGGTCAGTAGTGTTAAATGTCTCTGGCTAAGTGCGTCTTACGTAAGTGGGTATGTGGATGGAGTAGGTTGAGAAGATGACTTCATGAGTATCTATGTCAGAGCAATGTGTGGTAGGACTGTTATAATCCTATGATCAGCATCCCTCTCTTGGTGTTGATGTTTGTAATGTGACCTGCTGGGGTGTATGTACAGTGCCGGAGCTGGCAGGACAGGAGTCTTCATCACGCTGAGCATCGTACTCGAGCGCATGCGGTACGAGGGGGTGGTCGACATGTTCCAAACGGTCAAGATGCTACGTACCCAGCGACCTGCTATGGTCCAGACGGAGGTCAGTATCAACAGCGCGTGCTGTCTTACGAGTCTACTGTATCAATTTGCTCATAGCATATCTATGCAGAGATCTGATGATGGAGTACAACAAACAACGCCCACCATGTATTGTGTATTTCACCTGTTTGACTGATCGGTGTGTGTAGGACCAGTATGCCTTCTGCTACCGTGCGGCTTTGGAATATCTTGGCTCATTTGATCATTATGCAAATTAGCCCAAGGATTACCTACCCACTGTGTAGCGACGAATTCCACAGAGAAAGACTGTTATTTTGGATGGAAGAGGGTGCTATGTGATGGCAATTTGACCCCCAAGGAGGTCACATCAAGGTCACAGCATGTTGAACAACTTCTGCCCTTGATCTATGTGCAATGTGGACACAGCATAACATACAATGTGCACTCACTCATATGTTGGGTCACAGAAAACGAATCTGTACAGGAGGAAGTATATAGGTGCAATTAACCTGTGCGCTTGAATCTAGTTAGTGTATCTATTTGAGGACCTGTTTGCCAGTTGATGGGTGTATCACAGAGGAGTGTGGTGGGGACTCGTAGACTAGCTACCACAAGGTACTGCATGTGGCAATGACCACCGGGCTCGTACACTGGACCGCTGGAAGACCCCCATGCCTAGTGCTTTTTTACTTGTGGCTAAGTAGTTACTGACGAGATTTATGGCAGTTGATTTCTCTGAAATACGTTATGATGTGTGATTGTCATTATGATGTGTATCCAGCAGCTTCTATTGCTACCAATAATTAGGTGCTGCTTGAGAGCAACTCGCTTGTGGTCATGTGTTTCTGTGATGTTATCATGAATGCGCTTGTTGTGAGTCAACTAGTAGCGTAGAGCGACAACTCTCACTCGGTCATGTCAGATAGCCACGCTTACACGAGCACCAGCTCCCTTCTCGTTAGGTATCGTCGGTGACATGGTTGTTTTTTGCCGTAGAAGCCGTGCGTGTGTGTGGAGATAGATCATGTCACCATTCTAGCAGTAGTGAGTCGGAGGAGGAGGTCAAGGCCACCAATGGATCCCATATCATGTGAGAACGAGCGAGAGCCCCCCTGTGGCAGGACACGTACCATCTGCCACATCTAACACACGGCCTTCCTGTACACACAGAAGCTCACATGTCATTCTCTTGTCGTTCCTTGTTCTTGCACTAGCAGTGTTTGTTTTACTGGGAGGAATATAGCTAGGAATTATCTGACTGAAAGTCATGTTATATTACAAATGCTTGTGCTCTAGAAGCTAATTTGACGGTGACTTCGACTCTGCTGTTATCTTTCATAACCTCGGTCTGCATCAATTAGAAGTGACCTCTCATGACAAAGGTCAGCTACTGTCTGCTATGACCTATCATAGTCTTAGGTCTGCCTCATTCTGCTGTGACCTCTCACAAACTAGGTCAATATTTCTTAATTAGCACAGTCAATGCCAAAGTCAATGTCTAGGTGTTTGATGTATTTTTTGTCTATGATTAATGTTACTACATACAATGGTCCATAAAGAGAGGAAGCCACTACTTCCCATAGTATTACAGGTGGATATTTTATATATGATCAGCGTGGTATTTGTGTAATCGCTATTGGTACATTTTTATTTTGTCGCAAACTACGCTTGTGCCACAGTGCTTTGTGAGAATTGGGCTCAAATCAGAAAGTACCTTACAGATAATACAACTACACAACAAGCTGTCATGAGTTGAACAGATTCATTCTTTTCAATAATTTCCAATGATCGGTACTGTAAAGTGTGTAATCTCAGTTTAATTTTTTTATGCATTTTAAATTTTAGAGTATTTATTAGCTACCTAAGTGGTATTTTATAATACATTATCAGATATCACCATGTGCGTGTTTCTAAAGTTGCACTGATATTATTTTGTGATCAAATGAGAAGTGTACAAATTGTTGATTGGATGAGTAATGAACGTGAAATCCACCGGAGGGCCACAGTACCCTGATAGCATAGTGTATGGAGTCTTCTTTTACAAGGCAATACAGGCCACTGTTGACGTCATTTGTTATTGCGTGGGGAGTCCCTGTTACTATTCAACATAGCCCTATTAGTCCTGTCCATACTCTATGTATACACATTTAATGTTATGTATCTACATACAGAAATAAAACTGCCACTTTCATTTTTGTAATGAAGAAAACTCTGGTTTTCCACCTTGTACTAACGACTACATCACCTCCATTTGATACTCTACTGGGCACACATGTTAATTATCATAATAAATACCAGGCACTGGTCATTAATTGGCTGTCTTCTTTCATGTGTTTCTCTTGTTGATGTGGAACTTGTCTGTAGTATATCCTGCGTCTGCATATCACTGTGGCTGTATCCCGGTGGGGGGCACTTGGCCTTATTCTGGATAGGGGTGTGCAGCGGGACCTCGAAAACCCGTACCCGTCATACAAGGTCAAAATGGCCAAAAGCATACCCCGTCATACAAGGTATTATGGGAATCTATAACCCGTCGTACAAAGTGAAGCTGAAAAACACCCCGTCATACAAGTCGAGAGGCCGAAAAAACATACCCCGTCGTGCGGCACATATATACTACCTCTATACACATAAGTGCCCCCCCCCCCGGGGGCAGCATTCACCACTTTTTCTGTTTCTTTAAGCTTGACTGTTTAGCTGTGATTCCGCATCTTTGCTCGGACACTGTCAATTTGTCCATGTTTGATGGATCATTTGTTCTCGACTAAGCTAGCAGCACCAAATTAGACGTCCTCTTTTATGTCAATATCTTCTTGAAAACTAATTATCAGATTTGAATGAGATTTGATTGCCAGCTTGTTGGATTGAAAAACACTCTGGTTCCAATAGAAAATTTAAAATTGCTGTTTCTAAATAACCAGATGACCAGAAGTAGTTTCTTTCAGTCCAAATTTAATGTCTGGTTGGATTTAAAATTAGAGAGGCTATCAAAGACTGGCCATATTTTCAAGGTCACACACACATATTAATGCCAGCCTGATCCAGCACATAGTGACAGCAAAGCTTGTCTAACCGAATCATGTTCTTGCTAACACCTTTTACAATGCTGGGGTGGATCAATTTCTTGGCCCATATGACTGAATTTGAAGGCTCTGTTGTCATAAACTGTGCCACTGAAACCTATGTAAAAATGGCTCTTGTGGTATTGTCCCTATGTGCTTTGACTAGACCATTGTGAAGTTATAATTGAGTCTGCAGGCAGTAGATTTATATAGAAGACAAGGTGGGAAACAGACTGTCTTCTATGTAATACCAGTGCATGCAGGCTTGATGGTAACTGTAAGTTCATTCTTGTCATAATGTTTAGTTCGGTAGTTAGACCACTTGAAGGTGGTCATAACGTGATATTTATGTTCGTCAGCGCACACGGTGGTGGAACAGGGTTCTCGTTAATCTCAACGACATCTTGTGTTGTATGTTAACTGTCGCTATACTGCAAAACATAATCTACAAAGTAGAACCATGTCTAGATTGTTCGTCTAATTATCCGTACACGCACTGTGTCACACATTGCTCGAGACGGAGAGCATTCGTACATTTGATCACACATCTATTTTTACACTCTGCTATACCGATGTTTGTACGATAATATGTAGTTTACAAGACGGACACATTTAGAAAACAGTCAAACTAATTCGTTTTTGAAAAGAATGATATGTTTATTACTTTTATGACTTTATATTAGTTCGTTGAATAACGTCCAAGGGGTATTCCATAAAGTGTGGTGAAAACGGTGCTCTAGTGCCAGTCAGCCAACGGACTGCAGCAGACGACAAGGTAGACACTGATGTGTGAAAGTAAACTACGTTTTAATCGGTAATTATAGCCTATATAAGTCATACACGAGCACAGCATCTTAGGTCGGTGAACAACCAATTTTTTTTCAACCTCGCACTATGTGCTGTTATGGATGCTATTAACCAACACTAAACGGGTACTCTATGAGAGAGTTAATATCAAACATCGTCCCACACACGACAGCAAGTTTGGATGAAGTGTCAAAATTCCTGTGTTTATGTATCTTAGCTAATCGCGTGTAACTTATGTGAGATTTTTATAATTTGTTCTTAATGATTGCATAATTAATCATTTAATGAACAAAACTTGTATTTGTGGGTTGAACTTAAATAACGGATTTACATCATAACGGGTAAAATCGTTGATCGTCAATGCACTTCGACGCAGACAATTCGTCCACCACATCCACCTTATTACTTGTAATACTCGAGGTGATTTCTCCAGGGAAGCGTGACGCTAAGTTGGCCAGAATCCGTTACTATTGCTATTCAGCGTCCAGTCAGAGCCCATTGCATGACACAGAGCTCGGACCCGCCCAGTGTGAGCATGGAACGACCATCCGCCGAGAAGGCAATGCTGACGACTTCTCTCTGAGTCCGGTACGTGTGACAGAAAGCCTGCAACAAATAGCACACACGGAATAAGAGGTCGGCACTGTACCGATTGATAATGCGACGTTTGATAAGAAGTTGAAATGTATATTACGATAAAGAGCCATGAAATGTGATCTCTAGCAGCATGTAGAAGTGTCATTTGACTTACGCGTTACGGAGCTGTATAATTAGATCTTTAGCGGTATGTAACTGTGTGATGTGATCTTTAGCTGTATGTAGCTGTATACTGGATCTTTAAAATTAAAATGTGAGCGCTGTAGCTGTATAATGTGATTTTTAGCTATATTGAGTTGCGTAGTGTCATCTTTAGCGGCATGGAGCAGAGGAATGTGATCTTTAAGCGACATACAGGTATGTTATGTGATCTTTGGTGGTATGGAGCTGTATTTTACGATAATGAATGGTACGGGGCTGTGTTAAGTAATATACGTCGAAGTCGAGCTGTGTGATGTCATCTTTAGCATTATTGATCTGTGCAATGTGATGTTTAGTGATATGGGTTTGTGCAATGTTATCTTTAGCTACCTAGAGTTGTATATGGTGACATTGAGCGATTCAGTTGTGTATGGTGACCTTGAGCGATACAGAGTTGTGTGTGGTGACCTTGGGCGATACAGCGTTGTGTATTATGATATTCGGTTGCATGGAATTTGATAAAGACGTGCAGCATGGTAACGGAACACACAAATACAAAACCTCATTCGAGCAGCCACTGTTGAACCGCGGTGTCATGGCCAGCAACCGTCACCAGCCGTGTACCATCCTCAAGCCACTGACAACGCTCTATAGGATCATAGTGTGCGGACAACGTGCAACAGTAAGCCTACAGCGTGCAAGTGTCACACATGCAGTCAGGTGGGTGCGTTATGACCATGAAGTTTTAGCATCATTCCTCGTCCGATCATCTTAAGTTAAGATTCGTACACGAAAATTGCACCAGATACTTTAACTATGAATCGAGTGATGGGTGCACAAAATAACTCTAGACTAGATGCACCGATAAGACGTACCCCCTTAGATATGCACGGATACCGGAAGAGACTGAGGTAGCCGTTTGAGTCGCCCATGCACACCAACTCCCCTTCCGGATGAATGCTAACGCAGTTGACACAGGCGTCCTTGGCTTGTTTGCTGAACCACATCCCTGCCACACAGACAGCAAACTGTCTAAACAATGGCAACGTGATGAATATACTTTCACTAATTGAGAAGGACTTGTATGGAGGGCATTCCTTTCCCGTGTTTTCGTCTTCGTTAATAAGACAACCCACAAAAGAGTCAATTGGAAAATGAGGATGGATCGGGTTTTGATTGGTTCGCAGCAGGGGCCAATAAGCAATTGTCACGAGGACGGCTATTGGCTGGTCGATTTCACTTATTGCATTCGCAGTTTGTTGCCGTTATGAAAAAGCTAGACTGTATCAACTTCTTTGAGTCGTTGTTTTTTGCGTCGTCAAACGTCACACCAGGGATAACCCGACTTACCGTAGAGGTCGTAGGTCATGGCGCAGTGGTGCGACGCCCACGGCGTGTTGCGTACTTGGCGTAAGTCCTTCACAGCTTCACCGGTATCGCTGTGCCCTGCACGAGGAGGGTATAGCAACGTCTACAGCGTATATACATACCACTTATATACAACGTTCTCATCAATTAGCGGATTGATGCCTATGATGCCATATCTACTGGGTCAATAACCGGATGATTTGACATGTTCACTGTAGTAAGCGGTAACGGGACAACAACAATTGATGAGCTGAATTGTGAGTGTATTCTCCGTACAGAATCTGAGTTCCATGCTGTCAGATGAACACGTGCGCAGGAAGAACTCATCGCAGTCGTCAGCGACAGGCTCCATGGACCAGTCTACAGCAGACACCGCGCCCGAGTGGGCCTGCCAGTCGACCAGATGCTCCCACGATTCACCTTCGTCTTCAGCCTCCACGATACCATACACACTGATGCGGCCTCTCTTGTCGCCAACAGCTATCGTATCACAGTCTGCAGGGAACGGCGGGTGACACGAATTCCTTCATTAGTAATAATAAGCCAAAACTCAGTATATAATTACCTACTGCAACAGAGCCTAGCATTAACACGAACTGAACTGAACTACATCAGGCCTTAACGTGCACCCAAACACATCTTGATATGATATGGCGTTATTTACACTAGACGTGAACACAAAAGACCATGTCTTAGCGGGTATCAATTTTAAGCGAATACCTCTGTATAACGAACACAGTCTATCAACTGTTCCGTTTATCATTGAGAACGACCACTATAAGCGAGCACTAGGTGACATATTCGCTATACGTAATCCCCAGCAGGAGGTGATTTGCTCACCTGGAGACAGACTGATGGTGGTGAGGCGACTGGTGCCGGTGGTCAGGCGGCATAGCTCAGTCAGCTCCACCTCCTCGCACTCCTTGTGCCCGATACCATACACCAGCACTCTGTACAGGTAGCACGTATACTGCATGATCGACCCAAGCTTGGTGTACCATTGTCTCAGGTAATGGGTGTTTTATATACATCCAACGGACATCATGCCTCACATACATACCTCAGTAAGCGTTGTAAATGTTTGATAAATTAATATGATTACAGGTGCGTTATTTAGGATCACGAGATTTAACATCACATGCAATCAGTTCAAGCAGAAGGTGAAATATGCAAACAAAGCATGCAGCTGAACCAGACTGAGGACCTTTTTTCAGTGCGGATGTCTAGACGGTTGCGGTATTCGTCTGTGTAAGGGCTGCAAGCAAGTGGATACTACTGTATGCAACCGAACACGACCACAAGCTGTGTAACGTACTATTGCTAACATTCCTTACAAAGTTAAGCATGACCAGCATAATTGTGCATCACTCTTTGGGTCGAATTCGAGGAGAAGCAGAATTGAAACAATGTTTAATGAACAAATAAAATGCGGTCATGCAGGGGAGTTGTGTATCTAATCATGTGTGCTCTCTTCATACAAGAATAACTACAACATTCTGTTAAATAAACCAATGCCACATGCAGGAAAAATATATGATTCATCAACGCTTCATGCAGCAAAGAACTAAATCATTTTGTGTTTAATCTACTTATAAAAGTACGCACAAATCCCTGGTGCCCACAGCCAGCAATGTACAGCCGGAGTTGATGTCGGCGCATAAAACGCGGAGTCCCTGAAACAACCCAACAGGACCTGCAAGAAACTCCGTTATGATCACAGTGACGTCACGTTATTGTCCGACACGGGATTCCCCGTGGCTTTTCATGTACAATTGCTTTATGGAGAATCTTCCTTGTCATTTACCTTAAGAAAGCACTTCCAGACAGGTGTGTTAGCTGCGGCGTCATACATACACACGTTACCATCCTGTCCAGCTGTCAGCAGACGCTGGGTAAGGCGGGATTACGGGGAACACAAATACTGTGGGTCTGATCAAAGTGGCCCTGTGACGTCATCCAACAGACATGTTACGAATGAGCAAGAAAGCACATCAACTGATATCTTAAATGGATTCATAATTCATATCACTAGGTGGAATCATTATAGTTCTACTAAGTCAAGCCAATAATTATCCTGCAAACGTTTTCTTAGCTATGGAATCGTGATTCATAGAACCATCTCGTTTGCGGTACTCATTTCATAACGTTATTATTCATTTTGTGTTTCCGTGATGGAATAGCTGTTTTATTTTGTAGCTATGTGGTTAAATGGCTATTCTGTTATGTAGCCGTGTGGTTCAATGGCTATTTCGTTAAGAAGTATTGTGGTTGAATAGCTATTTCGTTGTGTAACAGTGTGGTTGAATAGCTTATTCGTAACGCATCTTAGAGGTTGAATGACAATTTTATTAATCAGGTGCGTGAGTGAATACCTATTTCTTTACGTAGCTGTATGGTTGAAAATCTATTTTGTGACGAAGATGTGTGATCGAATAGCTGCTCTATCTTGTAGCTATATGTGATTGTATGTTTATTTCATTATACATCTGTGTTTGTATGTCTATTTCATTATACAGCTGTATGATTGTATGTCTATTTCATTATACAGCAGTGTGATTTTAAACTGTGTCATTACGAAGCGTTATGGTTGCAAACATTTCATTATGCAGCTTTGTGGTTAAATATCGATTTCATATTTCATCTATGCGTACGAATAACGAGTTTTAATTGATCTATGTGGTTAACTGGCTACTTCATGTTGGCGCAACAAGGTTATATAGCTAGCTCATTAAATAGTTGTGTGGTTGAATGGTAATATGTTGTGACGCTTTGTTGTTGAATTAACTTATTGTAATGCTGTTGGTTGGATGGCAATACGTTGTGACGCTTTGTTGTTGAATTAACTTATTGTAATGCTGTTGTGTTAGTGGTTAGCTGTATCGTTATGCGGCTCTGAGGAAGAATCGCTACTTCATAACTGTGAGGTTGTTATATCTATGTTCTGATAATACTCTGTTGCAAGTTGTTATTGTTTACCTGTGTTAGACAGTCATTGTCATTGTTTACCTGTGTTAGACAGTCATTGTCATTGTTAACCTGTGTTAGACAGTCATTGTCATTGTTTACCTATGTAAGCCAGTTACACGTGTCTTTGTTTACCTGTGTAAGCCACACCTTACTGATCTGCATATCAGACAAAGGTTGTCTCGGGTTTTCAGCGGACAGCAAGGCGGTCAGAATCGAATTAGTTGTGGTACCGATGACCAGCTCATCGTCATGTATGACCAACATACGCACGCCTCCTTCGTCAGCAGGGATCTACAACACATGGACAATAACGAAGTGGCATTCTATCTGCTCATCTGATGGCCTGATTGCTTCTTCATCACATTACCTCGGTGCACACTTACTATCACAAATAAAGTCATGTATACATCGTCAAACCCAAGCAAGTATCCCAGTAAGTGTTTTACCTTAAGTTGGCCCGTTTGATCCATGTTCTTGCCCCAGGTGAAGCCGTGGATCATGGAATCCCGGCCGCCAGTTAGCAACGTCCCCCGGAATGTCAACAACGAAAATACCGGACCCTGAAACAGCACAAAGCGACTGTTAATGAACGCACTAGTCACAGATAAACGCATATACTATTCACTCGGTATTCATGGCGTGGGATGCCTATGGCGCAGCTTACGTCATGCGCGTGCTTGATGAGGTTGGTGATGACGTTACCACCATTACCCCACACGTAGACAGTGCCGTTAGAGTCCCCCGTCACCAAGTCGCCTTTCTCCGTGTGAATCAGACTTGTGATATACTTGGCGCGCAGGTAGCTCTGTGACGTCACAAGGGATGACGTCATACGTACTCACGTATATTTGTAGATAAAACTCGGATTCGTGAATCATCCTGTCGATTTGTGTATTGTATTCATACAGAATAATACAATAACAGAAGAACATCGGCGAATATAAGTTATAAGGCCTACTTGATAGTCAGCTGTGTGAATCAATTCGATAGAGCTCTTCTCTGGGTCAACTCTCCACCAACCAATATGTTCTTTGCCAATCACAACAATGACGTCACCAGAATGAGGACTGAAGTCACAGTCGCATACCAGCTCGAGGTCCATCTGGAACAGCAGAGGAACATTCCCCGAGGAACTTTATTTCAAATTCATTTTGTATGTTTTTACAAAGTTTATGGCTTTGTTGATGTTTTACGACATAACCGTCATTACGTGAAGTGTACACTGACCGCGCCACGTGCCACCATCTTGCCGGTACTGACGTCAGACACCATCAGAGTATGGCCCTTACTCTTGTCTATCGCGCAAACCCAGTCCTGCATTGATAAAATATATATATCATGGATGAGTTGACATAAAGCGGTCGGATAATGAGAGGACGAAGACTCGAATGAATCGGCCGTACGTGGGATACGGTGACGGTGGCGCCCTCTGGTGTGCTCGTGCTGAGTGTAGCCTTCTTCGAATTCTGAAAACACAAATGGCAACAACTGGTAATGGTTTATCTAGTTAATATTAACTCATAAGAAGACTAAAAACAATCACCCATAATCTCCAAGAACAGGTACAGCAGCAAAATTAAAACAATTTTCCGCAACTCCATGTGTGCAAATCAATTTGTAGTGTGGATTTAGATACTTTACAAAAAAGGCTGATATGCAGCACTGTGTGCATCTACAATCAGGACAACATTTTGTAACAGCAAAATAACATCAGTATTTTCTAACCCCGTCCACGCACACAATACAGTTGAATTAGATGACAGTGAGTTCGTTAAGCACGATAGCCTTAATTTATTTTCGCTAAAATGGATAAAAAGCTGTCTTGGAGTAAACATATTTCATGTTTATACGTGAATTTGTCGTCGATAGATGTTCTGTATGTCTGCGTGACAACCGATACTAGATGAATTTAAAGGTACCACCCTTAGAAAAGTCTAACGAGTGCGCCATGATTGTTTCGTTCTGATTCCATATAATGACTTATTCAGTACCATCGAAAAGACGGATAGTGTTGTCCTTATAAGCCGAAGTATGTTAACGTAAACAACACAAATAGCATCACAATGAATGGACGGAGGGTTAACTGACCAGAATCTTGGAGAAAGACACACAGAGGACGGTTTCCACGAGCGTATCTACGCCCAATATATGCAGCGTCTGCAGAGTATCCGAGCGCCATACACGCACCTGCGCCTGTCACGTGACAACACAGTACCGGTATTAGGGGGAGCTTTGGCGGGAAATCCCGATCTCTAACGTTTGACAGAGCCAGAGAGGCGGACGAGTGAAAAGTTACCTTGGCTTCTGGGTTGCTTTTGTCGGGAGGAGCGGCTCCTTGACCCGAGGCCAGCACGACACCGTTAGCGTGCACCGTCAGACTGTAATACACACACAGAGTAGCAGGTCACACTGGGGTGACGCAGCGTACAGGTCTCACCGTGTCAGCCACACGCGAGAAGGATATCGTCATGAAACAGAACATCGATTTTGAGTGAAACGGCATAAATCTAATTGATGTGGTATGCATGTTCGCGGAAGGGCAACTCACCGTTCGATGTGGTACGCGTGTTACGAGGTAGGAGAACTCACCATTTCATGTGGTACACGTGTTCGCGCTAGGAGAACTCACCATTTGATGTGGTAGGTGTGTACGTGTGTTCTCACTATTTAATGGATAACGCGCTAGGAGAACTCACCATTCAATGCGGTACGTGTGTTCGTGCTAGGAGAACTCACCATTCAATGAGGTACGTGTGTTCGCGGAAGAAGAACTCGCCATTTAATGTGGTGAGTGTGTGCGCGCTAGGAGAACTCACCATTTAATGTGATGCGTGTGTTCGCGGTAATGGCGCTGCGCGTGACGCGTTCGGTGGAGCAACACGACGACGCTGCCCACGTGATAGACTAGCTCGCCACTCCGCACTGTGTGAATGTTAGAACGGCTGTCGTTTCCAGAATAGCCGTATCTGTCACAAGAAACGATCATTACATAATATTTTACATTAATTTAACATATAAAAAAGAAAAAAACAGAGAGCTTTTTAAAATAATGCAGTGAATTTAATGAGTTTCTGATGAATGAATGTTGATAGACACCCCCAATGCCCAAGACACTGGTGTCCAGACCGCGTACTTACACCCACTCGAGCTTGATGCGTTGTTTGGGCGGGTCGGTATTAGGAGCGGCGGACTTAACCGCGTCCGGTATCGGCATCGTGATGCTTTTACCGCGCACCTGCATCACGGCGTTACCTGCAGCGTCCACATCCGGCTGTGCCGCCTTCCGGTGTGAATTCGGACTTGTTTTCGGCAACGACTTCGGGTCGGTCGATTTCTTGGATGGTGTGGGCGACAGTTTTGGAACGGCAGGCTTCCCTAACAATATGGAATCAAATGAAGACCAGGTAAAGGCATGGGAAATGCAAATTGTACATGGAATATGATTAATCGATGATTGTTTTGTCGCATCGACTGACCGTCCTTGCCGCTGGTCGGTGTCTTTGTGGAGGCCATGTTGACACCCTCTGTCGTGGATAAGTCAGCTTTCGCCTGAGAAGTCGAGTCGTCCTGCTTAGCTTGGTTGGCTATCTGGTTGCCACGCTGCTTGGCTGCGGCAGTTTATGGTAATGAACTGTTTTAGTGTACGCCCGTTACAAAATATTGAGCCACGCTGAACTTATTTGCAACACATGTCATGATGTTCGCTCTCCTGATGCGATATATGATATCAACCATAAACTTGATTAATCACAAACATAAAAAGATGCTCTGTATATTTCAGTTACCATTATAAAATAATGGTACATTTATATAAGAGGAAAGCGAAAAGACAAAGTTAACCCGACGGCGTGTTTTGTCAACCTAATCTTCGTCATGTTTGAGATATGACTTAGCAATTAGGCAGTGCTGGTACTGAATGTCACCATGGGATGACGTCGAGCGGTGGCAGAGAGGGTTCGGCGAATTACGCAACATTAAAGACACATTAGCGCAAACTAATGCCCACAAACAAGAAAGAGAAATTGAAATCACTTTACTGGAAGATGAACTCGCTAAGTAGCCCGCAAACATAGCAGAATATCGACTTGAAGGTCAAATAAACTACACAGAAAATATATGTAATAACTAAACGTGATTGCGTATATTTTAATCTTAAATGACACGAGGCAGCGTAGGTGAGTTTGTGTATGCACCTGAAGAAGGTAAGTGTGGTACAAAATATATGCCAGGTGTTTCGTCATCTTAAACAAGCAACGGATTAATGTGAATAAGCTAACAAGGAAAACACCCGGTACAGACGCACACGATATGTAAGAGCATGGTGCAGGAAACAAACGACAGTCAAACCCGACTTGTGATGACGTTGAGCTGGTGTGTGGGATCATGTCACAGAGAACGACTAAGAACAACACCAAGCATTGTGTGAGGATATGCATATGAATGAATTACAACACTTTAAGGGTGTCATCAGGCTCATACTGAAGGTGCTATGCCTTATGCAAGAAGGCCCACTGCTAAAGGTGACAGCCCTATGTTAGCAGGCCCACTACTGAAAATGGTACGCTCTATGTTAGCAGGCCCGCTAACGAAGGCGGTATGCTCTATGTAAGAAGGCCCACTGCTAAAGGTGATAAGTGCTATGTAAGTAGGCCTGAAGGTGACATGCTCTAGCCTATTACTGAAGATGGTATGCCCTATGCAAGCAGGCCTACTACAGACAGCATCGCACCTGTGATAAGGCTCCGCATGGAGGTGAGGAACCCTGTCGCCGACTTCACCTGACCTGACGACTTCCGGAGCTCTAGCAATCATTTAGCATCAGATGGTGTAACACAACAATTGTTTATGCGGCACAGCCTTATACAAGGAATGGATGTTGCATTATAGAGTAGGTCAGATGGGCATAACGAATGTAAGATGGAGCAATTATTCAATGAATGTGTGGAGGAGAGTGACATTACGGGAACAGTTATTGACATTACCGTCAGATGAGTCCAAATTAGACATGATCCCTGCCACCCACCACAATCGCAGAGAGCAGCAAAAGGAGAATCAAGCATTGAGAACAGTACGACAAGAAAGACATCGAAGCATGGCACGTGGGATTAAGCGCATGCGCAAATAGACAGATATACGAAGAATTTATCTAGGAAGCTACAAAGATAACAACACGATAATGATTGCTTAATGTACTGCGCAACACTTACAAATGCAACGATCCATTCGAAATGGAAAGCCCGACAGGTTACGAACATACGTATTATTGGTCCCTTTGAAGTCTACACTAAGACTGTATACAACGAAGGTCAAGTTTAGATAACGCATCAGAACACTAACTTAAGGGAAAAATAAAACATCGATGAAAAGCCCCTAAGACGAGGCAACAGAAAGGCGAAAAGGCAACTCAAAATATCTTGCACCTACACAACACGAGTAATATGTGAGGATATCGTTGAAAACACTTTAGGCGACACGAAGCATGTTGAAGTCTCAAATCAAATGACACAATGGTGCTCGCAGTATTCAAAGTTCAATCAATTACCGAGAAAGAAAGGAGAATCATTAGGTTTATAAAACAGCATAAAATAAAGAACAAAGAATATACGTTTGCAACGATTTGACCTACTTGCTAAAGCAGTTCCACCTGACTGCCTTGCTTTAGGGTTCTGTAATGCCTAAACATTATAACAAAATGACAATCAGTCGGATATACCACCATACACCATAATTATCCGACTCATAGCAAACACATATTGGCAGTTTACAGTCTTAAATTTCATCAACATCATTGAAGAAAGAGTGATTGTTTGCAAAAAACCGTACTGAGTAAAATATCGACAGCAGCTCAGCAAAATTGGTTTGGGGAAACGAATCAAATAGGAGAAAAGTGTGTGGGTATCATGTTAGTGAGGTAAGTAATTCAACACTTAAGTTAAAAAACAAAAGACAAAGAGAAGTTCAGCGCCCGAAGGTCTCAGTCCTGACGAACCCATCAACGAATTAGCATCCTGTAAGTTATATTTCCTGTAGCATAAATGTAGATGTATGTTTGTCTGTCACTCGAGGCCGTTCATGATCTCATCAATAGGAGGCATGTTGGTGACGAATGCAGTTCTGTCTAGCGACACGGGCCTCCTCAGTATGACGTGGGGAGGCAATCCTAAAGTCGACACAAACATACCCTCCCCAGCTGCTCCTTCCGGCGACCCTAACTCTCCGTCTGACCTCGTCGGACAGAGCAGTACGGTGGCTTCATGGCGCAATGGCTGACCAGGTAACTTGGCACCTGATGTCCCATCATCCAAGTCGTCAAAGAGACCCGATTCGTGAGACGAGGCGAACGAGTCTCGATCGCTCTCGTAATCTTGTAGCTCGAGCTCGACTTCTTCAAGAGCTGGGTCATAGTGATGAACTATAATATTGTTTTCAGGTGACATTCCGTCAGATTCAGCCGTAGCTGGCGTCCTTACACTGGACCCTCCTGTCGCCTGGCTAAGCTTGCTCTGGTGACAGTTACTTAAAGTCATCGAAAACGGAGTGACTTGACGTGATATCTTGATGTCTTTCTTTGTTTTAGGAAAGGTCCCAGATCGTCGAAGTCGATTCTTTGGATTTTGTGAACTCCCCATCGGATTTCCAGGGTTGACAACACAAAGTTGACCTTTCTCTGGAGAAACCTGATCTTTGACAAGTTCATGTTTGAGTTTGTGACAGGAGGGCAAGAGGGACTGGAGGTTGTGTGTGGACGTTGTGAGTATTGACCCCCGTGACCCTTTCAAACTGGACTGAGCGGGCCAGGAGGCTAGACGCGTTCGTTTCTTCACATCACTCTTCCGTAAACCAGTTGCGTCCGCTGATGCTGACGTATGTGGTCCATCTCTTGAGCGTTTGAAGAGCCCTTGAAATTTCTTCTTCAGGCTATTTATAGGGCCACCTTTTCGCGTGGTTGTGGTCTGATTTCCACAAAAAAATAACGAAGGATAATATGACCCAAACTCAAATCCCGTTAAGTATCTTACAACCAAACGTTCGAAACCCAAAACAACGAAACGAAAAATGGAACTCAAATGAAAATCACATTTTTACTTCACTACGCCCTATGTGCAAGAGGTTTAATACGAATTCATATATCAGACGTGTCGTATTACCTTTTTGAAAGCATCCTTCACCATCTGCTTGGCTACAGGTCCTGACAGCGACGGTTTGTTGTCGCTTTCTAGTGTCGGCTTGCTGTGAGCGCGATCATCACCGGAACTGACGGCTGCTACAATTGTTTCCTTGGCAACTGGCTCGTCGATTGCCACAACTTCTGCTTTGTTGGGCTCCTTGGTAGTTTCTTTTGTCGTATCAATGATACGCTGGTCATTTTTCTTGCTCGGATTATCCGTGGCTGGTTTGTCAAGGGCTTCTTTATCCTTTGTAAACGACTTGGCGCTGCCGCGACGTCTGCGCGATACGCGGCGTTTTGCACTAGCCGCTGAGGTAACGTGGGCACTTCCGGTACGCTCTGAGGCGTTCGAAGCCGTTGACAGTGCAGTACCCGGGCGTGGGGATTTGGGCTGGTCGGGGTCGACTTTGATGGATTGGCGCGGGGCCTGTCGGACCTCACCTGTTATCTTGCGGTGTGCTTGCTCCAGGAAATCAAGGAACTCAGGCCAACTGCAAACGGAAAGCACAAACCGCGATGCCAGGTCGTTGTTGTTGTTGTTGTTGTTGATTCATGGAGAGCAACAGGAAGAGCTCAATACTGACATCCACATTAATCGTTGTCTTAATCGTCATCGTTGACCAGAGTGTCACAAACAAAAGGGTCATATAAGACTAGGCGTAATCTCCGGGTAATTGCCTACCTGGGTTGATTGGTTTTCTCCTCGTCGCACCTGTTGAGCAGGTTGTTAAGCAGTGCGCCGTACACCGGGACTTGGCCATCCACAATAAGCTGTTCAAGCTGCACATGGACATGGATAATGCATTTGTCGAATCTCATGAAGGGTATACCATATTATTTCTTAAGCTTCATTAATGATAAAGCAAGCGGGAAACCTGCTGTCATTTTGACCTATAGAGTAAGCAGACATTGGCACGTCCCAGAGTAGGCACGTGCTGGTTCTAACAATCGACCTTTACAAAAAGTTCGATCTATATGGGCACAGGTTCGGTCATATAGGTTCAACTTTATATCATTGATATATTTCCAGATCAATTTTCTTAAAAAGGCAATTTTTTGCACATTGCCTTTGCCAAGACCGATTTCATGACGTCATTGTTTGGCACAGCCGCAGTTACCAGATATATACAACGTGTGGTGTGGTTTAACTGACATCGTCTTTCTCTATTTGAACAATTGATAAGATACGTTGATAATCTGGTACGCTTAATGGTACTGCCGACAATAATTTGAGAAACATAATTTACAAGAACTTGTTGGCAATATCAGGATCTACTTTGGCCAAAGTTGTTGAAACGAATAAATTTCCATTAAAGAACAGTAAGTGTCTAAGGGTGACTGAATCATGGTTTATGGGAGAATGACAATTGAACGGATGACCACCCAGGAACGCGAAATGACTGTACGAGGTTAGAATTGAAGAGTTAAGGAGGGATACATTGAGAAGGTAACTCTGGTGATGTGCTGTCGTATTGGCATGTCGAGTTTACCTCAGCGCGGGCCAGCTTGCCAACCTTGTGCTTGTCTTTGACTTGGCATTTCTTGCGGATCTTCACTAAGTCGTACTGGCCGGTGTGACCTGTGAGTTGGAGGACGAGGCGACGTGTGAAGTCTGCATCGCGCTCATCACGACTCATCACGGTCGTGACATTACCAGCCACGTTGCCTTCCTGGCGCTGTGCCAACACGCTGTCTCGACCTGAATCAGAGGTTGGGGAGTATAGTGGCTGGCAGTGAACGTCAGTATGTGTTTTCGTGT
Source organism: Urechis unicinctus (assembly GCA_034190875.2). Lineage (NCBI taxonomy): Eukaryota > Metazoa > Annelida > Polychaeta > Xenopneusta > Urechidae > Urechis > Urechis unicinctus. The sequence continues at coordinate 31,411,639 of CM067350.1, read as the reverse complement.
GTTGACCGTTGTGTATATCAATGCATTTTATATCTCGAAATATATTCGAAACACATAGAAAGAGCTAGATTGGCTTCTGCTAAACACGGGAATCCGGAAACGCAGTTCTAATATGACAGGTCGACGTTCGTAATAGATATATATATATATATATAGATATATATAGATATATATAGAGATATATATATATATATATATATAGATATATATATATATAGAGATATATATAGATATATATAGAGAGATATATATATAGAGATATCTCTAGAGAGAGAGAGAGATCTAGAGAGATATAGAGATAGAGAGATCTCTCTATCTCTCTCTCTCTAATATCTCTCTATCTCTCTCCTATCCCTCTCTATATCTATATATATATCTCTATATATATATATCTCTATATATATCTCTATATATATATATATATATATATATATATATATCTATATCTATATCTATAATACCTGAGATCTGGACGTCCTGTAACCTTAATCGGACAATCTCTCACCTGAGATAAACGGAGCGTCCTTTTACATGAGATTGACTAAGTGCTCTCTTACCTGAGATGGATTGACGTTTTGTTACCAGGTATTGACTGAGCATTGACCTAACGAGATGCAAGTGACGTTCTCGTACCTGAGGTGAACTGGGCGTTCTCCAGACAAGTCCACAGCTTGTCGTACTGCACTCCTTGGCCGTCTCCCATCAGGTCTGTTAGCAGCTGGAATGTCCGCGAGTTGATTTTGATGTTTTGTTCCTGTTCCAAATCACAAGATGCGGCGAGGTAAATTCACGATAAGTTAGGAAACTAGTGTAACTCATCGAAATTTGAAACCTTCCCCCTCTTAATTATTCAGTAGGACATGTCGACCCGCGCCCGCGTGTTAGGAGTGTGACCTTCAAAACCAATCCTGGCATATCGTGTCGGCTGGTCTAAGGTCGCGGGGCGGCAAGCCAGCAGCCCTGGGACCTTTATAAGCAACGACACGCAGGTCAGTCAGCGAGTCGTACATAGCCTAAGTTGCTAAAAACGACTATAATTCGAACAAACAAACAAACAAATAACATCAGTCAGCGAAGCATTACTTGGCCTATAGTCGCCGAACTGCTTTACCTTAATATAACAACAACAACAACATCAGTCAGCGAGATTTTTCTGGTCAAGAGACGACATTCTGAACAAGTGAAGCTTCATTGTTGAAAACTCCAATGTGTTATTTCTCAGGCTAGTCCCCACTCCAGCAACAACAAGCAGCAATGAAAACCATAACGACAGAGCACAGTATAAGCAAGAAAATATAGTATGAGAAATACAGCATTGACGATGACGGAAACTAAACATAGAGGCAATGTGAAGGGCCTTGGGGCTATGGAGAGGGTAGATTTCAGTTAAAGGAACTTGTCTGATGACGGAAGTTGTTTGGAGGTGCTAGTTGCCTGTTGGTGGAGCTTGTCTGACGAGGGAAGTTATTTGGAGGTGCTAATTGTTTGATGTGGCTAGTTTTGGAGGGGCTAGTTGTCTGATTGGGGAAGTTGTTGTTTGGAGCAGCTAGTTGTCTGCTTAATGAAGTTGTTAAGAGGAGCTAGTTGTCCGTTGAGGAAACTTGTCTGATGAGGGAAGTTCTTTAGAGAATCTAGTTGTCTGCTTAGGTTAGTTTGTTGGAGGAGCTAGTTGTCAGTTGATGGAACTTGTCCAATGAGGGAAGTTTGTTTAGACGGGCTAGTTGTCTGCTTAAGGAAGTTGTTTGGAGGAACTTGTTATCTGCTTGGAGAAGCTGTTTGGATGAGCTGGATGGCTGATGACGGAAATTGCTTAGAGGAGCTAGTTGTCGGATGAGGTAAGATGTTTAGAAGAGCATATGTCTGACGAGGGAAGTTGTTTGGAGGAGCTAGTAATCTGGATAAGGTAGCTGACTTGGGAAGGTAGAATTGCGTACACACAGAGATGCCTAGCAGTTTGAATGATGTCAATATTGAGAATAAACCTGGAAAGATAAGTGCAGTTCCTTGCTGCTTATTCTTGCATCCACATTCGTGATTCTGCGCAGTGCCATCTGGAGTGCGCGCAGGCGTTGACGAGAGCAGTCTTTCATAGAGGAAGCCAAGTGGGCAATCAACTCTCTTTCCATTTCTGTGGCCCCATCTTTCTCTTGAGATTGTTCCTGTGGATCTAAATGCACAAATGATCATGAATGATATACATTGTACGTTGTTATGCACATTCATATCAGACTATAATATGTGGACAAACGTCACGGAATAAAATACGTTGGGTAAAATGTAGCATCTAACTTTGCTGAACTTCTGATGTGGAACTCAGAGGTCTTCTGGTTTGTTTTGCAGAGCGCCTTTTATCCTGACATGGAATCAACAATAACAGAGATTTATTTATTTTTTATCAGAAATTAGAAACGTTATTTCAGTGTTCTAAGCTGACCGTCTACCATTCCTGATGTTATTTTAGTGTTCTAAGCTGACCGTCTACCATTTCTAACGTTATTTTAGTGTTCTAAGCTGACCGTCTACCATTCCGAACGTTATTTTAGTGTTCCAGGCTGATCGTCTATCATTCCTAATGCACCATCTATGTTCGAGGTCTCTGTGCATGGTCAAAATGAAACCGGATGTTTGTGTTGTTACATGTGTGTCGTTAACTTCAATGAGCAATGAAGAAATGAATGACATAGCTTGTAAAGTATACCTCGGCGTGGGTTTCGTTGGAAGGTGCGGCGCCAGAGGTGATGGAACTGGAAGATTTCTTCTTGTTGCCTAGGTGACGTGCCATTTTGCCACTTCCCGATCTCGTGGTTGTCGCTGACATTTTTCGTCTACAAAGACATCAGGCAAAATATGATATTCTTCTACAGAGACATCAGGCAAAATGTGATATTCTTCTACAGAGACATCCGGTAAAATGTGATATTCCTCTACAGAGACATCAGGCAAAATGTGATATTCTTCTATTGATCCACCGCAGAGAATACGAATTTTTTCTACAGAACCGCCTACAAAATGTGATATTCTTCTACTAATCCACTGTACAGAATACGATATTCCTCTACAGAGCCGCCTACAAAATGTAATATTCTTTTACAGTGCCATTATGCAAACTGTGATATTCTTCTACAGAGCCACCGAAAAAATATTGTATTCTTCTACAGAGCCACCGACATAATGTGATATTCTGCAGAGCCACAATATACAAGTGAAACTCTTCCACAGCGCCGCCATGCAAAATGTGATAATGAGCTTATTTAGCAGGTAGATAAACATCCCTGATACTACTGGGTGTATAGGGTGTTACAGAATGCCACATCATCTCAACCACCAACACCTTTGAGAAGCGGTATTTGTTCCGGCTACTACCTGACTAATAAAGCGGGGTAACGGCTTAGGGGTGACGTCACCAGCTCTGTGAAATAAATGCTTCACCCATTGCCGCGGACGGCCGCATTACAAGATCAACCTGGTGTATTGGGAACGAGGTACCTGGTCGTGACTGCATGCGGTTGATGATAACCTGATAACAGTTTGCTTTCCGTATCATCATGGCCTGTTTTCCGTATCGTCATGGCCTGTTTACCGTATCGTCATGGCCTGCTTTCCGTATCACCATGGCCTGCTTTCCGTATCGTCATGGCCTGCTTTCCGTATCATCATGGCCTGCTTTCCGTATCGTCATGGCCTGCTTTCCGTATCGTCATGGCCTGCTTTCCGTATCGTCATGGCCTGCTTTCTGTATCGTCATGGCCTGCTTTCCGTATCATCATGGCCTGCTTTCCGTATCGTCATGGCCTGCTTTCTGTATCGTCATGGCCTGCTTTCTGTATCATCATGGCCTGCTTTCCGTATCGTCATGGCCTGCTTTCCGTATCGTCATGGCCTGCTTTCCGTATCATCAAGGCCTGCTGTAGTCTTGGTATTCAATATGGTGTAGTTCATGAAGTTTGCAGCTGTTACAACTTGATGTTGATAAATGTCGCCGAGCTACATAGCGCAGTAGTCTAGAGAATAAAGCGTCATTGAAAGGAACAAGGCATGTGCATTAATGCCTGTAGAACTAAATACAATTAGGCAGACTTCTGAAATGAATTGCGGTAAAAACTCCATTCGCTTGGATGTACACACAATACTGGTATGGCGCAACACATCAACCAACGAATAACTCACTACTTATGAAACAGTATCGGATAAATCTAATCATCTAATAAATCAAAGAAGCTACATAACCCATCAGTCAATAAAATTGTCTACTCACGTGGAGATATGTTTCTTTAGAATTTACATATGTTTTATTTGTCCAAGGGAATGTGTCTGTTCCCGGTACAGCGGGTTAGATCTCGCTACCGCTAGACAGTGATTTGCTCATCCAAATCACTCCCAAACATCGTTGCGCACATCAATGCAGCCATGGATACGGTTCAATAGCTCACATTGACTTACCAAGCTAACAATGGTGCAAAGCTTGGTGGTTTGGGGCTTAAGCACTTATGCGGCGTTCGCTACGGGTTCCCCGGTTGATGCTAGCTCAATCAGTCGGGCGGGAGAGGGCCCGTTTAATGGCGGTGAGTTTGGTCGGTGGGAGAAGCAGTTGAGGTCGGATTACCCAATCACAGTCGTCCATATTAAGTTACCTGCTATTCAGGTGGTAACGCAGTTTAAAGCTGGGTAATCGATGGGAGATGCGAGCTGCACGTTGACTTGCTAACACCTGGGTTACTCTGTACACAAGCCGATTGATCTGGATGGGTAAATATGATCACCAATCCATCACAAACACACTGTTTAATTCATCATGGTTGCTTAAATCTGACCGTTTTTATGTATCGAGTGTTTATTCAGCCTCCTAGGTTTCACAACATGCTTGCTGGCGTTGGTGGTTTGCCTTGACGTACGTGATGCGGTGTTCCTTCTGATAATGTTGAATTGTTTCATCAATGAATGAACGTAATTAAGAGAAGCCGCGACTCTCAAATTTGTGAAAATGTTCTTGCGTCTTAGCCTGGCGTTGGATAATTCTCAGTAAGGTTTGTTTTATGTAGGAGCGACCTACCCATCTTTTTAGGTCGCCCAGGGTTTTGTTGAGATGATGCTGTATTTGGCAGGATACAGACGTCTGTATGAGGCAGCGTTACTTACATCCTTTTTACTATAGATTTCAAACGAGAAATTCTTTATTTGAAAGCAATGCTATTTAATGGATATGCTATCTGACTTTTCACAGGCAGCACTACTGGAATCTCTATTTATGTGAAGGAGATAGCACGGGTTCACAGACAGAAGTTAAGCTGTCATTAGGTAATCCAATATATATTTGTATAAGGTTGTGTGGCATCCGCCCGTGTGTCTGTAGGTGTGTGACCTTCTTCGCTTTCAAAACGTCGGCATCTATAGCCAGTTGTACATTGGTTCCCACATGTAGCAATCTACGAGGTCATAGCGGAAAACCGTTAAAATTCGGTCAAGGCGGGGTTTAGGTGGGATCAAGGTATGTAATAGGGTGAGATCACAGCGGCGGTTAGTGGATTCCGTAATCAACTGCCACGCTACGCCATGCAAGGTCATTAATACCTGCATTTCAGCGTGGGCAACGCCGTTCAATTGGCTGGTTACCCCATCGTCAACTGCAACAACTAACCACGATTTGTCTTTATATTATAACCACCATGTAGTAACCGGAGTGACGCTGGTAGCTTCCACATGCCATGGGCGCCTGCCACAAGGCTGTGGGCCCCTGCCAGTGAGGCCATGGGCGCCTGCCAACGTGGCTGTGGATGCCTGCCAGATTCGGACACTACTTTTGACAATGTGATGTTGTTTTGTTGCAATATGTAGAACTGGTTTATTGAGGAGCTTTGATAAACCATTATGACAGCATGAGTTAAGATCAGAAGTAACGCGGTGTGTGGTTGACGGTCGATTGTAACCAGGTATAGATCTCTTCTCGATTCGCGTCCACCCACTCCACGTTAGACGAGAGTATGGCGAGAGCATTGCTGTACATGGCGGCCTCCTCGGGGTTCTCAGCAGGGTTCTCCATGATAAAGTTCTCCAACTGCAGTCAGATACATTCTAATCATTACGGTCACCTCGTTAACTGACATGGATTATCTTGTCGTCAGCTTCAATATGGCGGCTGTCATCACCGTCACCATCAATATGGTGGCTGTCATCACCGTCACCATCAATATGGCGGCTGTTAACACCGTCACCATCGATATGGCGGCTGTCATCACCGTCACCATCAATATGGCGGCTGTTAACACCGTCACCATCAATATGGCGGCTGTCATCACCGTCACCATCAATATGGCGGCTGTCAACACCGTCACCATCAATATGGCGGCTTTCATCGCCGTCACCATCAATATGGCGGCTGTCAACACCGTCACCATCAATATGGCGGCTGTCATCGCCGTCACCATCAATATGGCGGCTGTCAATCACCGTCACCATCAATATGGCGGCTGTCAATACCGTCACCATCAATATGGCGGCTGTCATCACCGTCACCATCAATATGGCGGCTGTCATCACCGTCACCATCAACACCACAATTAACATCATGTATCATCTTACTCATCATAATCATTATCATTCGTTACATAAATGGCCTACATTTTCATATCAAAACATACCCTCTCTGCGTCTTCTTCATTAGCGAACCCTTCCACGATGGCATTCAGTACACTGGATCGGGACATGCTGAAACACCAAACATCATATCAGATCATCTTCAATGGGGGTGGGGGCTATTAATTGCTGTTTGTTGTAGAGGAACACGATGTGGAGGGCGCACCCAGGAGGAAGGGGGTTGTTCGTCCAGTTCTGCACCAAGTGCTCCCACAGCACCCAGCGTCCCTGATCCGAGCGAGCCAATGAAAGCAAGGCTGTTCTCGTGTCCGCCGGAATAATCTGCTCCGGGTCGAAGGTCATCTGTATGAAGCTGAAGACAGACCCGATTAAGGTGAACGATCCCTTATACACTCCCGAAGATATACATCGGCGAGTTATTACCTACGACAGCCTTCACAAATGTAAATTTTTCGGATATTTGTAACTCTGAAGCCCATACATATCAAAAACACAGTCAATTCATGAGGGGCTTCACATGTAGATCAATTTTATAAGATTTGTAACTGTATATGAGCTACTGACCGGTTGAGGACAGCAGTATCCTGTGAACAAGTAAGTGATTGAAGCAAAACCATCCGCTCAATGGAGGTGTAAGGCAAGTTTTGTGGATCAGGCGAGAGGTAACGAGAATGAACGAGATTCCAGTCAGATTCGCTTCCCTCGCGAATGGCCGTACAGTAAACCGCTGGGCGTTGATCCACGTCAATTCTGGATCCAAATAGAGTCGATATAGTCGTGTCAGTACTCTTCGCGGCACGATATGGCACAATAGGAATCAAATAAAGGACGTTGAAATTGTAAATAATCTTGAATAAGGATTGAGGACTTGCGGGTTAGGGTTGGATGCGTCGCGCCATTGACCAAACAGTCGTTGAGAATTGTCCACACAGTCGCTGTTGCCAATGGAGCATGTCAACCGGATCAGAAGCTGTCTCAGCATCCTGGATACAGGATGACTGGAGCGTTATGATGCGAAATCAGAGCACACGTATATTTAGCATTATGCGTGACATATGCATTGCTACTTATATACATTAGAATCTCACTTAGGCGACCGCATTTGGGACGTTATAGCAGGACATCTCCTAAGTGGGGTCCATTAAACATGAAAATAATTAGGGAATTCTAAAAACTGGACGGGGCTGAAGTAGTCGTAATAGCGGGATGGTCGCCTAAGTGAGGTAGTCGCTTCCACTGTAACTCAATAGATAGAGCCATCCTTACAATGTATACACGTCCTCCGAATCATCCGCCTCCCAGCCTATATTCTCATAGGGTGCGTCAACTATAGACGCAAGGTATACCTGGCACATTGGGACAAAACAAACGTCTATCAAAGCTACATTTGGACAATGGACGCGGAACAAAACGTGAGCCAACTGCGCATGCTCCACAAGACCAATAACTTAGAACACACAACTTTTTGACAGAAAAAAATGCACACTTTAAGTACCTTCATTAGCGATATAGTGTCTGGGAACCGCGATAAAATTTGGAGCGGGTATTCAAAGCCTTCCTCGGCATTGAACCATGGCAACGGAGAAGCTTCCCTCAGTAGGTATCGAGTCAACTCCAGGAAATTGACGATACTAAGCCGCCCAGTTCTGTATCAAAAGTCACCAGCAACTCGTGAAAGGTTCCGTCAGTGTCTTATGATATTTCTCTGACATTTGCTTTTGCAGGATGTGATTGTATTGATAGCGGGCGTACCTGGCCAATGTGTAGGCATCGTTGATTAAGACCGCGCGACTCTCCGCGTCAATAACCTACAAGCACATGGCGCATGCGTGTGTACAACAACAGCAGACATTAGGTTATGCCATTGGAACACTAATTTTGAAGTTGCAAGTTCAGGCATGATGATGATGATGATGATGATGATGATGATGATGATGATGATGATGATGATGATGATGATGATGATAATGACGATTACACTAACACACATTTTCTGAAGGCTTACTTCGTGATTTTCAATCAAGGCATCCACGAGGTTTTCCATGTTATCCCAATCATACAGGACTCGGTAGAATCCGGTGAGTTTTGGGTTGACGATCAACCAGTCATCCTCACTCGGAATACCCTCATCGATCATAACTGCAAACGAGCACCTACGTCGTCGTGATATCATATACCGGCCTTCGCATTTATTGAAGGAGTTCATTAGCGTGGTCCGTGAAAGCAGAATAACGCCTGCTCGATTGAACGTTGTGGTGACGTCGATAGAGTTTTGTAAACCCCGACCCCGCATCAACAAATGACGTGAGAGACGCACCTGAGGGCTGTTGGTCCATCCAAAGGGTGGCGCCGTCTTGTGGAGCTTCATGCGGCGTGGATATGCTGATCGGGACGTTCCACGAGTACCTGTCACAAACACGCCATTATTGCTTATAGCTCGGGCGTACGAAGGGTAACGAGTGAACACAGAACGAAGAAGCGATAGTCGAGCACTGGTTAAGGCTTCCCCGCCTTGACATCTGCGTGTAGCTCCAATCATAATTGATATGGAATTTCAGCCAATCTAAAAGCTATTCGTGAGTAATTGATTTTGGAGCTCTTCTGCTTTCTCATCCCCGGGTGACAAAGATCGCCTCCGAAGCTAATCACTTATCAAACAATTGAGCCACAGTCCACTCGAGTTGGTTACAGCCAGTTGCATTGGAGAAATAGATGGATTAGGTTTGATAATCGATTTTAGTCTAAATATATTGGTAATGAAATATTGAAAACGATGGTTGGGCTATATATGTATAAACCAGTTCCCAGTTGTGAACAGGGTAGCCGACGGCGAGGTTATAGGTGCAACTAATGGCGTACTCGATTGATATATTCTTAATGAACTTGATTCATGAATGTCGCCCAGAGAATACAGGTTCAATTCAGTGACGTAGCCGCAAATACGGTTGAGGTAACTTTTACGCGTGGTAATTGGGATAACAAACCAGCCTCTTTTAGATGCCTCTTTCCATGGGTTGCGAAGAAACACAAGGGCAAACTTCATAAGAAAAACAAGGAATGATTACAGTCAAAGAGCGGGCTGTTGATAAACCGAAAAGCGGCCGGCGTTTTGAGTGACTGTGACATTGTAAGATATGTATGTCATACAAGACAAGAACAGCGATCAGAATCTTACTCGAATGGTGAGGCTGGAAAATCCTCTTCTCTTGGATTGTAATGTGATTGTGTCAATTCCGCTGAGCGCTCCTCGTAATTCCGTTCCACCTCAATAACAGGGTATCCCTTCTGATCAACCCACGAATCGAACTTGGACTTGACATCCAGGGGAGAGCCGTCCGTATCGGTGACGCCGTCCTCAGCTGCTTGCTGCACGGGACAAGCAGTTAGATGTTTTTATAATGAATGTGTTACACAGTCAGAAGTGTTTAAACTCTCAGAGTCAGAAATGTCTGTACTACACGGGCTCAGAGTCAGACGTTTCTTAACTGTACGGGCTCAGAGTCAGAAGTGTTTATACTGCACGGGCTCAGAGTCAGAAGTGTCTATACTCCACGGGCTCAGAGTCAGAAGTGTATATATTGCACGGGCTCAGAGTCAGAAGTGTCTGTTCTGCAAGGGCTTAGAGTCAAAAGTGTCTATACGGCACGGATTTTATAAGTGTTCATAATGAATAAGTGTCATGTTAAGAAGTGTATTATACTGCACGGGCACATTGTCAGAAGTGTTTATCAACAATATTTCCCTGTTTATGAGAAAATGTACCAAGCTGATAAAATGTCTGAAATCGTCCGAGCGGGAGATAACCAGTCCTCTGTTGATCTCATTCACAAATACAACTGTATATTGATCAGACATCCAGGTAGTGTAAACAGTAACTGAGACAGCTTTGTTAAAACAAATAAGATAAGAGGGTGTTAGTTTACCCTGGAGAGAGCTTGCCAGAGATCGTCGGTAGTAGCCACCGAGAACGCATGCTGCTGCAGATAGTGCTGGGTGATGGAGAGAGACAAACAGGCAGAAACACAGGTGATGTCAGGCAATGTCACAGGCGGCTAGCACACATACCTGTAGCGGAGGAGACGAACTTACCTTTATTCCATCATTGAATGTATCTTCGCCTAATACCTGCCTGATCATGCGCAGTACTGAGGCACCCTGAAACAGATACCTATGTAATTACGCCAAGCGAAAACGGGAAGTCACTGTGTTCTGATGAACACTGTGCTGGATTGGCTAATTGGTCGTTACCTTGCGGTATTGCGAGCCGGTGAAAGCGGACAGAGCCTGCCATGGCGTGTCAATGACGGGACGGATGGGGGAGGAGGTGTTGGTGGTGTCCGAGGCCAGTATGGGCAGTACACGCTGATTCAATGTCAATTCGGACTGACGGAACATTACACAAAATAGCTTTATAGCTGCATTAATTGGGGCTCACTTAAGTTGCTACAGAAGGCGATGATGATGTTGCTGGTGTTGTTGGGGATATAAGTCAGTGATAAATTTGGTTATTACGCCATGAAGAATATATTCTGAGCCCAGGCTGATGGTGTTAATGACAACTCAATTGAGTACATCAAGTAGTGCTGTAGAGAGTTGTTGTCTTACCGGTGACCAGCCCATGACGTCTCCAAGAGGCTCGTTCTCGTAAAAGGAAGCGAAGCCCTCGTTGAGCCAAGTGTCATCCCACCAAGCTAGCGTCACCAGGTTACCGAACCACTGTGGGGAAATTATTTTTTTAACTGTGGTGTGTTGATTACGTACATATAACATCGAGGAGGTTCTACTGAACTGTATGGAGAGAATCCACGTCGATGAAAAACACATTAAACTCTTCCGGTTTAGAAATAGGCTAGTCATTCGACGTCACAGAATATAAAAGAATAGCATATAAATTCGATCACGACATGAAGGATGGCTAGAGAGAAATCACTTGCTGACGGTGTGTATTACCATGTGGGCCAGTTCGTGGGCAATAACAGCTGCTGTGCCCCGCATGTTACTCGAATCAAACCACTCTCTCTTCCACAGCAGCCCGCTCTCACTGTAGGTGATTAGACCCCAGTTCTCCATTGCCCCGCTCTTGCTGGGAAGTGCTATGTGGTCTGCACCGTCAAATTACAGCTATTATAATCAAAGCCTGTCAATCGTGCTCGGCACACAAGGAATGCATGCTGCATTTCACCTGAAACATGCATAATTATGCCGCATGGATCACCGTTTGGGGGCATTCTTCATTTTAATGACTTCAAGTGGGGAACCGCAATTTTTTAAAAGTATTCTGTCCACTACTGATAGTAAATTGAATCAAAATAGGGAGTCATTTGAGCTTTTAAAGGATAAAATACTCTACAATAATAATTTTGAAAATCCCAAATGGCTAATAGTTTCATTATAGTGATATTACAAATCTGAACTGGTTGATTTACTATAGTATCGTTAAGGTAATAATATCATAAAATATAAAATATAAAAGGGGTAAAAAGTGAAATCAACACAATATATAAAAGTATAATATATATATATATATATATATATATATATATATATATATATATATATATATATATATATATATATATATATATATATATATATATATATATATATATATATATATATATATATATATATATATATATTTACTGTTGCAAACCGTTTGTTGGCACGTTAGCACGGAAAATGATCTAACATGTTGGATTAAACAATTTACGACGCGATAGGACAACTGGTTCCCGATTTTTGGCGTGGTAGCCAAATATGGCTAAACAAATCATCTGGTTTTTATACATAAAGATATTAGTAATTAATCATAACGTAACTATACGTATAAATTGATAATCATAACGTAACAACCATATATATATATATATATATATATATATATATATATATATATATATATATATATATATATATATATATATATATATATATATGTGTGTGTGTATATATATATATACATATATATACAACTGGAGGAGGAGGGGGGTTGGGAAGCGGGGGTGGTTGTTACGTTATGATTATCAATTTATACGTATAGTCACGTATGATTAATCACTAATATCTTCATGTATATAAACCAGATGATAAGTTTAGCCATATTTGGATGCTACCACGCCAAAAATCAGGAAACAGTTGTCCTATCGCGCCGAAATTTTTTTAATCCGTCATGTTATATCATTTTCCGTGCTAACGTGCCAGTCAAACCAACAAACGGTTTGCAACAGTGTCATATATTTCGTTGAAATACAGGACGGGAAAACATCCTGGCGTTCTAATTCAGATAGCATATAGAAGTATAGAAAGTGCCGGTTCTGGCTCATTGCCACTTATCTATACTACACGTTAAATTATGGCTTTTGCAGGATTTTGATTTTTTTGCATCCTATTCACTTTGGGTTAACTTTACGGGAAGCCAGTCAAGTTTTCACACCTTGGTACCGAACCCATAACCTGCAGGTCAATAGACGATGCAGTTAACTGCACAGGAATTGGCTTCCATGCTTGTGTATATATCTAATTGATAATGATGGTAGTTGAGTGTCAGGTGGCTCAGGCTTGCCGGGCTTAGTGACAGAGCATCCAATCCTGTAGACAATGAGTGACCACACAGGGTCAGTGGCTCGACAATGATGGTTCTGCTCCAGCTCACCAGGCTGGTAGACGTAGCGAATGCCAACACCAAGGAAAAGCGTTTGCTCTTTGAGCCCTACCAAGCGCCTCTAGACCACCGAAGAGGGGTTTTGTGCTTGTTTTATCTTTATAGCATCTTTCGGTTCTTTTCCAGTCAGGCGGGTCACCGCATTGTTTATTGCAGAGACAACTGCTTGTAGCCAAGGAAACCACTTAGTTCGTCATTCCCCAGACGGAAGCTTTAACTCCGTGGCGTACTGGTGTCCAAAGAGACGCTCAGCAAGAGTGCGGTTATAATGTTCCACTATTGCCTAGTCTCGAAGAACACCTACATGGCCACACCTAATGGAGACCCCATGTTTGACCAGCAGGTAGTTCACTGTTCCATTGAACTCCCGTCAGGGGTCGACCTGAAGTAGTTTAGGCCAATGCCTCCCTTGTATATCCTTTCGAGTGCACCTGCAACCTCGTTAGCCTCTTTTGTAGCCACTTTGCAGCGTGAGCCCACGCCCACTACTGTGTGGGCATACTTGTAAGAAATAAGTGGCGATGGACCAGAACCGCCACCTTCTATACTACTCATTATTATCATTAGGATACCGTATTATTTAGCGCTATAAATGACCTTATCGCTGATAGCGTGGGACGACCATTTACCAAGGGCTCGGCAAATGAATAGACAAATAACTAACCAACTTTGTTGATGGGGTAAGCAATTCCAGTATAGTCTTCACCATTCCAATATCGGTCCAGCTACAGAACTAGCAAACTCAGCAGCTTCGATGACGTCCTGTCTGGCCCAAATGCGCACCTATTGTAACACAGAATATCATTCCTTGCACCCTCATGCGTAGATCAGCTACAGTGCTTTGTTCATATTAGTTACAAGTCAATCAAAATCCGTGTCCTTAGAAACGACGTATCGGCGTTTACCTGTGTACCACGTGACGTGACGGTGTCTATGTGGACGAAGTCACAGATGACGAGGCAGAGTAGGTACGCTGACATGCGCGGTGACGTAGCAAAGTGGTCAGCCACCCATCCGTTCCCCCTCAACACACAGCCAACCACGGTCAACGGGGGCATCTCAAACAAACAGCCAAACACGGTCAGCGGGGGCATCTCAACCATGCAGCCAATCACGGTCAGCGGGCATCTCATTCTTACAGTCAACCACGGTCAAAGGGGGCATCTCAAACATACAACCAAACACGATCAGCGGGGGCATCTCAGTCATACAGCCAGCCATGTTCCACGGGACATCTCAACCATACTGGCTACGGATGGTCAAGGGAGAATTACAATAGTCGACGAATGGTTGATTTAACATTTCATTTAAACCTCTATTGAATAGGATTTCATCATTGACACGTCACAACGGTTGATCAAAAACGCGTCTGTAATTGAAGTCAATCACCTTTGGTCTTGCGACAACAACTCGCCATTAGTCAGTGACGTCATATGACCTTGTCGTACAATCGTGACGTCAAACGTTGCTTTCATGGCTGGTTCGTCGAAGCAGGGGAAGACTCGTCTAGCATTGTGAGCGTGAAGCTGGCTGCTCATGATATACCTGTAATGAGGGTAGGGAGAGACGCGGTTGTATGAGGGGGTCACATAACACAATACACAATATCGGGGAATCTTTTGTATGACACAGTATGCAATACCTGACACCGGCTTCTACAGGATATGCATCAAAGTAAATGCCATCTGACTGCCCCGGTGTTCTGAGCAATCCAGAGAACGAGACTCTCGCCATATATCGGGCATCTTTTACGAGACTTCGAGTGAGTCTTATCACCAGGAAGTCGAGTTCCGGCACTAACTCCCATGAGATGAATGTAATTGTGTTGTCCGGGTCTCCTTCAACCACTACCAATTCTAAGGAGCCGCTCTGAATTTGCAGATCGGCTGAGTTGAGAATGATAACATCCGTTGACTGTCTGCAGATGAAGAAGATTTCCACGGATCCAGTAAAACTGAACGGGGGTTCTGGTGTGTAGATGTCTGGCTGTATTTCCAGATTGTAGTGGTCCGCTTCGAGTGAGTTCGGCAGGCGTCCATACTCTATCATCCGCCGTACATCTAGACATGTTGAACAAGATGTCGAACTTATAATTTATGACTCATCTGGTCGTTTTCTATCGGACGAATTGACTGAGTTAGCTTATAAAGCGCCCATAGACGACCTGGCATTGTTATCAGAGAGGTGTCAAGCTGTTCTTACCGTCACCAGTACTGCGCTCCGTCCTCCTCCTCTCATCTACGCCAGGATCTACGGGATACAGGCCCTGTACACGGCCCAGGAGGGCGCCCAGTATCACTAACCACCCCCACATGTTAACACGTCGTCGACATGAATCTATACCACACCAGACGAGAAGACTCATAACACGCAACGATTTCTTACTATATAACGAACCCCATTGGGAGATAGTAATCAGAACATGGATCCACCCCCTGTTCACAAACATGTATTAAGACCACCTATTTGTGACTTTCTCTCTATTTCTGTTGAACGCTATGGATATGAAACAAAGGCCCCTGTCACAAGATACATCTGCTTTTCATTGTCAGATTTTGTCTCTTCCGCCATGGCACGTTTGGGATTCACTCTGAACAGACAACTACCGTACAGAATATTACTAATTGGGAAATTTGTCCTAGTGACAGAGCTAACGAAGCTAACCGTCAAAGTCCACAGCAACACATGAAACATTCCCACGCCTTGCGCTATCATATGCGTCCTTATGTCACCAAGCAAAATGCTACATGGACCATAAATACCCCCAAAAAAGCTGGAGAATTCTATATTGCTCGACCCAAATTAAACTTGGTTGGAAATATAGATGTAATACTTATAGAATATATAAATCCAAAAGAAAACATATTGACACTCGGGTAAGAACCTACAATACACAACAAAAACACCCTACTCAACAAATATATAGATATATATAGAGGAGATATATATATAGAGATATAGATATAGAGAGATATATATATATAGAGATATAGATATAGATAGATATATATATATAGAGATATATATATATATATATATATATATATATATATATATATATATATAGATATATATATATATATATATATATATATCTATATACACACACACACACACACACACACACACACACATACATATATATATATATATATATATATATATATATATATATATATATATATATATATATATATATATTGCGACACGCTTGTTTGCAATTAAGATGCCTATGTTTACTAGCGATGCATAATGTCATAACGTTGTATTTCTGCCGTCAAGCTTGCTTGCTGGACGGCAGTTTGTAGCAAGAAGTCTTTCGTGTATTCGACTCACGTACAGACAAATTCAAATACTTATTTCGTTCTTTCAACTTTCAAATTGCTGCATAACTCACTTCTATTTATCTACTTGCTTCAACGATTACCTCCATTATATTGTTCAATCAAATCAACGCGTTAATATCTGGCGATTCGAGAGATCCCTTGACGTTCCACGCAAATAGTCTTGTAATCATAACGTTACGACCGCTTGTCATCCGTGCTTTGTACAATACAGGTGTCCCCAATTACCTTGAAGTGCGGTAATTTTATTTGCATAAAGGTTTTTAGGAAAATGGTGAATTTGAAAACGAGATCCTGGGAAACTCGGACGTTACCATGAATCGGTGACGCAATCAGTGGCACCTTGATTGCCGACGTAGAGCATAAGGCAGTCTATGTGGAGCAAGTACAATAATGAAAAAAAATGACGATAAAGCTCATTGTCCATCGGTCCCTCATCCCTTCTCGAGCCTCCGCCTACCGAAGATGGTAACTTGAACTCTTACGCATCTAATTATCAAACTATCAAGTCACATGCAACATAGATCCATGAGTGACACCTCATTCGAACTCGGTAATCCATACTTCAGCGTGACATAACATCGTCCGAAATCAAAAAGTTCAATTAGAACCTTAAGCATCACCTAATTAAGAGAAGCTGAGACCTGTGTGGTGGCGGCTGGGGTAAGCGTCGGGGTGGGCAGGGGTTGGGTACGCGCGCTGCTGCTTCCACGCGCTCGGCACCGTCTGTGAGAGCCCGCCATCACGGCAGGTCCCTTAAACAGCAGCGGACTTGTCTCTTTGTATCTAATATGTAAACCTGTTCATCTTATTTCTTGCCGGCTTAACGGATCATAGCCAGCGGATCATAGCCAGTGGATGAATTGATCAATCAACGATCAATTGCTTTCAGGCAGCAGCCGAGAGAGAAAGAAAGAGAGCGGGGTCACATTAAGAAGTGTGCTTTTGTTCCGTCTAGCGTTGGCCCCGCCAGTCTGCTTCGCGTTGCCAATTTCGTGCCGTCATATTTGAAACTTGTTCGGGAAGTTCTATGGGGCTTTTGGCGTCTCTGAGCACTTTATCTCATCATATGAGATGTTCTATGCAACAGAGAAGTGAGGAGAAAGTGCTGCCGGGGTTGAAAGTTGCCAGTGAAGGTGATTTACATGTGTAAAGACTGCTATTGCGTGCCTTATAAGCGCGGCTTATCAGCTCTCATCGAGGGATCACAAGGCTACGAACCGCCGGGAATAACCGACCATAGTGGAATCTCCCCCCATTTGTTGGTGTAGGTGTTTGCTCTGTATGGTGATATTGACGTGATGACTGGTGAGTTGTCGAGTTGGATAAGCTTGTGTAGCATCATGCACACCTCAATCACCGCGTCTCTAATCTGGCTCTACGCTTTCGCAGCTCTCACCTGCTGCCAAGCTGCAAACATCAAACGTACGTATTCATCTCTACCACCTTTAAAACGTACTGCATCACTATGCAAGTTATTGGCGTATATATTGTTATCGGAAAAAAACATTATATTTTTTATACGTATCTTTTCTACATATTTCAAATGAAGTTTTGCAAATATCAAGATATGAACTGAACTATACACAGCTGGTGACGATAAGTCCAAGTGAATCAGACATCTGTTTCCAAGATATTTATTCATTATATCGTTGCAGTCCGCTTCTGAGGGCGCCCGCGGAGTCGATCTAATTAGTGTTGCCCTGTGACGTAATCACTTGTGCTCAGATTATACATCTCATCAATTTGATTGTGTAAACAATACGAACATTGTGTTAATCAATTATGGTGCTCACTGCATCACAATGAATGGTTAATCAAATTGCTTATCTTGCGTGCGTATGGTTGTTGCGTTGAGGTGTGTGAGGTATTGTGTATACTGGTGCGCGTAGACAAATGGACATGTGTTTGCGTGTGTGCGGCTGTATATGTGCGTTGCGTGGTGCAGTAAGGATGTGAGGATGTATGTCCAGCAAGGGCCCTGTTTTAATTACCGCCGCGGTATCAGGGGTCACGAAGGGCAAGTATTGCGAATGTCCGTTCAGGCATTTC
Organism: Urechis unicinctus; assembly: GCA_034190875.2. NCBI lineage: Eukaryota > Metazoa > Annelida > Polychaeta > Xenopneusta > Urechidae > Urechis > Urechis unicinctus. The sequence continues at coordinate 31,392,991 of CM067350.1, read as the reverse complement.
ACGCACGCACACATACCCGGTCACGTGACATCATCGCCCTGAACACCTCCACGCCCATGTCCAGTTCTCAGTTCCAATTGCCTTTTTCCACGCTGGACTCACTTAGCCTGCTGCGACTAGACGCAGTGTCGCGTGCTATTGGGAATGTTTGATCATACTTTAAGTTGACCTGTTCCGCATGTGATAGGATGACTGAGTCCGCGTCTATTGAATATCGACTGTAGCTTAGTCAAGCGCTATTAATCTGATTGTTCTTGGATGCTCAGTTTCGCCGATGTGTCCTGTAGAGTTATAATGAAAGAAACTCGTAGTCACGATTAGGCATTATTTTCTGTTCCGATTGCTAGATTCTTCAAGTGAGTTATAATGAAAAACCTGCTGCTTATCGCCGAGACTCCATGCGTCCGTGAACTGGTTGGACCGGCAATATTGAGCGATAAACCATAAAATAAAATATAATGCATTTTTATAGCGCCTGTTTCCAGGACATTATCCTGCTCAAAGGCGCTTAAGCAGGCGGTTAATTGTTAATGCACTGACTAAAAAGAACTGTCTTGAGTTTGGATTTAGATACATCAAGCGTATTCGACCGACGAACGGCGATAGGAAGTGTCGTACCACAAGCGTGGTACGGCATTACGGCACCTATGAAGACATATTTGGAGATTTTGGGACTTGTAGCAGATACTTGTCAATACATCGAAGACCCCTTGCAGTCTGGTATTCAGCAGTAAGTTTCTGTAGGTAGCTTGGCGCGGTTTTATAAAAAGCCTTAAAGGTGAGAAAAAGAATTTTGTATATGATGCATTTTTCAACAGGAAGCTGTTCTTACAAGGTGTCATTGTTCAGAGGAACCGTAAGCACCACGTGCTGGTGTCATGTGACTGATCATTGGCACCACGTACCCGAGTCGTGTGACTGATCATTGGCGCCACGTACCCGAGTCGTGTGACTGATCATTGCACCACGTACCCGAGTCGTGTGACTGATCATTGGCACCACGTACCCGAGTCGTGTGACTGATCATTGCCACCACGTACCCGAGTCGTGTGACTGTTCATTGGCGCCACATGCCTGAGTCGTGTGACTGATCATTTGCACCACGTGCCTGAGTCGTGTGACTGATCATTGCCACCACGTACCCGAGTCGTGTGACTGATCATTGGCACCACGTACCCGAGTCGTGTGACTGATCATTTGCACCACGTGCCTGAGTCGTGTGACTGATCATTGGCACCACGTACCCGAGTCGTGTGACTGATCATTGGCGCCACGTACCCGTATCGTGTGACTGATCATTGGCGCCACGTACCCGAGTCGTGTGACTGATCATTGGCGCCACGTACCCGAGTCGTGTGACTGATCATTGGCACCACGTACCCGAGTCGTGTGACTGATCATTGGCACCACGTGCCTGAGTCGTGTGACTGATCATTGGCGCCACGTACCCGAGTCGTGTGACTGATCATTTGCGCCACGTACCCGAGTCGTGTGACTGATCATTGCCACCACGTACCCGAGTCGTGTGACTGATCATTGCCACCACGTACCCGAGTCATGTGACTGATCATTGGCGCCACGTACCCGAGTCTTCTGACTGATCATTGCCACCATGTGCCGGTGTGGTGTGACTGATCATTGGCGCCATGTGCCCGAGTCTTCTGACTGATCATTGGCACCACGTGCCCGAGTCGTGTGACTGATCATTGCCACCATGTGCCCGAGATTACGGTAGAAGATAGGTCTCATGTTGGTATAAGGAGTTCGATTCTGGACCATGCGTTTTTGATCATCCATTAAGCTGCCTGACCCCCAATAAATCAGTCTGTGTTTTTTTTTCTGATCCGCAAACAATCGAACCAAAGACCCAGAGCTATTTGCGGGAAAACACCAACGTACCTCAAGTTGTGTGGCGCCGCCGACTGAGATCGGGACGGATACAAGAGAGACTCGGTCATGTCTTGAGGATGCTGCGTATCCACCGTACATAAATGATTGAGAATTAATCATTTCTGCCCTACTTGGACGCTCTGTATGTACTGTAACGTGTTGTAATAATGGGGTTTTACGTCAACAACGAGGTGACATCGCGACGGTGGTCGATGAGGATGATCAATGTACGGCTTCCCTTATGTGCCAGTGCTAACTTGGTACGAAACCCATTGTCCATAACGAGCTGCGAAACCCACGCCGCTGGGTTGACGGTCCAGCACGGCACCATTGAATGAACTGATCGGGTGGCATTCCTTTTGTGAGATGGGACCGCCATGTAGCATGGAAATCTATGGCATGAGTAACCAGTCATGTTATCACTCTTGTGAGTGGACGCTGTTAATGGTATATGTCGCATTTGACTTTCTGATTCCCCCGTCAGTTCCTTAAGACGCTCATATCTGTAGACGCATATTTGGTGTTGCTATTAATTTTTTTCGTTTTTGACACTTGATTATAATTTTCTGACATTGACGCCCTAAAAACTGCCTCCGAACTTTACAAACAAATTGCCTATAAGAAAGGATCGTATCGTATAACAAAGCATGCGCAATTTATTTTCTTGTATTTATCACTCAAACTCAATCCGTTTTCCTCTTTGGATATCTAGTAGCGTCTACCACGAGCCATAGTTGCTTTATAATTCAAGTCGGACTTTACCAAGGCAGGAACACGGATTTGACTAGATTTTAAGGATAACAATTTCATAAGTAGTAGTGAATCGGTCAATGACTTATTTGTTTTTCTGTTCGATGAAATTCACTTTTTAATTTTTATCGTCATCATATATGTGGTACATTGGAAACCGGCTTAGTCACTGTACATGTTAACATCGGGATGCAAATCGGCTCACAGGTTGACTGAAGCATACATTACCACTCATCACCATTTGCACAATAAGACAAATATCCCCAAAGAACCTCCTGGGGTCTCTATATCAGATGTATATAGGTGCAAGTGTCAAATATCGCTTCATTTGTAGTCAGGGACGACGGGATGTATGATGTCAGGATGCTTCTCACAGCGGACAAAGCGATATCATTGTGGTCGTATATGAACCCAATAACAATCTGTATTTGTATATAGACTGGCTGGTCATAATGTTATATTGTGTATTGTTTATTGTCTGCTATAAGACACCCCAGGCAAATCGAGTTGTCTCCCTCCTCCGACTGCGAGCCTAAATAATGAGCAGCGTCAGGATGTAGCTGTTACCGACCTGTAGACGCGTAGTGGTCCTATAAATGGGGTCCATTACTCATATTATAGGCGCGTAATGGTCCTATAGATGGGGCCCATTACTCCTGTTTATAGGCGCATAGTGTTCCTATAGATGGGGCCCATTACTCCTGTGTATAGACGCGTAGTGGTCTATAGATGGGACCCATTACTCCTGTGTATAGACGCGTAGTGGTCCTATAGATGGGACCCATTACTCCTGTGTATAGACGCGAAGTGGTCCTATAGATGGGACCCATTACTCCTGTGTATAGACGCGTAGTGGTCCTATAGATGGGACCCATTACTCATATTATAGGCGCGTAATGGTCCTATTGATGGGGCCCATTACTCCTGTTTATAGGAGCGTAATGGTCCTTTAGATGGGACCCATTACTCCTGTTTATAAGGGAAATATAATCAGTGATAACTTACCTTGGTAGCGAACGTCGTCAGTTAATGTTTTCTTACATCACTCCTACAAAAGTCCCACCACATTGATACTACAGGGTGCAAAGACTGAGCAACAAATGCAAACATAGAATCCTTTGTAAAATACATTCATCAAATAATATAATATAACATCTCTCGCGCAATTTATCTGTGTCTCTGCTTTAGTCCTCAACTGCTCCCTAAATCTAGATTAAAGTTCTCGGCTCTCTTAACATAATCTATTATGAAGGTGCCCGTGGATACCTGGAGTTATTAACCCCCAAATCGCTGCTTGCGTTGTGTCTGTCTTCCCATGCCCAGAATAATCTCCCCGTCGCTTGATAACACGATGAATTTGTATAGATCGCTTGATCTAAATAGCTTCTGTTGTTTGAGTCGCAATGCGGCTGTTGGACTTCCTCAAAGCCTGGCGTCAAGATACTTCGTGATCACGAGAGTCTGTGACTAAACAGGGGTTCTAATTAACCTGAAACGAAACCATTGTAGATATCTGAAGCCTAGGGGACTGTTCACGTCTGTGGAGAGGGAGAGTCAAGCTGGCCTTAAATCACACAAACGCCCATCCCTTGTTTAGTGCAGCCGGGTGGAATGACTCTGCGTTATTCGGAAGGATGATTCTTTGTTTATTAACCATATCACACCATCGCTTGATTGTAGCTGTGTCATATATCCGTCTAGGTATGGCTGGTAGGGCTGGGAAATCACTGAGACAAATGATGAACACTGGCTACAGAACTACATATCGGATGCAGGCCCGTAGCCAGGATTTATAGTGGGGGGGGGGGTGGGTCTTTTCCCTTCAATTGTGGACCTTTCTCCTGGCTCATACTGATGCGGCTATAAGACCATAATCAAAGGCACCATCGACACACGATATATCTATATCCACACATGCGATAGAGTAAGGCGGACCTTTCTTGGCAAAGTGGACGGTTCGTTCGAACCCCTCGAACCCCCCCTGGCTACGGGTCTGGGGTGAGACCCCGCACGGCCATGGTTCACCGGGGTGGATTGCCCTAACAACCGGTAGCTGTACAGGCATAGCAGGGGGCAAGATGCACCGCAGACGCAACATGCTGCTGTTAAAACAGACCGTGTTTATGTTCGTCGCCCACCTAAACACGGCCACACCTGTAGCACTTAGAGAACGTGTCCAGCGGATGTCAGATCACACGACCTCACTGCTGTTTACCTTCACAATGGGAAGTGAAATTAGCGCAACCCGCTTTGTGAGCTAGTATATTAAGGAGGAAAATGGGTTTGCTCCATACATACTATTGTCATTGCCAATTCCTGTGTGATCATCAACATCTGACCACCAATACCCTACCCACCCCACGCAATCTCCTTGATGTGCATGCCATGCACTAGCGGCATAAACTCAGTATTCAAGACTCATTGTTATGGCAAATGTGTATTTCATTCACTGCAGAAGGCATTTTGGGCCAAACGATTAGGTTCTCCTGGAAACCCACATCAAAAGGTCTTGATTAAGAGTAGATTAATGCCATATATATGTAGGGTGTAGTATGGAAACCTGCAGACTAGCGGATATGATAGTATTAGGTGAATGATAACTCCGATGACGCCGTTATCAGGTATGCTAGTTCCGGTGGCGGTGTTAACAGGCGTTATGATTCCGTTAACGGCATTAACAGGCATCGTAGGTCCGGTGAAGCTATGCAGGGATGTGATAATTCCAGTGACCCCATGCTGAGGTGTGATAGTTCTCGTGAAGGAGCTATGATAGTTCTGGTGACGTCTTAAAGAAGTATGTTAGTCCCGGCGAAGTCTCTAAGAGATTGAATAGTTCAGGCGACTACGCCAAGAAGTGGGATCATTCCTGTGACGTTATAAAAGTTCTGATGACAACGTTAAGAGGCATGTTTGTTCCGGTGACGGCGTAAAGAGGTATGTATGGCAGATCTGGCGATGGCCTTAAGAGGCATAAAGTTCTGATGACGGCATTAAGAGGCGTGATAGTTTTTATGATACAGCGCATCAGCCTGCTCTTGCTGATGACGTCAGTGTTGTCTGGGTTGGCAACACCTCACCTGAGATTCCATTGACTTAAGCGCACACGCGCAGCGTTGAATTTACAATCCGTCAAGGTGAGGTAAGATTGTCAACTAAGGTAATTTCATAGGTGGCGGGACGCGCGGTGACGCGTCGTTTTATATAAAACGTTCACATTATACCTGGCAAACCCATTCTTCGTAATTCATGTAGTTAATGTTGGTCTTCCATGACACCAAGAAATGTCGTGCACTATTTTAAAAACGTTGCTATGTGCAAAATGTAGACATACAGATAAGATACAGTGCAATTGTTCACCCAATTACCTCCGGGGTTTGTACAAATAAGGGAGTCTATCACCAAGAAAGACGAACATATAGTCACAGTCCGCAATAATTGCCCAGACCACACATGTATGTTATTAACAATGGTTTCATTTCTGCCCGTCATCCCTTACCCCCCACCAACCACCGTGTAGGGGGGGGGGGGGGGGGTGGAGAGGGTAGGGGCATAAACACAGATACCATATATGCCAAAGAATCAAGATAAATACCACTTGGATTTTTTCAAATTGTTTAACCCTAGTGTATATATTTCATCCGAGAGCATCTTAAGCTTTAATTCAATAAGTTGGCTAGAAAGCGTCGATAAATGTCACCGCGTAGAATAAGCCAAACAGTTTGACAAGGTTGTTCTGTAACATTGCATAATAACCTCTTCCTTCTGGTAGGAATTGTCTAATTTTTTTAACTAACCATGAAACTATGTTATTGTCAGCATTAATGAACTCTGTAAATCCTCTTTCACTGGAATGATTAGCTTAACTACAAATTAGGACCACCTGGCGGTAATTTTGTGGCTAATCTTTGTTTGATACCTTGTTTAATAGTTCGCTAGTTTGATAGTTAGGATCAGGGCCCAGGGCCTGAGCTGTTGCCGCAGGACATGGAGCGCATTCTCTTGGAGTCTGCGTAGATTTGGGGGATTATATCCTGGGGGGAACTTTCGTTTCACTGCCAACGAGCTTGTCTCTCCTGTGTACCTCACAGATTTATCAGGAGCTATTGTGACATGCCACGGGCTCGGATTTCCATGCAAGGGTTCCGAGCGCCCGTTGTGTTGTCATATATGGATGTATTGCCGGCATGTGTTGAAAGCCAGACATTAAGCCCCAAGTGTCAATGGATGCCACCACTCACACATTACACCACCTGTACACATGACACCACCTGTACACTTGACACAACTCACCACCGCCTGAACACTTCATACCACGCACTCATGACACCACCTGTACACATGACACCTCCTGACGTCATTAGATGCCGATATCGTCATCTTCGTCTCTGTCGTGTAAGCATTTTATGGTAAATAGACTTGAGATACACAGTTAATGATGACGAAAACTACGCACTCTTACCCACTGTACGCCGCCAAACGGCAGCAACTTTTATAATAGCGGACTATGCTGACTGTATTAATTATAAAAACAGTCACAACGGACTTCTATTTGCAGACCGGACACCGGGTGATCACTAATCACCCTGCTACAACGTTCAATTAGCTGCTCACCTAGACATGAATATTATTGTTTGTGTTGCAGTATTCACTGAATAGAAGTGAAAATGAAACAATGTAATGTCTGTGCGAGTGAATGGGCACAATATATATGGAATTTACCGTAAAATATGGGATATATTTTGGTTTACCATGAACAAAAACGAAAGTTTTCTCAGTGGTCGTCATTCGTGTTATAACGTCGAATAGGTTTCCTGTTGAGTGGAGACCACGATTGAGTACCGCTGCCTCCTCCTGGCTTATAGCTATCTATATAGGGTCGTAAATGATGCTCAACTTATGTTGAATGGTCAACCACAGGCGATTCGTACACATAGAGAACAGTTGTATGGGTATATAACACGTCGTCATGAGCTGATAAGATAATCCTGTTTTGCAGCGAACGTCAACCTGGAGAGCATTCTCATTCAGGACTTGATGGAGGGATACAACCGACATGCTCGTCCCATCGCTGACGTCACCCAAACCAGTGGAGGTTTTCATCTCCTTCTATCTCACCAAGATTCTCGGCCTAGTAAGTGCGCCTTGTCTTCAAACTTCCTTATTCTCGGCTTCATATATACGCCCCGCTATCAAGTTGCTGTTGTTGTCTCGTCCTTATTCTTGGCCTCGTTAAAGTGCCTCGATCCAAATCGTCCTTATTCTCACCCTAGTAAACATACCTCGGTTCCAAGTCTCCCTCATCCTGGGCTTCATAAGTATGCCTCGCACCTAAGTCCTCTGTATTCTTAGCTTCGGAAGTGTACCTTCCACCCAAGTCTTCCTTTCCTCTTCAGCTCATACAACGTCATCACACTGATGACTAGGGTGGCTAGGGTCCTGGTGTATTCGCCTGACCACTTCGGACATGTTCTCTATGTTTGTCATCGTGAGCGTTTTCCACAGCTCAGTCGATGCTATCATTCTCTTGGATGAGCTATCCATTGGCTCGCCAGGGCAAGCTTGGACTGCCCCCTATTAATAACCATTATGTCTCATGGAATACATATGACAGGCTTGACGTGGTGTCGTGACTGCGCTGCTGATGTATGCGTAATTTTCATGTCAGCCCACGTTATTGAAAACCCCTCGTTATAATGGCACTACATATATCAAACCACACAGCCGCCTATAGAGCTATGTTTATCTTATGCCCGACCCGCGGGGGCATCTCATCTCACATAGACATCGCTGATGTTGTTATTGTCTTATGACGCGGTGAAAGTGCTCCAGTATCAAATCGTCCTGATTGTGACCCAAGTAAGCATGGATGTGGTAGCGACAAGTCTTGGGTTTCAGGGAAGTAAATCTGCACCTAAGTCTTGTCCTAGCTTCGGAAGTGGGGCTTACACATTCACAGGCGTGTGACATGTGGTTAGAATATACAAGTCAAAAACAACATACATAGTTAATAATTATATACAACCTACTGAAAATGTGTTCATTATATGTCGGTTATGACGTTGGTCGAAGTCCTCCTACTGTATCCTCATGTAATTTGTCTATCATGCTATTACCCTCAGGACGAGAAGAATCAGGTGCTACCGACCTTTGGTTGGCTCGAAGTGGTAAGTCTTCTCATGAGTGTCGGGGTGGGAGAGGTGGGGCAGGGGTGAGTTTCGTTATTGTGTCGTATTGACCAGCATGTATGTGATGACGGAGCTGTGAGGATGTAGCCGGGTGTGTTGTGGTGATTACAGCACTGGACGGACGAGTTTCTCCGGTGGAACTCGAGTGAGTACGGAGGCCTGGAACGTATCATCGTCCCCCCTGAGCTTATCTGGTTACCTGACTTCGGTCTCGAGAACAGGTGATCTAGAGTAATGATAAAATGCAGTATCGTTAGTATTGGGACGATATATGACACACTAATTGCACATCAATTCATCAAATTATTAATAACATGTTACAGTGCTGAGGCAATTTATGACGACCAGGCTGATAAGAAGTTCCGTGCGGGTGTTGATTTTGACGGCAGCATACAATGGGTGCCCGGCGGTAAATTCACCACCTCATGCCAACTCGACATCACGCTCTACCCGTTCGATCAACAAGTCTGTGAGATGGACTTCGTCGACTGGACGTACGACGGGCGCTTCGTCATGCTCATTAACGGCTCCGACAAAGTGGGTCTCGATGTATACAAGAAGCATGGCGAGTGGGATTTAGTGCACACACAGTCCATACGCCTCAATCAGTACTTTGATTCCGACCCGGGTGTTCCCTTCCCCACGGTGAAGTTTGTGCTGCACCTGCGGAGGAAGCCCAAATTCTACATGATCAACGTGGTGGCGCCGTGTATCCTCATGTCCGTGCTCGCCCTACTCGTCTTCTACCTGCCGCCAGAGTCCGGAGAGAAGGTATCCCTCGGGATCACCGTCCTCCTCTCCTTCTCCGTCTTCCTCCTCCTTATCGCAGAGAACGTCCCCAAAACATCAGACTGCGTGCCTCTCATAGGTAAGCTGGCCCTCACCTGATCTGCTGTTGACTGAAGCCAGGATCATTCATTATTCCCGGGGGATCACTACGACTGGGGGACATTATGCTGGAAGTATAAGGGGTTTATAGTTATTTTAGAATCAATTAACGTATTGTGTAATGCTACCGGTGCATTCAATATACACCCTGTGTGTAAAAATAGAGGTGATGATGACGATGATGATGATCATCATCATGGTGATCATGAGGATGTTTATGATAATATGTGAGCGTGCTTATGTGAGGGTGTGAAAGTGTGTCTGCTTTGGAGTATCTATATGGCCATGTGTGTATGTGTGTATATATGTGTCTTGTGCCAGTTAGTTTTCGGACAATGTGCGTACGTACGTGTATGTGTGTGTAAGTGTGCATGTGTGTGTGTGTGTTCAGTTGAAGGTATCTATCTGACCATGAGTGTGTGTTCTGTGGCAGGTATCTATCTGTATGTGTGTGTGCATGTATGTATGTGTGTGTGTGTGTTTGATGGCAGTTATCTATCTGACCATGTGTGGGTGTTCTTTTGCAGGGATCTATTTTAAATGTGTGTGTGTTCTGTGGCAGGGATCTATCTGAATATGTGTGAGTGTTCTGTGGCAGGGATCTATCTGAATATGTGTGGGTGTTCTGTGGCAGGGATCTATCTGAATATGTGTGGGTGTCCTGTGGCAGGGATCTATCTGAATATGTGTGGGTGTTCTTTGGCAGGGATCTATCTGAATATGTGTGGGTGTTCTGTGGCAGGGATCTATCTGAATATGTGTGGGTGTTCTGTTTCTGTGGCAGTGATCTATCCGAATATGTGTGGGTGTTCTGTGGCAGGGATCTATCTGACCATGAGGGTGTTTTCTGTGGCAGATATCTATCTGACCATGAGTGTGTGTTCTGTGGCAGGTATCTATCTGGCCATGTGTGGGTGTTCTGTGGAAGGGATCTATATGAATAAGTGTGTGTTCGGTGGTAGTTATCTATCTGACCATGAGTGTGTGTTCTGTGCCAGGTATCTATTTGAACATGTGTGTATGTGTGTGTGTGTGTTCGGTGGCAGGGATCTATATGAATATGTGTGTTTTCTGTGCCAGGTAGCTATCTGACCATGTGTGTGTGGGTGTTCTGTGGCAGGGATCTATCTGGATATTTGTGTGTGTGTGTGTGTTCTGTGCAAGGTATCTATCTGACCATGTGTGTGTGTGTTCGGTGCCAGGTATGTATCTGAACATGTGTGGGTGTGCTGTAGCAGGTATCTATCTGAACATGTGTGGGTGTACTGTAGGATGTATCTATCTAAGCATGTAAGGGAGTTCTGTGCCAGGTATCTATCTCACAATGTGTCTGTGTGTGTTCGATGCCCGGGATCTATCTGAATATGTGTGTGTGTGTGTTCTGTACCAGGGATCTATCTGGATATATGTGTGTGTGTGTTCTGTGGCAGGTATTTATCTGACCATGTGTGTGCTCTGTGGCAGTTATCTGACCATGTGTGTGCTCTGTGCCAGTTATCTGTCTGACCATGTGTGTGTGCTCGGTGCCAGGTATCTATCTGACCATGGTCATGGTTACTACTGGCTTCTCCATCATCACTAGCGTCATCGTTCTAAACCTACATCACCACGAGCACCATGCCTCCGTGCCAAGCTGGCTCCGACGTATCGTCTACTTCTTCTTGGCTCGCCTTCTCTTCTTCCACATTCCCCCATCCTTCATAAGAGACGTCCGCACTTCTAAATATACCCCAACCTCCTCCAACAACTCCTTCAACAATGTCCCATACCGCGCCCGTTCATCTGGTCGCTATAGTAACAGCATCCCAGAGGAGGATACAGAGGGTGACAATCACCAGTCTACGCCTCAGGAGATCAGTCTGGATGGTTTAAACAAACCACGTCATTAAAGGAAGTAGCTACTACGACGAGCACTTGGAGAGTCTATTAGGAGGTAAGAAGAGCCAGCGAAGAGCGCAGCTTGACGAGATTCTCCAGCACCTCAGAGACATCACCAGCAAAATGCGCAAGAACATCAAGAAAGACCACATCAAAGGTGAATGGAAAATGGTGGCCAAAATCATAGACAGATTCTTGCTGGTCACCAATTTGTTTTTCATCGCCATGTTTTCCTTGTTCATATTGTATACATACCCTATTGTAATAATGCACAAGCATTACGACATCCAGACCACAGCAGGTCACTGAGGTCAAGGTCAGACCGTGACCCCTATCCAAAGAGACAGTAGGTTATTACTTGTTGCTAAGGGTGAGCGGAATCGCGCGTCGCTGGTGGTATGCGGGAACGAGGGAAGATCTTGGAAACATGGCAATTATTGCAACTTGCAAGCGCTGCTGGTAACATAACCAGTGTCGTTGATAGAGGTGATGTGGGATGTTTTTTATGATGCTATAATCGGTACTTTTTACGATACTTAGTACATATGCTGGCTGATGGGCGAATCATGGCTCACACTTGACTTTATCTACAGTTGTTTATCAAACTTAATGCGTGATCTTACAATGTGGTGTCGGTTTTTAAACAGTTTGCTGTGTGAATTATACTATGAATAATGTATATTTATATTCAAGTGCAGTCTCCCGGGCATTGCGGGTCGTTTTTGCTCTGATGTTTTGTGACAGAGGGGTCCACGTGACTTCCACACCGATGAATATCAGTTACCGCCTGGGGTCTCCGGCGACTTTCATTTATTAACATAATCATTGATTAAACCAACGGAGCTTTATGACATATGGGCGCGCAATGGCGTGTATAGGCTACGCTTTAAGGCTACAGATGGCTAATGAACTCCACAAAATGAATCAACATCTATGTTATTTCGGTATGTACAGGGAAATTCGTACTATGATGGCTTCTCATTGGTTGTTGAATAATGCAATGCTTTCAATAAACTTGGACCAAAAAGCTCTTTGGGTTGCACGAGGTGACCTGTTGGATCCCTGTGTCCTCTGGGTTATTAAGCACGGATGTAAAGGTGACGGTACTTTGGTTGACTGTTGAATCGGTTATGTGAATTGCGGTTGAACCAACATAGCATTGTTGTTGTGTCGACCTTTGATTAAGTTGCTAATTTGTACACATTTTTCCTAGCATAGCAACCATCATACAGCAAAGGACAACAAATACAACCAAAAACATTTCTTAGCATCGACTTCATTAATCAACAAGTTCTTAGTGTGTGTAAATTGCTGCCAGTGCAAGAGAGGAGAAAGATGATTATTCTTGCAGAAACGATGCATGCTAGTATAAATTGTTGGAATTATTTTCACCGGATTGAGCTTATAGAGGAAAAGTATGAATTTGAAACGTGTTTTTCTCCGAGACGGTAAAGAGCTGCCCATTAGCGGTAGGGTCATCGGGGTTAGCCACCACTGGAGGAGACACGTCAACAACAACATGATGACTATTGAAAGGACCAAGACAAACAGGGAATGAGGTGCGTTGATTAATTCAATATGAGAAGTGCTGACAAGCCAATATGTGCGCATCAATTAGCGCGTCTGAGGCATCGGATTCAACCACTGATGACTCTAAGGGAATTTTATTGTCATTTATGCACAGCTTTTATTGAATACAACGCTCTCATCATGGGGGTCAGTATATACACCACGTGTATATCTGTCAGCACATGACTGCGTATTTGGTATATGGGATTTTATACATCTTCCCATTAGCGGAAATGACGTTAGTCACAAGCAATGCACGAACGGGCATGTCAACATCATCTTTATCATATCAATGCGGAATCACCGCACATGAGTAATTATCTATAGCCCAGCCAAGACTAACAATAAGAAGCTTTCCACCTGCTGTCACATCGGGATTGTAATCATTCAGTATTTCATTACTACACATAAAGATGATGTGAGAGCTGAGAGGCCCTTGAGGTATTTTGTCATGGAAGGCACCAGACCCTACCCCTCTTGATAAAATGCGCTTATGGGCTTCTACAGGAGAAGCTATTGCAGAATTTACCCGCTTCGGAGATTCTACACTTAGAGGAATATATATTTTGCTCTTCTACTTTATCATTTTCTATGCGCTGCTCACACATATGCTCAAACAAGGGCTCGTCAAAATGGACATTGCTTAGATTCATTTATTGAATGCTGCTGACACATCGACAGATAAATGCCAGACTTCTATTTTTTTGATTGACATTAAAATACTTTAAATCAATTTATCACACCGCGACCTATTGGAGGTCACATTCTGTCCCTCCTGCCGCCATATACACTAATCCTTGACCAGGACTGTGCTGTTGGAAGTTTAACAACAAGAGCAGGATATTGCCATTGTGTAGTATAAGATACGTTGGTCATTTATTGTGTAACAGCGCCTGAGATAATGACACCAGCTAGTGGATGGTATTGACAAAAACTCGCCTCAATGAGGTACACAACACACGTCTGAATCAACGTGATAGGGTCCTGTTCAACACCCGACCCCCTCATTATCAGCATTATCTAGCTTACAGCATTGATCGAATCAGCAATCCAAGACTGGATGGGAATATATTCATCCATACTCTGACAAGGATCGATTACATAGAGGCAAAAATAGTGCTAGGGTAGAATTCCTTTGACATTCTGAGTAATTTAAGAAATAAAGTTTCAAACTAGAGACTAACAATAGGTCTGTTTTTATTGAATCATCAAATGTGTGCCCTCCATATGTATCAGCGCTTTATATTTTCATTCAAATGTGGAAAGCGGTTCTCATTTGTAACATTACCAGATTGTAACATAACATTTGACTAAGTTACTGTTGCTCGTGCAATGAGACCTTCGGTGAACGATGTAAAATCAAAGCCGGAAATATATGCTGTTGAATTTCTGCCAGGGAAATGCAAAATAAATACTGCGGACAGATGACAAATGTAAGCCATTTTGCTTTGCCGGGTGATTTTATGATGGAAGCTAAATGGTTCGATAACAGGACGTGAAGACAAGAAAATGTCAACACCTCGATGACATCAATTTCACGGGGCAGTACAATCGTTTCCCTTGCATGCTGAATCAACTCAAGCACTTAACGAACATTGGGCCAGTTCCCCTGGCAAAGTGGTTTACTGCGTCGCCTTTCGACCTACTGGTTGCGGGTTCGATACCAAGGATCGAGGCTTGAAAACGTGACCATGTGTGTGTGTGTGTGTGTGTGTGTGTGTGTGTGTGTGTGTGTGTGTGTGTGTGTGTGTGTGTGTGTGTGTGTGTGTGTGTGTGTGTGTGTGTGTGTGTGTGTGTGTGTGTGTGTGTGTGTGTGTGTGTGTGTTCTGTGCCAGACATCTATCTGGATATATGTGTGTGTGTGTGTGTTCCCTTGGCTGGTATTTATCTGACCATGTGTGTGCTCTGTGCCAGTTATTCTGTTTGACCATGTGTGTGTGCTCGGTGCCAGGTATCTATCTGACCATGGTCATGGTGACTACTGGCTTCTCCATCATCACTAGCGTCATCGTTCTAAACCTACACCACAACGAGCACCATGCCTCCGTGCCAAGCTGGCTCCGACGTATCGTCTACTTCTTCTTGGCTCGCCTTCTCTTCTTCCACATTCCCCCATCCTTCATAAAAGACGTCCGCACTTCTAAATATACCCCAACCTCCTCCAACAACTCCTTCAACAATGTCCCATACCGCGCCCGTTCATCTGGTCGCTATAGTAACAGCATCCCAGAGGAGGATACAGAGGGTGACAATCACCAGTCTACGCCTCAGGAGATCAGTCTGGATGGTTTAAACAACCACGTCATTAAAGGAAGTAGCTACTACGACGAGCACTTGGAGAGTCTATTAGGAGGTAAGAAGAGCCAGCGAAGAGCGCAGCTTGACGAGATTCTCCAGCACCTCAGAGACATCACCAGCAAAATGCGCAAGAACATCAAGAAGGACCACATCAAAGGTGAATGGAAAATGGTGGCCAAAATCATAGACAGATTCTTGCTGGTCACCAATTTGTTTTTCATCGCCATGTTTTCCTTGTTCATATTGTATATATACCCTATTGTAATAATGCACAAGCATTACGACATCCAGACCACAGCAGGTCACTGAGGTCAAGGTCAGACCGTGACCCCTATCCAAAGAGACAGTAGGTTATTACTTGTTGCTAAGGGTGAGCGGAATCGCGCGTCGCTGGTGGTATGCGGGAACGAGGGAAGATCTTGGAAACATGGCAATTATCGCAACTTGCAAGCGCTGCTGGTAACATAACCAGTGTCGTTGATAGAGGTGATGTGGGATGTTTTTTTTATGATGCTATAATCGGTACTTTTTACGATACTTAGTACATATGCTGGCTGATGGGCGAATCATGGCTCACACTTGACTTTATCTACAGTTGTTTATCAAACTTAATGCGTGATCTTACAATGTGGTGTCGGTTTTTAACAGTTTGCTGTGTGAATTATACTATGAATAATGTATATTTATATTCAAGTGTAGTCTCCCGGGCATTGCGGGTCGTTTTTGCTCTGATGTTGTGTGACAGAGGGGTCCACGTGACTTCCACACCGATGAATATCAGTTACCGCCTGGGGTCTCCGGCGACTTTCATTTATTAACATAATCATTGATTAAACCAACGGAGCTTTATGACATATGGGCGCGCAATGGCGTGTATAGGCTACGCTTTAAGGCTACAGATGGCTAATGAACTCCACAAAATGAATCAACATCTATGTTATTTCGGTATGTACAGGGAAATTCGTACTATGATGGCTTCTCATTGGTTGTTGAATAATGCAATGCTTTCAATAAACTTGGACCAAAAAGCTCTTTGGGTTGCACGAGGTGACCTGTTGGATCCCTGTGTCCTCTGGGTTATTAAGCACGGATGTAAAGGTGACGGTACTTTGGTTGACTGTTGAATCGGTTATGTGAATTGCGGTTGAACCAATATAGCATTGTTTTTGTGTCGACCTTTGATTAAGTTGCTAATTTGTACACATTTTTCCTAGCATAGCAACCATCATACAGAAAAGGACAACAAATGCAAACAAAAGCATTTCTTAGCATCGACTTCATTAATCAACAAGTACTTATAGTTTGTAAATTGCTGTCAGTGCAAGAGAGGAGAAAGATGATTATTCTTATAGAAACGATGCATGCTAGTAAAAATTGTTGGAATTATTTTCACCGGATTGAGCTTATAGAGGTAAAATAGGAAACGTGTTTTTCTCCGAGACGGTAAAGAGCTGCCCATTAGCGGTAGGGTAATCGAGGTTAGCCACCAATGGATGAGACACGTCAACAACAACATGATGACTATTGAAAGGACCAAGACAAACAGGGAATGAGGTGCGTTGATTACTTCAATATGAGAAGTGCTGACAAGCCAATATGTGCGCATCAATTAGCGCGTCTGAGGCATAGGATTCAACCACTGATGATTCTAAGGGAATTTTATTGTCATTTATGCACAGCTTTTATTGAATACAACGCTCTCATCATGGGGGTCAGTATATACACCACGTGTATATCTGTCAGCACATGACTGCGTATTTGGTATATGGGATTTTATACATCTTCCCATTAGCGGAAATGACGTTTGTCACAAGCAATGCACGAACGGGCATGTCAACATCATCTTTATAATATCAGTAGGCAATCACCTCACATTGGTAATTATCTATAGCTCAGCCAAGACTAACAATAAGAAGCTTTCCACCTGCTGTCACATCGTGAATGTAATCATTCAGTTTTTCATTACTACACATAAAGATGATGTGAGAACTGAGAGGCCCTGAAGTATTTTGTCATGGAAGGCACCAGACCCTAACCCACTTGATAAAATGCGCTAATGTGCTTTTACAGGAGAAGCTATTGCAGAATTCACCGCTTCGGATGATCTGCACTTAGAGGAATATATATTTTGCTTTTCTACTTTATTATTTTCCATGCGCTCCTCACACATATGCTCAAACAAGTGCTCATCAGAATGGACATTGCCCAGATTTATGAGATTAAATGCTTCTGACACATCGACAGATTAATGCCAGACTTCTATATTTTAATTGACGTCAAAACACTTTGATTCAATGATGACCTATTGGAGGTCACATTCTGTCCCTCCTGCCGCCATATACACTAATCCCGGACTGCGCTGTTGGAAGTTTAACCTCAACAAGAAAGGCACTGGCATTGTGTAGTAAAGATCGTGCATAGGATACGTTGGTTATTTCATCAGTAACAGCGCCTGAGATAATGGCACCAGCTGGAGGATGGTATTGACAAAAACTCGCCTCCAATGAGGTGCACAAGACACGTCCGAATCAACATGATAGGGTCCGTTCAACACGACCCCCTCATAACTCCCATGTTACTAAAACTGACAAATAATGCGGCAACTCAAGTTTGTCTGTCTTTCCCTTCATTGGATAGTGCATCATCGACTACATGGCAATCGTGAATGAACAGTAAACAAAGACCACAGACGGAAACAATAACGTATACGATGGTTATGGTAGATGTGACGAGAGATCCTGTGGCAACTTGTAAAACGTTTATCACCCGATAATATGCCGCTGTCAAGCATGTGTATAAGTCATTTAAGGTTTATGAAACGTTTGGCTATGTTTGAGGTGTATGAAACGCTAAGCATTCTAAAGCTAGCGAACATTCATGCTATGATACCCGTGTTTGCCCCTCCCTTACCATTCTCATGTATGTGCTTGAACTCATGCAATGACTTCCGAAGGGTTTTTGCGTCAATGACGAATTGCCTACAACTGCTTCTCATTTGCCGAACCCAGGATGTTTAAGCATGTCAATTTTACTGAAACATTTGAATATCTCTGTTGGCAGTATCTATCAGCATTATCTAGCTTACAGCATTGATCGAATCAGCAATCCAAGACTGGATGGGAATATATTCATCCATACTCTGACAAGGATCGATTACATAGAGGCAAAAATAGTGCTAGGGTAGAATTCCTTTGACATTCTGAGTAATTTAAGAAATAAAGTTTCAAACTAGAGACTAACAATAGGTCTGTTTTTATTGAATCATCAAATGTGTGCCCTCCATATGTATCAGCGCTTTATATTTTCATTCAAATGTGGAAAGCGGTTCTCATTTGTAACATTACCAGATTGTAACATAACATTTGACTAAGTTACTGTTGCTCGTGCAATGAGACCTTCGGTGAACGATGTAAAATCAAAGCCGGAAATATATGCTGTTGAATTTCTGCCAGGGAAATGCAAAATAAATACTGCGGACAGATGACAAATGTAAGCCATTTTGCTTTGCCGGGGTGATTTTATGATGGAAGCTAAATGGTTCGATAACAGGACGTGAAGACAAGAAATGTCAACACCTCGATGACATCAATTTCACGGGGCAGTACAATCGTTTCCCTTGCATGCTGAATCAACTCAAGCACTTAACGAACATTGGGCCAGTTCCCCTGGCAAAGTGGTTTACTGCGTCGCCTTTCGACCTACTGGTTGCGGGTTCGATACCAAGGATCGAGGCTTGAAAACGTGACCATGTGTGTGTGTGTGTGTGTGTGTGTGTGTGTGTGTGTGTGTGTGTGTGTGTGTGTGTGTGTGTGTGTGTGTGTGTGTGTGTGTGTGTGTGTGTGTGTGTGTGTGTGTGTGTGTGTGTGTGTGTGTGTGTGTTCTGTGCCAGACATCTATCTGGATATATGTGTGTGTGTGTGTGTTCCTTGGCAGGTATTTATCTGACCATGTGTGTGCTCTGTGCCAGTTTTCTGTTTGACCATGTGTGTGTGCTCGGTGCCAGGTATCTATCTGACCATGGTCATGGTGACTACTGGCTTCTCCATCATCACTAGCGTCATCGTTCTAAACCTACACCACCACGAGCACCATGCCTCCGTGCCAAGCTGGCTCCGACGTATCGTCTACTTCTTCTTGGCTCGCCTTCTCTTCTTCCACATTCCCCCATCCTTCATAAGAGACGTCCGCACTTCTAAATATACCCCAACCTCCTCCAACAACTCCTTCAACAATGTCCCATACCGCGCCCGTTCATCTGGTCGCTATAGTAACAGCATCCCAGAGGAGGATACAGAGGGTGACAATCACCAGTCTACGCCTCAGGAGATCAGTCTGGATGGTTTAAACAACCACGTCATTAAAGGAAGTAGCTACTACGACGAGCACTTGGAGAGTCTATTAGGAGGTAAGAAGAGCCAGCGAAGAGCGCAGCTTGACGAGATTCTCCAGCACCTCAGAGACATCATCACCAGCAAAATGCGCAAGAACATCAAGAAGGACCACATCAAAGGCGAATGGAAAATGGTGGCCAAAATCATAGACAGATTCTTGCTGGTCACCAATTTGTTTTTCATCGCCATGTTTTCCTGTTCATATTGTATACATACCCTATTGTAATAATGCACAAGCATTACGACATCCAGACCACAGCAGGTCACTGAGGTCAAGGTCAGACCGTGACCCCTATCCAAAGAGACAGTAGGTTATTACTTGTTGCTAAGGGTGAGCGGAATCGCGCGTCGCTGGTGGTATGCGGGAACGAGGGAAGATCTTGGAAACATGGCAATTATTGCAACTTGCAAGCGCTGCTGGTAACATAACCAGTGTCGTTGATAGAGGTGATGTGGGATGTTTTTTATGATGCTATAATCGGTACTTTTTACGATACTTAGTACATATGCTGGCTGATGGGCGAATCATGGCTCACACTTGACTTTATCTACAGTTGTTTATCAAACTTAATGCGTGATCTTACAATGTGGTGTCGGTTTTTAACAGTTTGCTGTGTGAATTATACTATGAATAATGTATATTTATATTCAAGTGTAGTCTCCCGGGCATTGCGGGTCGTTTTTGCTCTGATGTTGTGTGACAGAGGGGTCCACGTGACTTCCACACCGATGAATATCAGTTACCGCCTGGGGTCTCCGGCGACTTTCATTTATTTACATAATCATTGATTAAACCGATGGAGCTTTATGACATATGGGCGCGCGCTGGCGTGTATAGGCTACGCTTTATGGCTACAGATGGCTAATGTTCTCCACAAAGTGAATCAACATCTATGTTATTTCGGTATGTACAGGGAAATTCGTACTATGATGGCTTCTCATTGGTTGTTGAATAATGCAATGCTTTCAATAAACTTGGACCAAAAAGCTCTTTGGGTTGCACGAGGTGACCTGTTGGATCCCTGTGTCCTCTGGGTTATTAAGCACGGATGTAAAGGTGACGGTACTTTGGTTGACTGTTGAATCGGTTATGTGAATTGCGGTTGAACCAACATAGCATTGTTGTTGTGTCGACCTTTGATTAAGTTGCTAATTTGTACACATTTTTCCTAGCATAGCAACCATCATACAGAAAAGGACAACAAATGGAAACAAAAACATTTCTTAGCATCGACTTCATTAATCAACAAGTACTTATAGTTTGTAAATTGCTGTCAGTGCAAGAGAGGAGAAAGATGATTATTCTTTTAGAAACGATGCATGCTAGTAAAAATTGTTGGAATTATTTTCACCGGATTGAGCTTATAGAGGTAAAATAGGAAACGTGTTTTTCTCCGAGACGGTAAAGAGCTGCCCATTAGCGGTAGGGTAATCGAGGTTAGCCACCAATGGATGAGACACGTCAACAACAACATGATGACTATTGAAAGGACCAAGACAAACAGGGAATGAGGTGCGTTGATTACTTCAATATGAGAAGTGCTGACAAGCCAATATGTGTGCGTCAGTTAGCGCGTCTGAGGCATAGGATTCAACCACTGATGATTCTAAGGGAATTTTATTGTCATTTATGCACAGCTTTTATTGAATACAACGCTCTCATCGTGGGGGTCAGTATATACAACTCGTGTATATCTGTCAGCACATGACTGCGTATTTGGTATATGGGATTTTATACATCTTCCCATTAGCGGAAATGACGTTAGTCACAAGCAATGCACGAACGGGCATGTCAACATCATCTTTATAATATCAATACGGAATCACCGCAAACAGGTAATTACCGATAGCCCAGCCAAGACTAACAATAAGAAGCTTTCCGCCTGCTGTCACATCGTGAATGTAATCATTCAGTATTTCATTACTACACATAAAGATGGTATGAGAGCTGAGAGGCCCTTGAGGTATTTTGTCATGGAAGGCACCAGACCCTACCCCTCTTGATAAAATGCGCTTATGGGCTTCTACAGGAGAAGCTATTGCAGAATTTACCGCTTCGGAGATTCTACACTTAGAGGAATATATATTTTGCTCTTCTACTTTATCATTTTCTATGCGCTGCTCACACATATGCTCAAACAACGGCTCGTCAAAATGGACATTGCTTAGATTCATTTATTGAATGCTGCTGACACATCGACAGATAAATGCCAGACTCATATTTTTTAATTGACATTTAAATACTTTAAATCAATTTACCACACCGCGACCTATTGGAGGTCACATTCTGTCACTCCTGCCGCGATATACACTAATCCTTGACCAGGACTGTGCTGTTGGAAGTTTAACAACAAGACAGGTATTGCCATTGTGTAGTATAAGATACGTTGGTCATTTATTGTGTAACAGCGCCTGAGATAATGACACCAGCTAGTGGATGGTATTGACAAAAACTCGCCTCAATGAGGTACACAACACACGTCTGAATCAACGTGATAGGGTCTGTTCAACACGACCCCCTCATAACTCCCATGTTAATTCTGATAAGGTTATCTACACATCTCGTCTATGTATAACGCTGTCTGGGTCGCGATTTGTAAACACGCCCCTGTGTACCATGCGTTGTGTCCACGTTCTCACTGTTATTGTTAACAGGGTCATTGGATCAATGCGTTGCTAGCCCCGCCCTCATCGCCCAATACCGTTGTGCAGATTGTTACATTCAAGCAGCGGGAGTTCGCAACCTGGTGCGGTCAACGGGTGTGTGGTAAGTGGGTGGGAAACATCACAATTGCCTTTATCAAACACCGGCGTTATATAACTGTGATAGTGAAAGCATTATAACGATTTGGCAGTTGTATTTATTTACATTATAGACAGGGCTAATCTGCAGCACCACAAGCAGCTTCGCAGAAATGTGACGCAGCTTGGTTATCATTGTATGGTGTTATATTTCGCGTCATCTATGTAAGATCTGAACAAGTCACACCTTCACTTGACCTATACTATAACCATTCATGCTTACGTCATCTGCCTGTAACTGTCAAGAGGTGAGTGTACTTGTTAAATGTAGCTGTTAGAAGGTGCGATATACATTCAACCTGCTGTCTATAGGGCATGGGCTGTGTAAGTGATGCTGTAGTTCAGGGTTCCACTTTTGATTGAAGCATTAACCGAAACATCGTTGTTCAATGATTGCATTATCTGATGTATCTTACCACCAAATATGTAATGTTTCTACGCTGATGGGATGCATGAATGAGCGTGTAACATTATAACGTGCTTGTTTTGGAGTGGTGGACTGTTTTATGAGTGTTGCTTTGATCTATGTACATTTCACTATGTGTTACGCAGGCATAGTGAACATATTCTGCTTCTACAAACCCGCGAGACACGGGTCGTAAAGAAGGCTACCTTATGTCCACGTTGTATGTTGTGTACATTTGGCAAAAAAACTCAGAAATAGCCAGTGATCCACTTAATTGACATGGGTCTACGCCTTATAACTGATATCAGTCACTGCCAGTTGCAAGACGAAGTCAATGCCTGGATTTATGTTAGATGCCACGAGGCCCCGATTCTGCCTAGTGATGTGCTCCCCGTGGTGCCATGCGCAAATTATGTTAGAGCCTGCAGATAAGTATATAAAAAATTCTTCTTCGTCTCACAATTACAATTCCTATGGTATTATCTCCATTTGGCATTCATTTATCCGTCACCAGCATATTAGTTTTGTCTCTAATTATTCTCTTGTTTTTCTGGCATGACACTTCAACATTATTGCGCACCTACCTCTTCATTTGACTTCATTGCTGTCTGACTGATCACTACCAGTCCGTATTGCAGGTTAATAATGGGCTGTATACATGGTGGTGACAGTGCGTGTGAGTGCAATAGTGAGTTAGAGTACACAAAATGACAATCCTAAAATGCGCACACAACCCCTTCGTTAAGCGAGGCATCGGTATTTAACTACAAGTACGCATAGGGGTGCTCCTTATCCCTCCAGATCCCCACCTCAATCTCCACACATGAGTTGTGATGATTTATATTGGAGTGCTATGTAACGCAAGAACAGGCACCCACCCACCCTATAATGCACCTAAACACTGACATATATACACCCCTCCCACTGCCGTTACGTAAAAGTTTTGAGCAATCCCTTTGACATCAATATTATGGAAATCATTTATACTAGCCATACACTAATCAAGAGAAAAAGATTGAGCAATAATAGACCGGACACATTGTACTCTGTTCCGTATTGGTTAATCATTCACACGCGAATGAAAAACAAACAGCATATACATTTACGAGAAGATATGTATTTTGCAAATCTGCAAAATCTATTAAGGCAATATT
This sequence comes from Urechis unicinctus, assembly GCA_034190875.2. Lineage (NCBI taxonomy): Eukaryota > Metazoa > Annelida > Polychaeta > Xenopneusta > Urechidae > Urechis > Urechis unicinctus. Next base: position 31,368,780 of record CM067350.1, on the reverse strand, counting down.
AGCAAATATAAATTAAATATTCAATTCGTATATCACTGTAAGTACGTCAAGATGGGTCTACTCATAATCGGTCCAACTTTAGTTACCTTGAGGCATGGTTCGCGTATTGATCGTGGCATAATAGTCTTGTTAAATACCCAATCGCATTCATATTATCATACATTTAAAAATCCATTGTCATCGGAAGTAAATAAGCTCATCAGCCACATTCAAAGATCTTAAGAAGCCACGAGTTGTTGGCGGACTGGCATCAAAATAGTCATTATCTTTGCTAATTGAAAGTTTGTCGTTAGCTCTGTGCCGAGTTATTGATTATAACACACAAAATACTCAGATCGCACCTTTCCTCTGTTGCGGATTGTGACGCCCACATTCGAAGAAAGCTCCTGCTTAATTGTAGAATAGCCTGTCGAATGTTCTGTAATGCTGGTCTCTCAACTACACAGGCGGACTTGGACCCACAACAATGGGCTATCTTTACATGCGTGCAGACAATTATGCGGCGTCAGCAGAAACTCATGTTGACTTCTGTCCCGCATTGTGATCATAAATGATTGACAAGTACAACAAAGAGAAATGGGGTATAGGTTTCGACTTTGTAACGGCAAGCAATAACACCCTGACGCCTTTTCCTAACACAATGCAATGCAAGATAAATGACACTGCCTTAATCAGGACGATGCTTAATTGAGCAGCCATTAGACTTTGTGCTTATTGGGGGTATATATTCTACCTCAAGACGACCGACAAACCAGTGGAAGTGACAATCGAAGCCAACACAATAGAAGAACACCTGGAAAATACAGTTTTTCACTTTCCACTGTGATATACCGACGACGACGATATGGCACACAAGTGTGTGTTCATATTAGCTACATTAGCGACATCGGGTGTCTTCGCAGGTAAGTTACATAGTACAATATACGCAGCAGATTGAGTATTTCATTTTGCGTTTACAAGACAATAGAGCAACATTTTTGAATCGTGTGAGGAATGACGCACAAAGTATTGTCATTCACAACCCCGATTTGCTAATCACTATTCACCATCGAGTTCTGCAAAGCGAAATGGCTTACATAAATGTGGTTTTTATTGTACATTTCCAATATTTTCTGCTAATACTGCAGCACCTGTGGTGTAAAAAATTACTAATTATCGACCTAAAATATTCAACTTGTTTTAACAACTTGTATCGTGGTTATGTTCCGTGTAGTTCCACTCAATAACTGGAGCGAACAGGTGGTTTCGGCAACATGCGCAACATCGTGTCCAGGTAGGTGTAACTACAAATAGTGTACTCTAGTTAGAATTGACCCATAACAGTCTGCTTATTATTACAAAAGTAACAAGGACCAAAAAGACCATTCGGTACATAGCGGGCCTGTAATTGGATTAGGAGAAATTAATGAAATACATTTTGAGTGTTGTAGTATGCAGTACGGTTAGAACCATTACTGAAACTTCGTCCTTGAAAAGCACATTACTTAAAGCATTCGTACTTGAAAAACTCATAGGGCTGTTATTTGAAACGGTTCATTGAACTGCTTGTGACGATCCCTTGCGTTTTAGCTCTAGTCTTGATATAGGTTTCACCAAGGTGAGGACGACAAAACTAATCACCAATGAAGTTACCTAATCCGATGAATGTCATTTACTTGTTTAAGATCCTTAAAGAGGCTTTTTGAAAAATGTGATACCGATGATATTTACCTTTCCGATCTTTATTCCAAGAGAAATCAGAGAGGAAAATAGCATGCTTGTAATGGTCAACGTCTATTAAAACATTTGTCAGATCACGAACAAGATATGTGTTATGAGCAATATCCCGCCATGGATAGCTTCCATCCTCGTTACCCCCCACCCTAGTATATGCAATTTGTCCGGTTTCGTGGGTATTCCGTTTAAGTCTAGATCTAACCTTTGACCTATGGGATGTGATAACCAGTACAATGCCACTAGCTACAGATAACCTGTTAATTAATCACTTGACGTGGTTGCTTATTCAATTAATGTGTCATTGTACCATCAACCAATGGTTGTTTATCTCAGCGAGTCATCGATTCCTGATATGAAGCACGCGAGCACTCTCCTGCTGACCTTAGAGCTTAGCTGATAACGGCGCTCATTGTTCTGGTTTCCGTATTGTCTCTGTTGTACCTTTGGACACATTTCTCTCCTCGGTTCAGTCAACTTAATGACCATAACACTCAAAAGTAGCATTCACTTGTGACCTCATTTCATATATAGTCATCCAAGTTTCGTTTATGACATATCATACATGTTTGCTATGCATTTGAAGTCATTGAAGGGCATTGCAACCAGTTTGCAACAACAAACGACAAACCTTGCTTGTTTTCATTAATTGTAACTGATTATTAGTTTTTCGTTTCCAGTTAACACCAAGTTTTCGTTCGAGGCCGGACAAACTTACGAATATCGATATGAATCGGACGTGCAGACTACGATGGGCGGGGCGAGTGAAGAACATTCCAGCCTCCACATGCGGTCAACGATACAACTGGAAGTCCTCTCGCGGTGTGAATTAGTGCTCAAGGTAAATACCACTGGATATTTACAAATAAGCAATCAATAGACATTGACATAGCAAAAACTACCGGCTTAGCATCAGCCTTTTTTGCCCGCTAATTGTAAGCTAACATTCTACTTCCAGGTGTCCGAGGTATCTCTACAAGACTCCAACCCAAGTCAGTATGAGTCACGCCAACACGTTGAGAGAGCATCCGAGTTCCAAGAAGCTCTGCAACAGAATGACTTACGCTTTGCTTACCTGGACGGTCAGGTGGAGAACATCTGTCCTCAAGAGGAAGAAGCTACCTGGGTACTCAACATCAAGAGAGGTATCCTGTCGACTCTGCAGAACTCAATGGAGGATCTGGGTACTGATAAGCGCCTGTTTGAGAGGGACATCGCTGGTAACTGTCCCACTGAGTATGAAGCCCTGGGTAAGAGCTGGAGCACACGTAAGGTGAAGAAGACCAAGGATATCATTGGCTGTATGGAACGTAGTGGACCCCACTCTGCTTTTCAGGGAACGTCGTTCACCGTCGAATCTGTGAGTCATAATTGGAACATCGTAAGTAAAATTACGGCTATTTGCTGACATAATTTCCAGTGTTATTAATAACGTCGTTTGTGAATGTTTGTCATCAGGATATCCAGTCTCTGCCCCTGATGAAGAGCACCCACGAATGCGAACAAGAGATCAACAGCGCAGGTATCATCAGCATGAGCGAGTGCACCGAGACTCATGTTTTCCGTCCCTTCTCTCGTCATGACAACGGCGCAAAGACAGAGGTCACATCTAGACTGACTTTCTATAGGCAGTTTGCCGGCCTTTCAACCCGCGATGGTATGCTACGTGCTTATGCTTTATTTTGTAACGCTGTAGTTTATGAATGTAAACGGCAACCCAGATATCTCAACATTGCGTTTGGTGATAACAGGACCAATCCACTACCAGATGGACCTGTCCTTTGACCACACGCAGTCTGAGGCTGAAGTAGCTGAGAATCTGCGCGAGGCCAAGGTCGCTCTGTCTGACTTGTGTACGGCTAGCGCCGATGATATCCGTCCTGAAGTACCCGCCCTCTTCACGCAGTTCATTCGCAACGCACGCAAACTCGAGACGGGAGATCTATCTCGGCTCTTTAGCACGGCAACTAACGGCTTGTGTTTGAAGGCTGAGTGAGTGCAAACATTGTTGCGTAACTATATAAAGCCTAAATCAAACAAAGAAACAACTATCATCAAGTAACAAGTTGTATTTGTTTTTTATCTTCAGGCGATATTTCCGTGACGCTCTCCCCATGATCGGCACAACTGCTTCGGTGAACTTAATTCGTGAGTTGATTGAGAACAATAAAGTAGAGGATTTGGAAGCTGAGATCTGGTTGACCTCTATCTCCACCTCCATCACCAGACCCAGCAAAGACATGGTCACTGCACTACAGGTATACAACACACATATGGTATCATCACATGGCTTTAAAAATCGGTGCTAGAAGGGGTTTAACTTACACATTCTATTGATACATACACTATTTTCACAGCCCCTGCTGACTCGCGATCCATCCCGCAAGGCGTTCTTGACCGTCAGCTCCCTGGTCAACAACTACTGCCGCCTTAATGGTGACTGTGACACTGATAGCGATGTCCAGGAGATCGTCGGCATCTATGAAGGACATTTGCGTTATAACTGCCGTGTTGAGTCAGAGGAACAGCATGATGAGGTCATGATGGCACTGAAGTCTCTTGGTAACACTGGACATGCTGGACGCAGTGCTTCTAGCCTTGTCCGTTGTGCTTCCAACAGTGAGACCAGTATGGAATTGAGGGTTACTGCACTTCAAGCATTCCGTAGAATGCCATGCATGGTCGATGTGAGTTACATTATCTTCATGAGTTAGTTATTGCATAAGAATGAGCAATGTTGATCAACAAAGTCTAGCACTGCAAGTTACTGATTTATTTTGTAACTTATAGCGCCCAGAGATCTTCAACATTCTGGAGAACACTGTCGAGGATGCTGAGCTACGTATCCAAGCCTATTTGACACTGATGGGCTGTCCCGACCAAGTCACAATCAACCGCATGAGAAACATCCTTGAGTCTGAGACGGTCAACCAGGTTGGGTCCTTCATCTGGACACACCTGACCAACCTCATGGAGACATCCAACCCACACAAGCAAGACATTAGCAAGATTCTAGAGAAGGAGGTGCTCAGGAAAGAGTTCGACATGGACAAGCGCAAGTTTTCCCGCAATATGGAATGGTCCCTCTTCAGCGAACTGGTCAACATGGGTGGATCTGCTGAAAGCAACCTAATCTGGTCCCAGAACTCCTTCCTTCCCCGTTCTGCTGCACTGAACCTCACAGTTGACATGTTTGGGCAATCTATGAACCTCTTGGAACTAGGCACACGTATGCAAGGCATGGAACAGATGATTGAAAAGGTATTTGGCTCAGGAACTGCGGAAGCCAACTCGGTACAAAGACCAAAGAGAGCGGCCATCACTGATGATGCAATCAATTCGCTGGACAATAAAGTAAGTTTCCCTCTATCAATTGAGAGTCGATATTTATTCATCCTATATATCTAAATATAGACGAATTTAATTTTATTATTCTTTGTTTTAGTACGATGCCAAGCGGGACGACCCTCAGGTCTCTTACTTCCTTCGCCTTTTTGGCAATGAGATCCGTTACGGTGACCTTCACAACTTTGACACTACTGGCCTTCAAGACAAGGTCAACTTCCTTGAATTCCTCATCAACCTCGCTAGTGACCACGATTTCGAAGTGACCAAGTCCGTCATGTTCCTTGATGCCACAACTTCTATTCCTACCATTGCTGGTATGCCATTGAAGCTGGAAGCTGATGGAGCTGCCTCCATCAACATGCATATCCGTGGAAAGATGGATATCCGCAGGATGTTCACCTCACCATCCCACTTTGACATTGAAGGATCCGTCAGTCCCTCTGCTGCCCTCGAAGTCACATCGCAGATGGGTGTTGATGCATTTGTGGCGCGCACTGGTTTGAAGATGGTTTCTACTCTCCACACCAGCACAATTCTCCAAGGCAAAGTCCAGCTGAAAGAAGGGCGAGAACTTGAGTTCGACTTTGATGTACCCAAAGAACAGATGGAGATCCTCTCTGCTCAGTACGTTAGCTTCTGAAATTGAATTTCTGTTTTTTTAGAACCATATCCGCTTGTATGAGCGACTATAAATCAAGCAGCGATAATGCAGGTTGACTTTGAATTGTTTCAGATCTAAATTCTATGTCGTTTGGCGTGAGGACGAGCGTGAGCAAAACATGCTAACCGCCCCACAGGCAGACAACACCAAGTGCGTTGGCGGTAAATTCAGCACTGTCTTTGGTCTCGAGCTTTGTGGTGAGTTGACCTACCCATATGAGGCCAGCCGAACAGAGACCCCGTTTTTCCCACTGACTGGCCCAGTCACTGCCAAGGTGTACCTCAACAAGAGAGAGACCTACACTGGCTTCCACTTCGAGACGAAATACATTCAAGAAAAGGTGAGAGTGACAGCAGAAATCTCAAGATAATTTGTTGCTAAGTTTCAATTCATTATTCAATAGTATCCTCATGGATGCTGTAATAAACATTTGTCTTTTGCAGACTCACACTGAGACAGCAGTTCAGATTACAGATGTCGCCAAGATTCAGTTCGACACTCCAGAATCACAAGTCGACCGTGAGCTCGCAATGGAGTTCAGCTTCAACCGTGCCACCAAAGATCTGTCATTCAACCTGCGAACACCCTGGAAGAAGACTGAAATTACCAGTATGCGACGAAAACATCTTTCTTAAAACATCTGCATTATGCATATTTCTTTTCAAAGTCAAAAACATATTTTCCAAACAAAATACACTTACGTCGTTGCAGGTGCCTTTGTATTTACTGCCGCGGAGAAGAGCATCACCATCCACGCTGTCGTTGATGAAGTTAAAGACTATTCCCTGACAGCCCAGGTGAACATCAACGACCGTGATTCTGCTGTACACTATGAACCGAGTATAACTCTTGTCATCCCGGATCGCCGAAACATCGTACTCGAAGGAGAAGTGCTTGTGAGACCAAACCGCAAGTACGACATCGATATGAGTCTGCGGAATGTCTTCACTGAGCCCATCAGGGTCAAAGGTATGGGGAGGTCAATTGCAGCATCTAATGGAGCAGTGAATATATCAGGCGCTCATGACATTTATTCAACCCTACACATATACTGATTTAAACTGTTGCAGGATCTGTTGACAAACTCGACAACAACAGAAGGATGAAATATGGCATTGCTTTTGAAATTGCCTCCTCTCTCCTTCAATCTAAAATTGAGGGCTTCCTGGACAATAACAAGGCTAATGGGAATTCGTTTGCTGCGCGGTTTGATCTTGAATACCAATATGCCGGTGGCATCCAGCAGCGAATGGTGTTCTCTAACAAAATGAGGAACAGGAGCACAGACTCACAGCGCTCGTACAGCATGGATACGTAAGAAAGTTATACACTTTACAGTTCAAGTTTACTGATTTAACCTAAGCTGACATTTGTTTTATTGCAGTTGACATTTCTATTTAATTATGTCACACGTGTCCCAACAGAGCATGGAGCACAAGTGCTTTCCCTACCTACAATGGCGAGGTGAGTGCGGAGTACTCCACGGAAAATGGGGTTATGACTACTTCTTTCCAAGCCGGACTGGACGACATCAGGAAGATTGTGCTTGTTCATACGACCAGCTATTCGTTTGGGATGGATACGTCCATTACTGGCGAGACACACATTCTTCTCCCAGTGAAGGCAAGCACACGTGCTAGTTAAGTGTTTGTTATAATATCAGTTAATGTTAAGCGTCTATTAGCTAATGGAGTAGTGAATTTTCAGGATTGGGACTACACGATGACCATAGACCACCAACATAGTCCATCCACTCTGAATTCTCAGGCAAGTATTAGAAATGCAGAAAACTACGACAGCGGTCTAAGCATATTATTCAACAAGGAAAGCATGGAACCAATAAAAATGAATGGAGCTATCCATCTGCACTACCCTGGCCGTGAGGTGAGTTGGATACAGTCCATTGATGAACAGGCCGCCGGCAAGTACCACCAAAATGTGGAGATCCAGCTTCAGAAGAGCCAGACATTCCAACTTACTTCTGTTTACACGAATGCTCAACGTCAGGAACTGACGGCCACCATCAGTCTTCCTGAAGTAGCACCGATATCAATCAATGTCCATTTGAATCCTGACCTACAAAACATCGAATCTGGATTCGAAGTCACTGCCTTTGAGAAAACCTACTCCGTGGGTTACAACCACTCATTAAGAGGAACAATGACAGCCTTTGCAGCAGAGTCCAACGCTAGAATGTCTTGGCAAGAACAGCAGATGACCAGCACTACGAACGTTGGTCGCCGGGGTGATGTTATCACCGTTATTACAGAGTCATCGTGGGCATCTGACAAGAAGATCATCTTCGAGGGAGAGATGACTCTCAGCAAAACCACTCCTGCCACAACCATGAGACTCACCTGGCCTGAGAATTTCGTCAACTTTGCATTGCAGGGTAATACCAAGCACCAGGGATGGTACAACACAGAAGACGACCTTGAAGCAAGCATGCAGCTTACTAGCAGTTTCACTGGACTGGAACAGATCAGTGCCAGCCTGAAGCATGATATAACCACAGCGACAGCTTTAACTGAGGTTGAAGTTTCCTGGGAACAGGGGAAGAAGGTGGACGTGAGCTTCAACCTGAATAAAGTCGATGGTAATTCACACGTAGAATCTTCAGTCCAGGTTAACACTCCATTTGCTGGGTACAGAGCTATGCATGGTGAACTCATCTACAACTTGGAGGGAAGTACTCTGACCACTACCACTAAGGCTGAATGGAACAACAACCAAATCACACTTCAAGCCGAGGGAGAAATAACGATCGGCTCAAGCAGACTTCTACGTGGATCTGCTACTTTGGTTACCCCCTTCATGGATAGAATTACCGTTTCCGGCAGACACATGGATGATGGATCGCAGTTTCAGTCACAGATCGAGACAAGTTGGTCCCCAAGCGAGCAGATCAGCACACAGTTCAACATGCGCCACCAGAATAATGGAAGGCGACTTGCAAACAATGTTGAAATCATTATTCTCACGCCGTTCAATGTTCTCAGACAAGGCCAGGTGACCTGGCGGCATGAAAAAAACGACAGGAAAATTTCAACACAAATTGATGTCGAAAAAGATGGCCAGAAGGGTTCTTTAGAATTTGATGCCATGCACAAAGCGAACAGCAACAAAAAAAGTCTTCAGCTTCGAACAATCCTCCAGACTCCGTTCCAAAAGTATGAGATTATGAGAATGACTATTCAGCACCAACACAACCTAAACGATTGGGAGGGCTTGCAAACAGACGCATCTGTTGAATGGACAGGGAATACGGTCTCCTATGGGCACGAAGTTGACATCAGCAATCATCAAGCTAACCTCAAGGCAGCGTTCACGTCTCCCTTCACCCGTCCAATAGCAGTGGACCTTTCAAACGAGTTTCTTAACAAGCGGTTTACAATCAACAATGCATTGACCTACAACAACGAGCCCTTGGTGACTTTCGAAGGCAGAGGTTCTTCTGGAGACAGTGATGGTGAAGTCATATTCCATTGGATGTGCCAAAGCCAAGACATCACATTGGCTGCAAACTATCAACTCGAAAATGGCATCTACACAGCCCGCAAATCATTGTTGTATGCTCCAGGCAAGCAAATTATAATGGATTCCACATTTTCTTGGGAAGATGTGAAGACAGGAAGCATCCACCTGAGATCACCATGTCCCTACATGCGAGATGTGTCTCTGTCAAGTCGATTTACAGGCAATCTGCGCACATTCGAGGGTGAAGCTGAGCTTGAGCACGATCTACTTGCCAGCAAGCTAGCAGTTACTATGGCGTTGGACACTGCTGACCTCAACAACATAAATGCTGAATTTGAATACCAGGGTCACAATGGGTGCTTTGCCAAGAGCACATTGTCCCGCATTGCCAATGGAGCAGGACGTCATCAGCACTTAGCTTCACTCGAAATACCCAATTATCGTGGCACAATCAGTAATGACATGACCATAAGTGGCTGGGATAGGCATACCACCGAGACAGCTATTGAATATATTGCTGGGAAGAAGATAGAACTATCAACTATGTTCCATGCAACACCAAAGGTCGAGGGTCACATTCGTCTGACTACGCCTTGGGATCAAGTGCGCAACGCAGCCATCAATGTGAACCACGAGGGAACGGCAAATAGTTTTGAAACATCAGCCTCAGTCAATGTCAATGATATGAGGATGTCTGCTGACACAGCATTTGCTTTGACCGATGTGTCCATGACAGCATCAACACGATTGGTAACCCCTTTCCCTGGAATGAATACGATCGAGGCTCAATTGACCCATACTGGCAGCCTCAAGAACTTCAACAACAATGTGGTTGTCAGCTTCGATGGTATGCAACTCACAAGCAGTACGGAATTTGCCCTCGGGGAACAAGGGGCTAGCGGATCTCTTCTGATCTCCACTCCTTATGAAGCTCTGCACACACTGAGAACTACTCTGTCACACCACTACAACAGCCAAAGAAGCATTACCAGCAATGTCGTCATTGATTACAATAGCAATCACTACACCGGAAATTCTGAAATGACCTGGAATGACCAAACCGTCAATGGCGAAATCGTCTTGAGCATCCCCGAGATATACAGTGTAGAGCTGCACAGGACAGGAAGTTGGATGGAACACAGTGATACCATCAGCATTAGGATGAATGATAATACTATCACTGGAAACTCGGCTTTTAAATATGACACAAACCTTTTGGAGACCACTTCAACGCTCACTACATCATTTGTCGGTTATGAGAATTTCGAAGTTAGTATCAACCACGAAGGATCGGTAGACAACTTTAGAACTTCAGCCAGCCTTGTCACTCCTTTCCATGCTGCATCACGCCAGGGCTTTGAGGTGTTGCACCAGGGTACATTGAACAACTTCCAATCTTCGTTGAGAGTAGACACTCCTTTTGAAGTTTTGCCTACAGCCTTGTTCACCATTAACCACGAAGGGACTATTGCACAGTTTACCACCCAAGTCACTGCCGATTACTACGGGCAAACTATCACAAGTGAGGTACATTTCAGTTCTGTTGAGGCTATTGGGGGAAGAGCAAGGCTTACAACTACCTACAGAGGGCTACGCAACTTCTTGGCCACCTTCACACACAGTGGAGGTGCCACCAACTTCAGAACTGCCGCAACAATTGAAACTCCATTTGAAAAATTCCAGCGGATGTCAGCCTCTTACAATCATAATGGCAACCTCCAAGGCTTCAACTGTGAAGGTCTCGTGGAAACAAGCTACCCGGGCTTTGAAACGATTAATCTTGAAATCAGCCATTTGTTGCCAGCTGAGATGAGTATTATTAGCTCGTTGGAGGTGCGTACTTCACATCCTGTCTATCCCCGTATCGCCGCTGCCATCAATCATGCAGGTAACTTTGTGACAATGAAAAGCAGTGCCTCTCTGGAAACTCCATTTAATGCTGTCCCTCGTTTGAGCTACAAGATTGACAACGACTTTTCCAACATGGGCCGAATCAAGTCCGAAGTGCAGGCTATCACCCCAATGGGTGACGTCAGCTACAGCATTAGCCATAATGCAATTGGCAGCAATTTACGACGCATATTGATATCGATATGCCATTCGAGCAATACAAGAAGCTTGAGATGAATTTTGATCATACAGCCAGTACTCTGGATGATATTACCAACAATGCTCAACTTGTCACTCCTCTGGGTAACTTTGGTTATGCCTTCCATCACCGGGGAAATGCTAACGAATTTGATACAGTTATCGAGGTCACAACACCGTTTGACGAATTCGACCACTTCTCATTGAATGTAAATCACAGATGGATATCTTGGACCAACATCGATTCTATGAGCTCCATGTCCACGCCAATGGGAACATTTGGCTATCACGTGATCCATAATGGTGGTCCAGGCAACATTCGGTCTAGCTTTGAACTGACTACTCCTTATGCAGCCTTTAACAGATACAGCTTCAACATTGAGCATTCTACCAACGACCTCAGCAACGTTCGATCAAGCAGCCATCTGGTCACCCCCCATGGTGATGCTAGCTACACCTTCACTTCCTTAGTATCCGAGTCAAGCATGCAGAGCAATTTAGAGGTTTTGACACCATTCTCGAGCTACAAACGATTCGGTTGGACCATGTCACACAGTCACGCTGACCTCACTAACGTGGAGTCTTCAGTGACTCTATTCTCTCCAATGGGTGACTTGATATACGCATTCAGACACACTGGTGCCCTTAACAACATGGTCACTAGTCTTGATATTACCACACCATTCCTGGTAATTGGAGCTAATGCTGAAACGGCTTACATCAACACAGACATTCGTTCCAGTGGTGAGGCTAGAACACCTCTCGGTATTTTCTCATACATCCTGAGCCACAATGGGAATATGGCTTCTTTGCAAGATAACATCCAAATCAACACTCCTTTTGTGGGCCTCGAGAGATTCAGTGCCACCATAGAGCATAATGCTGAAGATTGGACCAACCTTCGATCTAATGTACGCGTTACCACACCATACGGTGACTATTCTCATGCTATCACCAGTCGTGGCGATATATCGCACATGGAAACTTCTATAGCGGTTTCACTTCCCTTGGCTGGCTATGAAAGATGGGCTATCAACAGCGAGCAAGGCATTGCGTCATCATCTAGCATCAGGTCATCAGTGCGTCTTGGATGTCCATATGGAGAATTCACATACAGCCTGTCTCACAATGAAGAGGGTAAGGGCATGAGAAGTTCCATTGAGGTTTCATCGCCCATCTCTGGCTTCGAACGAATCTCAGCCACAATGCTGAACAACATTCAGTCGTGGACTGACCTCAGCTCTGAGGCTACCATCAATACCCCAGTGGGTGACTTCGCCTACACCATCAGCCACAGTGGTAATCTCTACACTCTAAACAGCAATATTATGGTTGCATCTCCATTCTCAGGCTACGAGCGATTGAGCGCTGCAATGGAAAACAACATCCAGTCTAACACAAGCTTCCGGTCGACAGCTACTGCTGGCACACCTACTGGCGAATTTACTTACAATCTGAACTACGATGGAGATCTGAGGAGTATGACAAGCAGCCTGGTAGTCAACACGCCTTTCTTGGGTTATGAACGTTTCAGCGTCAACGTCAGAAACAACATCCAATCTTGGACGAACATCGAATCTTCTGTCCGTGTGGGAACCGCTATGGGTGAATTCAGCTACAATATTGACCACAATGGTGATTTTGCTCGTCTGACCCACGTCACCGAGATTACCACACCATTTGCTGGTTATGAGAGGCTGAGTGTTAACATCGACCACGAATCCCAGACTTGGAGGATTGTCAAGAGCAATGTACGCGTAAATACTCCAATGGGTGAATTCACTTTCACCATGGACCATAACGGTGATTATTCTCGTATGGTACATACCTCAGAGGTGACCACACCAATTACAGGTTACGAGAATTTTGGAGCTGAATTCGACCACAATGCACAACAGCTGACCAACATGAGATCCTCTGGCAGCATCAGAACACCAGTTGGATTATTTGGATACAGCGTAACTCACACAGGGGACCTGAAGAACATGAGGAGCAACGCTGAAGTTACCACACCCTTCACAGGCTATGAGCGATTCTCAGCAAGAATGGAAAATGAACTCAGGTCAAAGACTGACTTCAGTGCTACTGCTACGTTCAGTACTACAATGGGTGACTTCGACTACACCATCAACCACAATGGAGATCTGAAGACGATGGTCAGCAGTCTGATCGTCAACACTCCCATAACTGGCTACGAACAATTCAGTGCCAATGTTGAGAACAACATCCAATCCTGGACGAATCTCCGATCAACACTTACAGCCGGCACCCGACTGAGTCAATTTGCATATACCCTCACCCAGAACAGGGATTTGCAAACGATTATCAGCAGCCTGTCAATCGTCACTCCATTGTCAGGCTATGAACGGTTCAGCATCAATGCTGAGAACAACATTCAGTCAGGCACAAACTTCAGATCCACTGCCACTGTTGCAACTACGTTGGGCGAATTTGCATACACTGCTACCCACAATGGGGACATAAGGACTATGACCAGTAGCCTGGTTGTAAGCACACCTTTCTCTGGCTATAAACGACTCGGCATCAATATCAACAACAACATCCAATCCTGGACGAACATCGAATCTTCTGTCCGTGTGGGAACCCCTATGGGTGAATTTAGCTACAATATTGACCACAATGGCGATTTTGCTCGTCTGACCCACGTCACCGAGATTACCACACCGTTTGCTGGTTATGAGAGGCTGAGTGTTAACATCGACCACGAATCCCAGACTTGGAGGATTGTCAAGAGCAATGCACGCGTAAATACTCCAATGGGTGAATTTACTTTCACCATGGACCATAACGGTGATTATTCTCGCATGGTACATACCTCAGAGGTGACCACACCAATTGCAGGTTACGAGGATTTTGGAGCTGAATTCGACCATAATGCACAACAGCTGACCAACATGAGATCCTCTGGCAGCATCAGAACACCTGTTGGATTGTTTGGATACAGCGTAACTCACACAGGGGACCTGAAGAACATGAGGAGCAACGCTGAAGTTACCACACCCTTCACAGGCTACAAACGATTCTCAGCAAGAATGGAAAATGAACTCAGGTCGAAGACTGACTTCAGTGCTACTGCTACGTTCGGTACTACGATGGGTGACTTCGCCTACACCATCAACCACAATGGAGATCTGAAGACGATGGTCAGCAGTCTTGCTATCATCACTCCCTTCTCTGGCTATGAAAGGTTCGGTGTCAACGTTGAGAACAACATCCAGTCAAGTACGAACATCCGCTTAACCGCTACAATTACCTGTCCTGTGGGTGACTTCACTTACACTTTCAACCACGCCGGAGATCTGAAGAGAATGACCAGCACTTTGTCAGTTGATACTCCATTCTCTGGCCCCCTCAGATTTGCTGTGAATGCTGAGAACGACATCCAGTCAATCACCAACTTCCGTTCCACCGCTACTGTTACAACTCCCCTGGGTGACTTTGCCTACACCATCAGCCACCATGGAGATCTGAAGACGATGACGAGCAGTTTTAATGTCATCACTCCCTTCTCTGGCTATGAAAGGTTCGGTGTCAATGTTGAGAACAACATCCAGTCAAGTACGAACATCCACTCGACCGCCACCATTACCTGTCCTGTGAGTGACTTCACTTACGCTTTCGACCACGCCGGAGATCTGACGAGAATGACCAGCACTCTGTCAGTTGACACTCCATTCTCTGGCTCGCTCAGATTTGCTGTGAATGCTGAGAACGACATCCAGTCAATCACCAACATCCGTTCCACCGCTACTCTTGCTTCTCCTCTGGGTGACTTCGCCTACACCATCAACCACAATGGAGATCTGAAGACGATGACCAGCAGTGTTAATGTCAACACTCCCTTCTCTGGCTATGAAAGATTCGGTGTGAGTGTCGAGAACAACATCCAGTCAAGTACGAACATCCGCTCAACCGCTACAATCACCTGTCCTGTGGGTGACTTCACTTACACTTTCGACCACGCCGGAGATCTGAAGAGAATGACCAGCACTTTGTCAGTTGATACTCCATTCTCTGGCTCTATCAGATTTGCTGTGAATGCTGAGAACGACATCCAGTCAATCACCAGCATCCGTTCCACCGCTACTGTTACTACTCCCCTGGGTGACTTCGCCTACACCATCAACCACAATGGAGATCTGAAGACGATGGTCAGCAGTCTTGCTGTCATCACTCCCTTCTCTGGCTATGAGAGGTTCGGTATCAACGTTGAGAACAATATCCAGTCAAGTACGAACATCCGCTCAACCGCCACCATTACCTGTCCTGTGGGTGACTTCACTTACACATTCAACCACAATGGAGATCTGACGAAAATGACCAGCAGTTTGACTGTTGACACTCCATTCTCTGGCTCTATTGGATTCAGTTTTAATGCTGAGAACAACGTCCAGTCAAGTACAAACATCCTCTCCACAGCTACTGTTGGCACTCCCCTGGGTGACTTCGCCTATATCATCAACCACAATGGAGATCTGAAGACGATGACCAGCAGTGTTAATGTCAAGACTCCCTTCTCTGGCTATGAAAGGTTCGGTGTGAGTGTCGAGAACGATATCCAGTCAAGTACGAACATCCGCTCAACTGCTACAATTACCTGTCCTGTGGGTGACTTCACCTATACTTTCAACCACACCGGAGATCTGACGAGAATGACCAGCAGTTTGACTGTTGACACTCCATTCTCTGGCTCTATCGGATTTGCTGTGAATGCTGAGAACAACATCCAGTCAATCACCAGCATCCGTTCCACCGCTACTGTTACTACTCCTCTGGGTGACTTCGCCTACACCATCAACCACACAATGGAGATCTGAAGACGATGGTCAGCAGTCTTGCTGTCAACACTCCCTTCTCTGGCTATGAGAGGTTTGTTGTCAATGTTGAGAACAACATCCAGTCAATTACGAACATCCGCTCAACCGCCACCATTACCTGTCCCATGGGTGACCTCACTTACACACTCAACCACAATGGAGATCTGACGAGAATGACCAGCAGTTTGACTGTTGGCACTCCATTCTCTGGCTCCATCAGATTCAGTCTTAATGCTGAGAACAACATCCAGTCAAGTACAAACATCCGTTCCACAGCTACTGTTGGCACTCCCCTGGGTGACTTCGCCTACACCATCAACCACGATGGAGATCTGAAGACAATGACCAGCAGTTTTACGGTTAATACACCATTCACAGGATACGAACGATTCGTTGTAAATGTTGAGAACAACATTCAGTCTTCAAACAACATAAGGTCTACAGCTCACGTCGGTACACCTTTCGGAGAATTCAACTACAACACTGAGCACATTGGTACGCCAGGTCAGTTCACTCACACCACTGAATTGACAACTCCAGTGAAGGGCTACGAGAGACTGAGTGCCGTATTTACCCATGCATCCCCATCTGTGTATGACGTTAAGTCGAGTGGCCGTATCAGTATGCCCATGGGAGAAGCCACATACAGTATTGAGCACAGTGGAAACTTGCAGGTCATGCAAGCAAACTATCAGATTACCACGCCAGTAAGTGGTTATGAGCGTTTCGGTGTCAGTGTTGACCTCAATGCCTCCGATCTGACCAACATCCACTTCAATGGGCAGGCGATTACTCCTTTAGGGACCTACGAATTTGTGTACTCCCATGAAGGAGTTGTTGATAATTTCCGATGCACAGTTGGAATTTCAACACCATCGAAAACAAGGTACACAGGGTCACTTGAACATAACGCCAGATATCCTCCTACAATTGCCACCAGCGCTCATCTGAACACCCCTCATGGAGAATTTGCTGCCAACTTTAATCATGAAGGCAGTCTTCAGAGCTTCAGGACCAGTCTGAGTGTCAACACGCCTTATCATGGTTATGAGAGTTTGGGTATCAATCTTGAAAATAATTGTGCAGACAAGAGCGATATCAACACGATCGCCAGCCTGTCTGTCCCACAGGGGCTTTTACGGCCACCTTGTCTCACACTGGCAATAGTAATGCATTCAGGAGCTCCTTCGTTGTTACAACGCCAATCGCACAGTACAGCAGATATGAGGCCGTAGTAGACCACTCTGCACACGACTTTAGCAATATCGCTCATGCTTTTACCATAACCACACCCAGTGGTACGTTTGGTTATAACCTGAATCACAATGGAAACTTACAGAGCTTCAGGAGCAACTTGGAAATCATATTACCATTTGAAGAAAACAGGAACTTTGGTGCCAGCTTTGAATACAACGTATCCAGCCTCAGCAGCATTCAAACCACAGTACGCCTAACTACACCACATGGTAACTTCGGTATTGGTATCGATCATTCTGCAACTCCTAATGACATCAGGACCATTGTAGATATGACGACGCCATTGAATGGTCTTGATCGATTTGGTCTGACGTTGATCCACGGTGGCTCAATGGTGTCAGGACTTAACTCCGAATTCCAAGTTATTACACCAATGGGATCATACGGCTACAGCTTTACACACGAGGGATATGGCAATAACTTCAACAATGCTATCGAAATCGTTGTTCCTAATATCAACAGAATCAAAGTAACTTCCTCCCTGAACACCTTGTCGGTGAACAACCTTAGGTCCAGCATGTTGGTGGAGACTCCTGTTGGCCAGTTCGGCTACAGTGTTTCTCATGAAGGAAACAACGAAGGTTTCACAACCAATGCTGCTATAACTACACCCTATGCTCCGTACAACAGCTTCACAGGATCTATTCAGCTCAACCATGGTGGTGTCATTGTTGAATTCACCAGTTCCCTTCCGGGTTACGAGCGGTTCTCAGCCGATGTGTCCATCGCAAGCGACACTGACAACTTCCAGTTCACGGTAAATGTGCAAACGTCTATTCCAGGCAACAACAGATATTCACTTCATTCAGAACACAGCGGTGGATTGGAAAATCCCAAATTCATGCTTACCGCCCAGACGCCATTGCCTGGTTATGAACTATTTGGAGTCTCACTTGAAACAGGTGCCATTGGCAATCTTCAGGCACATGCGGAGGTCGAGTCACCATTTGGTACCTATGGTATAAGATACAACCATAAGGGCAACCCATCGAACCTTGATGTACAGGCATCAATTGAGACCAGCATCATTGGATACGAGAGATTTGCATTCGAGTTGAATTTTGACAATGACAGAAGACTGCGAAGTAGCATCCAGGTTGACACACCATTCCATGGATATAACCAGTTCAGAGCACGATTGGTACACGGCAGAAATGACAACAATATGAGGTCGAGTCTGACAATCAATACACCAATCAGTGGTTATGAAGAATTTTCGGCATCAATGAACACTGAGGGACAAGACGACGGCTTCACCACGGAAATCAGGGCCCAAACTTCAATTGCTGGGTACAGGAACTTTGGAATGACCATGACACACTCTGGAAGTCCGATGAGCTTCCAATCTCGTGCTACCATTAGTATGCCCCTAGAAAGCCTGCCTGAGCTGGTCTTCATTATGACTCACCGTGGGACTCTCCTAGATTTCCAGACCACTGGTTCCATCGAGTACAATGGAAAGAAAATCGAAGTTGACTCCATGTTCAGAAAAACCTCCGGAAGTGAAATCAACTATCAAGGCAGCTTTCAAATGAGCTCACCATTCTCGTGGCTCCGTGATATTCACATCATGGGGATCACAACCGAAATGGGGACACGAAAACAGGACGTTTGGACATCACCCACAATGGCATGCAGAATGTTGACTTTGATTACAGTTACACCACCGGCAGCACAAAAACCATCAATATTGAGCTGCGAAAGCCATATCCAATGGCTACTCATCTCAATCTCGGAGGACAAAGTAATGAAGCTTCAGTCAACTGGGACACAACTGCCACCGATAAGAATGTCAACATTCAATTTAACCTGAAGAACGAAAATACAGAGAAGGAAGCGATGCTAAGGGTAAACCTACCACACAGAACCGTTGGTTTCACGTTCGGTATGGCCAATACTGCAGAACGAATTGCACAGACCACTGAGGTTATGTGGAATAACCTTCCAGAGACCCGTTTCATGTATCATGTTGAGATGTCAAAGACCACCCGTCGCCGCCAGAATGTGTACGATGGCCAATTCTCACTGACTACTCCCATTGGCAACTTCCAATCCACATTCAACCACAGGTCAACACCAGGGAGCCAGTGTAACACTGAGATTGCCATCCAACAGCTAAATCTTAGGGCTAACATGGTGAAGTCTGGTGCTACATGTACACACACTATTTCTGCTGCCCACCCCATTCTGCCTTTGGTAAGCCACAATTATTGTCTCTTCTGCACGCTAAGATTATTGGATGCAGTCCGTTAAAAATACTGAACGTGCTCTTAACATAATTTATTATTGCAGAACACCCAGCTTGTGATTGAAAGCACATTGTCCGACCTGTTACCGAAGGAAGAATTGAGTTCTCTTACGACCAACATGTCATCACATACACTGGGCGTGTTGCTGATGAATCTAGCTCCGGTGCTACCCTGTACACTGCTCGCACACAACTAACCCATTCCGCATCAAACCTAGACTTCCAATGGAATGGAGAACTGCGTGAAAATAGGGAGAGTCGCCAAGCTAACATGGACGCTAGCTACCTCACCAGCTACGATCTTCAGAGAAAGACAGCCTCTCTAAGAACCGAAATCCAAAGAATCCGCAATGAAATCAATGTTGAGGTAAGGATCGATTTCTACCAAATATGCAGGTATCTCTGTAACTTCTGCCATATTCTATACTTAATAATATGAAGCATATCTTTGATGCAGGTCGTAACTCCGGTGAAGAGCTTTTCCATGAACGCCCGTGAGAATATTCATGACACCAAGCAGGGGATCCACAACTTTGAGGTTACTCTGACTAATGACCAAAACCAGATGCGCGGTGAAATGGAGGTGAACGGCGCCGAGAGGTCCCTTAGCATCAAAGCATTCAGTGATGAAGGTACTTATTTCACCGAGTACACGACAAGGCCTTGCAGTTTGTTTGCTCAGTTGATACTTGCACGATTTATTTGTTTCAGACAACTACTTGCAAGCGTACGGAAGTCTGATGAGCGCTCGTCAGGCTCAGGCGGAGGTATTCCGCATGAATGATGGTATCAAACATCAAGAGGCTATGTCATCCGTTGCACTTACTGAGGGTCAACTTGTCAGTGCCCGCTTTTTCATCTGTCCATCGCTTCATCAGGAACTGATGGTAAAATGTTCATCATGTTTATAAGTATGAATTATACCTCGTTATTATTATACAGACCATGTCTTATTCGATAATTTTGCATTTGTAGGCACTATACCATAACCTGATAAGCGGCAGTGACAGCCAAAACCAGCTCAATGAGGTCAGCCGTGCTTTCCTCAGAGAGGTTGAGCGTAAGAGGTCCTTATTTCTTGCCGCCATTGAGCCTCTGACTCCAACGATCGATGTCGTGAGAAATGAGATGAACCGCATGAGCATCCAGGCTTCCAACACCTTCAACCAGATGTACAATGAGAACCACTTCCATATGCGCACTATCCACCAGACTCTCTCAGGGCACTATGCTAATATGTCGTAAGTATAACACAAAACCATCTCGTAAAACCAATGTTGGTGTTTGTACTTTGATTTAAGTATTTTGTCAATGAATGTGGCAAATATAATTCGTAAGCAACTTCTTATCTACTGAGCGATATATGTTCCAGTGCCCGTATGCAGTACCACTTGACAAATGCTCAAATACAGTTTGAAGCTGTTTGGAGCAAGTACAGCAATGCCAGTAGAGATGTTGTCGTTGAATTCTTTTCCAAACTGGTGCATATGTTCAACGATTACAGCCCCATCATGAACAATATCCTTATCAACGTTCGGGATGCTTTTCTTTGTGAGTTAATGAATTAGCACATTACTCGTTTATGTATATTGCATATGCAGTCACTATACTAGGTATGCATATTTGGCGAAGAATTCTTACATTGTTTGCTGTTTGGTGATGAAGATGGAATTGAGACCGTGCAAAACAACCCATCTCTGAAATGGGCCTGGAATAAGTGGCAGTCATTTGATATGGATGCATTGATGCAACCAATTAGCATGGTACGCGACTACGCTATGTCTCGCTACTCACCTGCAGTGGATAGTGTCAAGGCCTTGTATGCGTATGCCAACACCTTCCCTGAGACCAAGTACATCGTCGCCCATGCGAAGAGAGTCTACCTCAGGGTATGATTGCAATTCTATTTTAAATTAGATCCTGATTGCCTGGCGTGTTTTTGGAGTTCCCATTGCATTAACAAAAATATTAGGCTTAGTGGTCAGATGTATTGCCTTTAATGTTCCAGAGCAAATTTGCTATCGAGTACCTGGAGCTGATTGAACGCATGAAACACCTCATTTATGAACTGCATCAAATCAACTTTGACACCTATCGGGCTGATTTGGTGGAGAAGATCCGCAACTACCTACAGCTTGAACGCACTCGTTGGACAGTGTGGAGCCCTGCTACAGGAGAAACCGGATTCGACATCTTCTGGCCATTCCATTGGGACGACCTAAAACATTTGGATCGTCTGCAGGCCATCTGGAATATAGACGTTTTCAGCTACCTGACTATGGCTAAAGACCAAATCATTCTGTATATGCCACATCCAGAATTCCAACTTAGCGACTTCTACTACAAGTACAAGCCCTCTACCGATGTCATCAACTGGATACCCCCATTCAAGAGTGCGAACGGTTTCCATTAGCTTTTTCTATTGCTTCTAATGTTTATATGTAATACCAACTTGTAACTGTGGTGATTGTTGTTTCCAGGTCGTGCTGCTATTGTCGGTGACCAGCATTATATGACATTCGATAGGAAATTCTACGAGTTCGCTGGTGAATGCAGCTACCTTCTGGCCCATGATTTCATTGACGGAGCTTTCAGCGTTGTTGTCAACTACAGAAGCGGCAGCGATGGTGCCTCAAGAAGGAGCATCACGGTATTCTCAAATAACAAGCAGGTTGAGGTTCTTCCTGACGCTCGGGTCATCGTAGATGGAACACGTGTTGAGATGCCACTGACCTTCCAGAACACAACCATCATGCGCATGGGTAACGTCATCCGCATTGACAACACCAAGGGTGTCACAGTTGACTGCCACCTGATCCAGAATCGCTGCACGGTCAACGTGACAGGATGGTACTTCAGCAAGACTGCTGGCATGTTTGGCACGTATAACAACGAACCTGCCGATGATCTCATGATGTCTGGAAACAGAATTGCTTCCGATCTGGCCCAATTTGCTGACAGCTGGACCACCGGATCCCGTTGCACAGCCGTCAATCGCGCCCGTGTTGTAACAGCTGCTCCTGATACCCAGCAACACCTTGTCTGCGCCAACCTGTTTGAGAGCACCATGTCCACCATGAGACCATGCTTCAAAGTCGTGGATCCTGCTCCATTTATGACAATGTGCGTCAATGATATTGCCACAAACGTCAACCAACAGACTGCTGAACTGGACACCTGCAGAATCGCCGCCTTTTATGTAGATGAGTGCAGACGAGAAGGAGTCCCTGTCCGTGTCCCAAAAACATGTGGTATGTTACTATTTGACAAAAAGTCAATATGAAGTAGGTGACGCTGATATCAGAAGAATCAATTCTATCATGTTAGTGTATATGTGTATATTGAACCTGTTCTAGTGCGATGCGAGGTCGAGAGTCTGCAGACTGAGGTGTCTGAGGGTCAGAACATCACATTGAGAGGTGACAGCATCCCCCAGTCTGCCGATGTAGTCTTTGTTGTCCAACACGCCAGCTGCAACCAAGAAGTACTAAATATGATCAAGGCCAGTTCCGAAGAGCTTGATACTGCTTTCCTTGCCAAGAATATCAGAACGAACCGCTTTGCTATCGTTGGCTATGGTGCTGAAGGCAGACTTAATGATCCTCATGTGCATACCATGGATGGCCAGATCTTTAACACTCACGACAAGATTGTTTATGGTCTGGACAACTTTGAGCGAGAAGCTTCCCCCAATGCTGATGCCTTTGCTGCCTTGCGTTATGCTGCCAAATTACCTTTCCGCGCTGGTGTTTCCAAGACCTTGGTTCTGGTGCCATGCAGTAACTGCACGGAGGCGACTGTAGGATATGGTGAGATCCAGCAGTCACTGAAGAAACTTAGCGTCAACCTTCATGTTCTCATGCCACATACATTTGAGTTGGCCAAGGATAAGGATGTCGTCTCTGCATACATCTTCGGTGAGTTGCAAGATGCGTATTGAGCGCAATTGAGCATGTTTATCATTTCAATTGATGAATAAAACATTGGCCGTCCATGAATAATTAAGGAGCATAATTCTGTGTTTTCCTTGTCAGGTGCTGATAGCGAACGTGTGTTTACTCGTCGTGATGCTGGCAGTTCCGAGCTGGAAGGCGACCGCGAGCTCCGCCAACAACTCATGGTTCCCAAAGACCTCTGTGCTGCCCTTGCCATGGAAACTGAAGGTTCAGTCTTCAACGCCCTACAGTGGACTGAGAGCCGACCCTACATGCAGAAGCGTTTTGTTGATGTACTCGTACGGCTTATCGCCCAGAAAGGTGTGCCAGAAGAATGCCAGAACTGTGATTGCGTGGCTGATGAGACAGGCGTAGGCAAGACCGTATGTCAAACGTGCAAAAGCACCCAGTCCCTTTTCTCCTTTCTACCCGGGTTTGGAGAGTCTGGTGATATGATTGTTGAGGCAGAAACCACCACGAAAGAGACTAACGTGCCGGAATTTAACTACGAGGTGATTATCAACATTACATTGGCCAGTATTCGTGACTGAAGCATTTGATGTGACGTATGAATTGAAACTATGCTATTCTTTATTGTTTGTATTATGTCTTCAGGAAACCACACAAAACCCAAAGCGTCAAAGTAAACCAAAGAGGAACAGGGTTAAGTCTAGGAAGAGGGCCAGACCTACATAAACCAAGACATTTCCGCTTTAACCGACATGGACAATGCAATTGATCCAGTGCAGAATCTATCAATTTATTAGCCTTGACTAATTTTATTGTTAATTTATTTATATATTTATTGTCGTGCAAAAAGTTCCTGTTTTCGTTTTAGTTTACCCAACATGTTGTCTGAATTGTTTTTGCTTCGATTTCTTGTTCAATTCTCTTTCCATTAAACTGAAATAAATTTGAATCATTTCAGCAACAAATTTGGTAGTCGATGGGTTTCATTCACTCCACTCCACACATCACCAGTTGCAGTTTTTGTACGTGCAATTCGGAAATTGTAGAAATTACAAACACCCGACAGTGTAAGTTCATTTGTACACTCTCGACCACTGACTATATCCGGTCAATCGCAGCATCAACTTCTTAGATCCCAGTGTAATCTTCGCTATTAAAAACTCAATAAATCACAAGATCTCTGCTCCTGTAATTTCTCTGGTTGGTCCCCACTCAAGCAACAACAAGCAGCAACGAAAAACATAACGACAGAGCGCAGTATAAGTTAGAAATTAAAGCATAAGAAGTGGTGGACAAAACGAAATCTCGCATAAGCAATCAGTTGTCATTTTGAAGGATATGTAAATCCATGGGTAGACAATCATCGACAATATGGCAATTATGAATGAACCGCAGGCATAGACCACATACGGAAACAATAAGATATACGATGGTTAAAGTAGATGTGACAGGCGATCCTGTGGCAACATGTTAACGGTTTATCGCCCGATAATATGCCGCTGTCAAGGATGTATGTAATGTCATTTAAGGTTGATGAAACCTTATTCTTTTTCGGTTGAGGTTTATGGAACGCCAAACCATTTTTAACTGTGTCTCAATTGCCGAACCCAGGATATTCAAGCTTGGTCAATTTTAATGAAACGTTTCAATATCCTTGTTGGCAGTATCTATCAGTATAATCTAGCTTGCAGTATGGATTGAATCAGCAATCGAAGCTTGGATAGGAACATATTCATCCATGCTCTGACAAGGATCGATTCCATAGTGGCAAAAATAGTGATAGGGTAGAATATGTCTTCTAACTTAATGAATCTAATCAAATGTGCGACCTTTCTGATTGTCAGCGATTTATAACGTCAATAACGTTATCAGAGTGATACAAATCATTTGACTGAGTTACTGTCGCTCTTGCGAAAATATGTGAACAAGAACACACGACTTGTTATGTAAATGTTAGTAACGATATGTGTTTGTTTCATCATTATAATACGTCCCAACAGGCCTTTCATAATCTAAGTTAGGACCGAAGCGGTCCGTGTTCCATCTCCACCATTGGCCACTGCCTTCATGTGACCTTAGGAGAACGATGCAAAATCAAAGCTAAAAGTTTTTGCTGGTGAATTTATCCTATTGGGGTGCAAAATAAATGACAAATATTAGCCATTTTGCTTTTCCGGGTGATTTTGAGATGGAGGATAAATGGTTCGATATCAGGACGTGACGACATAAATATTATCTCGAGGTCATCAATTTCATCCTCTAATTTCAATAGCTCACGGGGTAGTACAATAATTTCCGTTGTACGATTGGGGTAATCTCTCATGCTGAATCATATCAAGCAATAAACAACGTTTGACCTTCCACCATTGAGCGATTCTAGAACTTAAATTGGTCCTTTAATTGAAAGGAAGTCCAGAAAAGCGTATTGGCAGGATATGTCATTTTATGTAACAATTCGAAACATATAACGGGGTTGACATTCCAATCAGTTAGAAAATGTATACTAATTTTTGGCATGAAGGATGCGTGCATGCTATATTGTTTGAAACTGAATCACTTATCAAATAACACTGATCGAAAAAGTTTGTTAGCACGTCACTAGTGGGAACATGATATTGTTTTGTTACGCCTAAAACCAAGCATCAACCCAAGTAAGCGAATGGCTTTTATATTTTGAAAGCCTGAGAGTAATAGATTGTTTGTGTTAGTGAGCAAGGAAAATTATCAACCATCCTCTCTTTGCAGCCATAACCGAATCTGATTTAGAGATATCTATAGTCCAATGATAAGGTTCTGGTTTTTATGAATAAATTTTAAGTGAGGATGCATGTAAGAGGCATTTGTCTACTACACCCTGCCTGACTGAGGTAGTGTATTTGTGTCCATTACCGGGACACACGATTCACTTGAGTTGACATTTTGATAGGTCCATACTTTTGTCCATTCATTCGTGAATTTGGTACTTCGCTTTGTTCACCGCTATCACTGTCAAATGCTACGTCAATGATGAAAGTGAAACTGCCTTGATCATATTGTTTGTTGGACATGAAATTTCCTTCACAAACGTGTCAATTTATAACACCGCTCGGTTAAAGTAAGTTTCTTCTTGTCCTCTTTGCATGATCATGGCTCGCTATCCCCCGGTTAATTGCATGGAAAATTACATGATTAAACATCGTATCCGGCAATAGTTGTTCTGCTACCCTGGGGCAAAACTTGTAGAACCTGTGCGTAATGAGATACATAGCAAGCTTATTAACAGGACGTTCACCGACGGCTCTATATATCTGAACATACATCTAATTGAGCATATGACTCAATGTAAATGGAACATAACATAGCGTACTTTGTAAGGATGGCATGTTGTTTGTTTGTGCTAGACCGATGTGTGAAAAACATAAACTAATAACATCCAATGCTTATGGATGATTACCGGCGTATCTGAATATCTTGATTAATGTTTGCACCGTGAATTAACGAAACAAGCTTAAGAACTCTGATTTGTAATTAAACTCTGTTACATAAACCAAGATCTTAACCAGTCCGTCAAACGAAAGAGATTATAATAAATAGCACTGGTTCAGATTAGCGGATCATTGCGTCGCTTGACCTGCCCTCATCACGCAGAGCTTTCATCGCAGCGCGGTAGTTTATAATTTGGTATTGTCGGCTAGTTTGTGACAAGTGGTCGATGACACTGTCCAAACATCGCAATAACCCTTATCGACCATCGTCGTCATATCACTTTGGTTCTGAAAGGGGCAAAACCCTCCGATGGCTCTATATTTGCATAATGGACAAGGACACTGCACTCACTGCAAGGAGCTGACCATGTTTACGTAAGCCACGTAAGTCAAGAGTCACGTTGACACATCTCTGAGCTGATGGAGTAGCAATGTAGCTCTGCCCTGAAATGATACAAAGTGTGGCTATTATTGTAGGATATTAGATTTCGCGTCATCTGTATAAGAGCTGACCATGTTTACGTAAGCCACGTCAGGTCAAGAGTCACGTTGACACATCGCTGAGATGATGGAGTGGCAATGTAGCTCTCGGAAAGCTAATGTCCTGGTGCAGGTCGACACATTGCGACGCGTGTAACCCTATGAACTCCTGCTCAGGTTTATGCCGTGTTGTGTTTGCAAAGGAACTGAGTCAACACTACGGAGGTTCTTAATATCACGCACACTTTACAAGTCTTAAAACGAAGGTTTTCTTAAAAGTCATTTGCTTGCCACCCGCTAATCTGGTTGCGTAGCGCTCATCGGGAAGTCACGGTATTATCCCATCTCCCCGGAATCATGCTGAGGCGCGAAATTGTAACACCTGCCGAGCTGTGTCTACTGCGCTTCAGTGTTGTTTACATCAAACAACGGCGAAGTAGGCGGAGCTCTGATTACCAGAGTTAGGAAATTTCTCGCACTACAAATTATCGAAGCACAGCGTCGAAAAAAAAAGATAAATCTCCGAGCTCTCCTATAGTTGAAACCATCATGACAGGCAGCTGAGGCCGAATGGGGGATTAAGGGACTACCTCTCATATTTACAGGTCCCAGGGAGATACCTTACATAACATAGGTTCATGCTAATTATCATTATTAGGAGACAGCGTCGTGCTTGATTATCGCGTGTAGGTGCCATCGCGATAAGTATGTTATCGCATGGTCACGCGGATGATATGGGGAAAAGCACTCGGACGCTCCGCGTCCACGTGTTCTTTCCCCTTATCATCCACGTGACCATGCGATAACTAACACATAATAGTAGCAAACGGGTACAACCACCTCATGATAGCAACAAGCCAGTGACCTGAGAGTAAGGGGTCATGGTATTTCGTTAGACAGGTCTTATAGCAACAATTGACACTCATTTGTCAAGCCCGTACTTCTGTATGGAGATAGTATAGTTCACCTACTAGTTCACTCTATTTATATTTCCCTGTCGAGTAAATCTCACTGTGCACTCTCGTTTAGAATTGAGCTTCACTCACGACAAAGGGGCATATTCACTAACCCGTAAACTGCCATCTGTTACATCCCCTAGGTTTACATAACATGCAGCCGATAGGTGCTTTTTTCGATTTGCTAATCACTAATGTTCTCAATGTGTCATGGGTCACAAAAAGTGACAGCTCACCATATGGCGTTTACTAAACCATTATAATAATGGCACTTCATTCGAAAGGCATTCAGTTTTTATGCCGCAGTATTGACTGCATTATGAACACGCACCGCGTGTTGAATAGCCACCTCACATATATCGTTACCTTATCAAAGCACCCCGTAAGGTCATAGACAAACAAACGGACGATGATGTAAATCAAATGATTAGATTTGTATTTGCGTAACACACTTGCACAAAACTGAGCATTGGGATCCAAAGTCTCTTTGCTTAATACCACGATGTTTGGAAATGTCAAGGTCGATTTACTTGCTTCCAGCTTGCATGGGACGAATAATGTTTAACTCTTGCTGTTGTTCTTTATGCACCTAAAAAAACTTTCGAAATAGCTCTGTAATTTGCTGACTGGTATGAGATCGGAAGGATACAAACAGCTTGGTCTAAGAAGATTCATGTTTCGCTTAAGATATCCACTTCTAAGGCAAGAATCTAAGCATATCGTCAGTCAATGTCACTCGGCGAAGACATTAAACACAATGAATAGCGTAACAGCGACTGTCTTTATGCATACAAGACGCATAGATCCAAGCAAAACCAGAAGCATTGTCAGAATGGATTTTGATGATATACAATGACTGAGTAATCGACGCGCAACAAAATTTGGGTTGACCACTGCTTGCCACGTTCACATACACTGATTAGACCACCCATATGTAGTTGTGATTCTAATATGACGAAACGACTTTATTGCCATTATTTGATTGTGAGCCATGCAGCAGTTAAAACACAACTCATTGTGTACTGATGTTTGGCTACAACTGAATAACGGGGAAAATGATATGGTAGTGAGAATACCTGACAGTGAATGCGCAATTTAATTTCGAGGGTAGCTAGATGTTCATATTCGTCTATTAAGCAGTTTGCAGAAAAATGTAATCATTGTACAACAATACCACATTGAAACACAACTATGACCATTTCAGTTCTATATATGTTATGCAATATGTATACGCCCTTTTCCCTGTAGTGAATGGCTTTGTTTAAGCATTGGCAATATCATGCTAGAAATAGCAATTCCCTAAACGTGGTCATCACATCGTCTCCATCGTTAGAGTGCAAGTTGCAAATAATGCTTATCAGGAAATTCAGGTCAATGCAGTATCGTTATAGATCAATGAAGCTTTAAAGTATTAATGGGATACGCAGACTGCCCTACGCAATCCATCACAAGTGACAATCGAAAAATACAATTAATGATATTTTGTTCTTGTAAAGTTAACAGGCTCCCAAGCTTCCTGCATTATAGATTTATCGTCTAATATAATTGATGTTTCAGATGCACCAGACACTGCAAATTTGAACCCAAAAGACTGCAATTTTGTTGATGGTATATTTGAACATAACAGTTGCATTCGTTCAGAAATCCAGCAAGAATCATAGTTGACCAAAAAACTTCATGCCTCTGGCTGCAATAATAGCAGTCCATCAGCACAAAAAGCATTACTACAGCACCAACGTTCCACCGATCCCATAAAGATGACACCTGGATAAGTAAACAGAATAGGTTAATATTGTTAATGGTGCGAGACACACCAGCCAGTGACACTTTACGCAATTACAGCAACACCAGGCCTGTAAATTATTTTGCAACTGTATCAACGATTCAGTAAAAACCTGGAAACGGTGTTCTTTGAAAGCGAACTTTATCCCACATCTTTTGACAATTTGCAATGGGGCGCACTTTGCTTTTGGTATGAATTGTAACCTAACCTGAGAAGCTTTAGTGATGACAATCAAAGAGTAAAGTCTTGCTTGCATCTGTGCGTCAAACAATTCATCAATGTATCACTTGTAATTTCAAACCATGTGACACTTATGTATACAACGTCATATGTAGACTTTCGTCTTTGACTTTCCCGCCTCACTACAATGACGATCTTGCATAATTATTTGCAGGCTTATATAGGCACATATTTGAATCACTATCAGACCATCAAGATATAAAACAATATTTGTAAATTGGGATGCTCCTATGTGCTATGCCTGTTCACAGTATAATGTTCTAACCAGTCATTTGTTTACCGAATATCTCGCTCCCACCAGTGGTGTTGCAATGTCGGAATGATTCTATGTTTGCAATAAGTTTACAAAAATCGTTTAGGGATTGTTCGGTGGTTCAGATGATTCAACATGAGAGATGACACCTATCATGCAACAGAAATAATTGTAATGAGCTGCTGACAGAATGAATGATATCGAGTTGTTAACATGCGTACATTTCGCCACGTTCTGTTAACAAACCATTTATCCTCCATCTCGAAATCACAATGACAAAGCACAATGGCTGACATTTGTCGTTTTGTACGATGATGAATCCCCGTAAATGCATTCTATTGCATTCCATTGCATTCCATTTGCAGACATTCAGCAGCTTTTACATCTGCTTTCTATTTCTATTTTACATCCAAGGTCACATGAAGGCAGTGATCAATGGCGGAGATGAAACACGACCCTCTTTATCCATTACTTATAATATGAAAGGCCTCTCGTGTAGGAAGATATTGCATTGTGGCACAATATATTAGCAATTAAGCACGATGTTTTGGTGGGTGTGTGGCGACGGGTAACAAGTATATCGTCGACACACAATCATCTTAATATTACATGCCATATATATTAGAAATGCTGAAATTTAATTTTTGCTATGCTTTATTTGTAGTGGAATGCTGCTACTTCTTTACAAAATGAATTCCGCCATCTTTATACCAAGTAAGACACAAACACACATCTCTGGGATTACAGACGAATATATAACATGTAGGGCTCATTGTGGGCGTATCTTATTGCGAGTAACAGAAACTTGCTCAAATATTATGCTTGATCCTGAAATAATCAATTTGCTTACACACAATAAATGACGCTTTGGTAAGTATTTTGTTTTCGTTTGGAGCATTTAATTTTTTTTTTATTCTCTATTGTGAGGCATGTGTTCGTCAAATGAATTACTCAGAGTCACGTAGTCAACAAAATTGAACCCTTTCATTGTTTTTCATACATAATTTAGTGCGAACACGTAGGTGAGGGTAAGTGACGAGCTTCCTGTTGTTTCGTTTCACAAGGCATCCGGAATTACATATGAGCGGTGATACTGACAAGCTCATCTCTGCATTTGCCGGATGAGTGTGGCTAACGTCATTACCGGAGCATAAACATCCGTGTTATGCAATGCTGTTGTAATCTCGCCCCTATATGGTGCCTGTGGTGAATATCAATGACCCTAGCGCTACTGGGCAGCTGTTGGTTATCTTCAAACAAATAACGTAGTCCTACTATATGATAAAGTTTCATGAAGGTCATCCTTAGACAAAACAAACCATAATGTCCAATGTCATAGTATCCCAAGCCTTCAACTTTATAGTGGCCAAGAAGCGTCATATATGCACAAAGCTTCAGTGGAATATTTCGCGAGGTTACGTTAGTCAGAGAAGGCTGAGCAGCAACTAAATACGCACTAGATCTAGTTGCTGTAATCATGCCTTGTTTAGATATTTCCCAAGCTATTAAATAAACAGCATAATCAAGATATATGATCATTTCTCTTATTATTTATAGCGATATATCAATATAGCAAATAGCATAACATGTTCAATGTCTTCAGAAATCACTAGGCACTGGCGCTGAAAAACGAATTTGACTTTAATGCTCGGAGGTGCTACTGGCATTATGCATAGTTGGTGTCGTTTGATCAAAATGTAACTATAGACGCCTGAGCATGGATATTTCTGGCTTTGTCTTCAGGTAAAGTGGTGTTTTTATCCATAAATGACGCTGATATTTAAATCGTTTGCCAGCGATATAGTAATGATATCATTAATGAACTGGTTACATTATATTGGGGTGTCGCATGTGTTGTAAGCTGCAATATTGGCAATTCAACACGACGTTGCACCAACAATGTCCCATTGTAGTCGGGGAATGCATTCTTACTGTGGATGTCTGATTTAACCAGGCAGCAGTTGTCCGTATTCCCTGCATTGTCACCGATATAACATCGTAACAATACATGCCTCACAAAGCAGATGCAGCTGTGTGCATTGCTTGTTGGTGGTGTTTTTGTTGGAGTAATCACTGCAGCTGCAATAAAAGCTCAAGTACTGTATGGGAAGGTGATGCCGTTGGTAGTTTTAGCGTGAAGCGTTGACAGCGTATTGTGCTGGTGTTACAAGGTGAAGTACATCGACTGATTGCGATAGTAAAAGTAAGAGAAGTCATGGCCCTGTGCCAACAACTACCATTGAGCGGTCCGAAGCTTTATCTGTTCTGTTTATCTGACTCGTACGTATCTCGCATGTCAGCACAAATATCACAGAGACTGTATGAATGAATTGAGACATATTACTCATAAGGAGATGGCATCATGTCTAATCGACATCACGGTTCACATATTTGTCTGATCTACTCGGAAATTATGCATGCTGCTGATGCGGTTGTGGTTCACCCGATATGGGCTATGCTATCATGAGCGCTACTAGAATGATGTAAGAAGATATTTAGATGGAAATGAGACATGGCCAGGAATGCTGATGACAAGTGACGTAGTATCATGTAGAGTGCAATAAATTGCCACTCCTTTGACATAGATACTATATTCAGATTGTTTGATATGCAAACGTGCACGTTTGCTATCACGTCACTTACGCTGACATTCAACTGTAAAACTGGAAACAACATTATTTGCATGTGTACACAGAAGATTTTAAGAAACATTGTCATTCTCTTTTGCATTTAATATTAGTATCATATACTGCCTAAACACTCCGTTGACTTGGTTCATTGATTGAGCCCTAAGAATATTCATTCTTGTGTTCAGGCATTGTAGCGGAATGATACATATATTGTGCGGCCCATGTGCCGTATGGAGCGTACCCGGCGTAGCATTAATCTACACATTTCCACTAAGCCATATCTGCTTAGCAGAATCTTACCCATTAACATTCACCTGGAGATGGGACAGGTAGCTTCCTCTGTCTCAATGTGTATTATTATTGTTTGAATATCCTAGTCATCCTATGTTTCCTTATAAATGATAACGGCTGCCTAACGTGCCTTGAGCAATCTGATATTTTATATCCAACCGTGTATCTATGTGCGCCATTAGTCTGACATGCAACTGCTCCGTCTATTGGCACAGAATGTTGAAAGGGGCATTTTTGCAAGAGGATCGGCTCCATTATCATAGCAATAGGCGAATACTGGTAATTTAAGAAGTGCTCTAGGTCGAAGGCAGTAGAAATGATATAAGACAGAACAATAGTAGTAGTAGTAGTAGTAGTAGTAGTAAGTGTAGGTAGTAGTAGTAGTAATGGTGGAAGTAGAATTAGTAGCACTAACAATGTACAACGCACCAAAACACGCGCATGCTCCAAACAAATACTATTAAAGATAAATCAACTTCTCCACAAAGATTTACGCGGGAAGTAAGTTCTTTCAGTCGGAGACTTTCCGTACTGATCAGGTGACATGAATGGGGTGAATATGCGGGAATGCTGCTGTTAATGTTTTCATTTCATCCTGACAAGATCCCCCCCCCCCACACAACCTCTCTATAAGCATGCCTACAATCTATGTATTGCTCCAGCACAACCCTGTACATGTTGCAGTTCTCGTTCGTTTGTAGCGTTTTGCTAAATTGCCTATGCAAGTGCTTTCTCTGAAACGAGCAGTTGCTGTGCTGTTTTATGTATTCATATAAGCCATTATTGGAGTGATAATCTGGCTGTGGGACTATCATGCGATGATTAGTTGGGTAATAGTTTATAAACAGCGCCTGATTACTACAGTCAGGTGATATGCGTATTATTCCAACCTACATAATTCATTCCCTAACCAAACATTCACCATGGCTCCACCATATATTCGCGAGTCGCCTTCGCCTAACCATCATTATGATCATAATTATCATCATAATTATCCCATTGCTCAAGGCACATACCACACGGTATCAACAAGGCAATTAGTCACTGATTAGGATATGCGAATTGTAATATTTGTCTTATTAAGATTGCATGTTTGGTACATCCATATTTAAAATGTGCTCTCTCAGACGGGAAGCTGAGGATTAAGATGTGCTGTGAGGTGAGTGACAATCAAATGAAACATTAGTCAGTTGCTTTATTGCAAGGAGGCATGTCGTCTGTTTTCGGTCGACGTGGTGTTGCAAAATAGCGATGCCATTTGCTCTCGTTGACTTGACACAAAATATGACAGGGCTTTCTTGTATTGAACCAATCCACACAGTTGGGCATTGCTGTTCATCGTGACTACAAACTCGATCACTGATGCCTTGATCAATAATTACCTTATACAAGGAGACTACAAAACCTCTTGGTTAAAGGAATTGCTAATTTGACAACCAACTGCTCTGAGTGGTTCCCCTAGGGAACGCTCTATAGCTCAGCAACTTTCACCAACACTAAGACATTCGCATGGAAACCCTTAAGATGAGTAATGAGATTTACTAGAGTGTAGATACTAGAAAAGCAAAGATATCGCTTAATTACACATTCTGAGTTCGTGCAGACTATGACCACTTTTCCGGCTTGTCTGCTGATTTATGATAATGGCCTTGTCTTGGTTTTGAAAGATGTTTCGAATGTTGCGAGGCAATGCATCAAGTTCGGCATGGAAATAAGCACACCATCCGCAAACCATCGTTGTTATCGAATGTGGCTGCCGCGGTAGTATTGTGCAACAGGGTCAGGGCAACGAATGACGGAGCAATTTGCTACTTTTAAATATTAGATTACTGAATACCACGTAATGTGCACAGAACAAGAATTATAAATCAACATTTGATGTGTAGTGATTATGTTAAGTCTTGGTGAACGGTGCTCGAG
Source organism: Urechis unicinctus (assembly GCA_034190875.2). NCBI lineage: Eukaryota > Metazoa > Annelida > Polychaeta > Xenopneusta > Urechidae > Urechis > Urechis unicinctus. Next base: position 31,333,228 of record CM067350.1, on the reverse strand, counting down.
TCTGCATATGGAGGCTTTGTGATTGCATTCTAGCAGCATCCCATAAAAGTGAAATTAACAACCTATTAAGGATAAACGGCGGTAAGAACGAATTTAAGCTGTCTAATGAAAACTAGCTCTTGAATGTTTACAATAGGGTATAGGCCATACATAATGGCTTAACTTAAGATACCTTTACAAATGTCAGATCAATATTTCCAGCTTCAATGTTTAGAGCCACATAGAGATAACACACTAAGGAAAGCGATGTTTGCCGTCTGTACTTGCATTGGTACATTCGAATACAGATTGATATTGTTTGGATCCACTTCGTCTCGATGCACGGGATCACCTTGATGAGTGGTTGGACTCCATGTGTAGTTCACCTGACTGGCAGATATATCCAACACTATGCTTTAAAGTCGATGTGTTTCAGTGTACAATTTGCACGCATCATGACAAATGTCGTCAGCCGGTTTGTGCGGCGGTCTTGCCTGCTTGGAAGATTGAATGACAAATTACTCACCTCAGCAGTCATTGATGTGCCAAGGGCGAGGCTTTGAGTGCTTGGGTTAGTTCTGAGAGAAACGTTTTACCCCATATTTGCATCCATATGGTGAATGAGACCTTTCGTTTTGTAATATCGGCTCTTGGCTGTTTGATATACGTATCCAACTGTGTCAGGTATCGTTACAGTAATGTGTGCTTTCGAGAATATTAGAAGATTGCCTAAAAGCTATGCTGGGGACATTATTCTTTTCACACTTGAGCTGAATAGCTAAACATTAGTTTATTCAACATAGGTCATTTTCGTGAATGCGAATAGATCCGTTGGATGCAATGTCTCTTGATTTTGAAGCATCATACACTTTAGCCTAGGCGGGTAGAGGTCATGATCAACCCCACTTCACTCGTTGACGCTAGCAGTTACTAAAGAGTAAAATAACTTAGTTCGGAGGCCACATACAATAAACATTTCACCAGATTGCGGCAAGTTTTAACGCACTCGTGAGGACGCTATTTGATTCTAGATTCAAGACAGGTTAAGCTGCAATATAAGCTTTTCATGCACGCACGCAACCCCCACACCCATTCTCACACACCCGCACCCACACACTCACACCCACACAGCCACACCAAAGCACCTACACCCACAAACGCCCACCCACCAACACCCCCATCACCCATCCAAAACCACACCAACACACTCACACCCACACACCCGCAGCATCCTGCACCCACACCCACACCAACCCACCCATACAACCACCCACCCACCCACACACACGGACGCACGCGCGCACACACATACATACATGCCTACATAAGATTTACAGAAGGGCTACATCTATTGCTTATGCGTGATGACAATCTTGTCTGAATATCTCGATTTTTGTAAGTTCCGTAAATTGACTAAAAACAGGCCAACATCGCTTTTCAAGTGGTCATAAATGATAACTGCAAAGTTATCATAGGCTAAACCATTACAATGGATGTTATCCAAATTCACCGTTGGTTTTCTTTGGACAGCTTAAATTGGTTCTTGCCCACATTGGTGCGAACGATAAATGCATGATTTGAATTTTAACACCAGCTGAATCTAATTATGATTGATCATTTGAACGTTATAGAAAGGGGCTCCCTATTTTAAAACGAACATTGAATAAACACATCTTGTGGTGAAAAGGAACAGCGTGGCTTGGGTCGTTATACTTTATCTGCTTGGGTGCTTCCTTATATAAGCAATGTGGTTGATATCCGTCGTTGTCCCAAATAGACATTGAATGACGATCAGCGTTCATTCTGGTCAGCATACCGTGGCTGGCGAGATGTAATTGCTCAAATGAGCCATGTACCGCTTTGTTGGCATTCTTCTGCTTCATTGATTTTGATCATATGACAAATATGACGTTAAGCCCTAATAGATAATTTGTTTCACATTAATAGGACGCTACTAGCACTGAAGGACCAGAAGCACAAAACATAATGTAATGGTGATATAACTGAAAATAAAAAAGCGCGTTAATGCTACCCTGTCGGGCTGCTATGACTTTATTAGAGCTGTTTAGAAAAAAAGAAAACTTTTCAGAGAAATTCCGTCTCTTGTACATAAACAATAGCATGTCATCACACAGCTTTGATTAGTTTTAAAATATGTTAGAGCTATTTTTCATAGAATTGCTCCATTTTGCCAGTAAATGTATTTTAACACTGTAATATAAAACGAAATACCATCAAATAACACAGTTTTAGGGCATTATTGGAAGGCCGTAGGGAGGCACATTGGCAAGGTGTTTTTCTCACGAGCATTGATATTCGACATATGTAGCGAATCATCTTCCTGTTGACGTCCCGCATCCGGAGGAGGCCCGCCCCATATGGAGACGACACGAGATAGAAGGAGATGCAAGGATTATACATTCACCACACGCAAAATATTGAATTACTACTTCTTTTGTTGCATGCAGTAACACTATATACAAAAGAAGCAACTTGCTCCGTTATACACTGAGATTATGTGAGCGTTTTTTCTATCGCTCTGATCCGGGGTTTTAATGTAATAGCGTAGCGTAGGCAGTAACCATCGATAGCAACGACGGTTTGCCAATGTTATCTTACGTTTTGCCATGCCATACTTTGATGCATTACCTAGCAGCAGCTTTAAATCCTTCAAAACTTCAAAGAGAGGCCATTCTAATTACATTGCCGCAGAAAAGTAATCGTTCACTTCATGAACACAGCATACGTAATTCAGCGATATTGTTGCTAATCTACAGCAATACTCTAATCATAATAGTCTCGAATAAGTATCTCCGTTCAAGTGTTGTAGTCGCTCATTACTTTGAACACTAAATATAGATTCCTATTAACACAAGCCAACAAGGTTGATGCAGGACTGTGAATACATAAGCAATCTCTTAGTATATGTACAGCAATATCTACATCAGGTCCACGTATTCTTTGATTCTAATGTCAGTATCTTCATCATTAACCAAGAGTTTATGTAGCATTTAAGTCCATAAAAAAACGATACGGTAACTGACTAGTGTATTACTGGTGTCATTAACAATTCAGCCCCGCGACCCATTCAGCAACTTCCTGCGCGAGGGAATACATCTAAAATAGCCTTTACCAATCTAATTCGCCATATTAATTAAGCGAGCATCACAACTGCGCATATCCTGATCCGTGATTTATTGCTTGTGGGATAGCAATAAGTCCAAGCAATGTATCCAATGCCCTCCGCTTGCAACTGTAATATCTGGCTACAGCCTTGGGTATTAGTTTAACCGATATAGCGTAATCATATTGATGGTTAATGTCGGTGGCCTAATACATGAGTGGGAAATGACGAGTGAATATGGTGGGGCCATGGTGAATGGATGGTTGAGGCAAGAATGATGCTTAATGAACAAATACGCACAACACTTAGTTGTAGTAATCAGGTGTTGTTTTTCTTGTATTACCTCAAAAATTATGATTAATAGCATAATGACACCGTGTGATCATAATGCTGTTTGTTGAGCGTTGCTAGTTCCACTACTACAACTACTACAGCAACTACTACTACTACTACTTCAACTACTTCTACCATTACTACTACTTCTGCTAGTAATACTGCTACTATTATTGCTACTATTACTGCGACTATTACTGCTACCATTATATACTACAATTGCTGCTTCAGCTACCACTACATATACCCCTCCTTCTACCAGCACTATAACTATAACTGCTACTATTGCTACTACTACTACTACTACTACTTCTACTTCTACTTCTACTACTTCTGCTACTATCAGTTCTTCTTCCGCTTCAACAAGCTACTACTTCATCTGCCCCTAACACGTCTTATTCTATTACATAGCTACTACCACAACAACTACTTAATCAACCACTAAGCCACTTAATGTACCAATGAAAGTATTCACTGATTACTAAGATAACAAAACCCGCCTCCTTGCAAAAAAGAACCTCTTCCACCACTATTCGCAGATTGATAAAACCTGATAGACCAGTTTCATGGCTGTCGTCATGGCGCTCATAGACACATTGTCGGCACAAATATGAGATTGCTCAGAACGGTCGCTATCATTTATAATGAAATATGGGTTGACTTGGATATTCAAAGTCACACGTTATTCGTCGCGTGACAGGAGGACATATGATACTTATGGAAGCATTCAAGTGAGACATCCGGCGGCACAGACACAAACGACGAATATATTAGGCCATATTCAGCCAAAGGTCACAATCGTTCTAAAATGTCGGCGTAACACCTGAACACATTGGCCAATTCCCATTATTTTCCTGAACTGTCAAAGTCGAATGATTACTACAAGAACATGAGCTGATGCACTGTTATCAACTATTATGCTGTTTATCACAATATCTTCGGTAATATCCGACATCAAGACCCGATGAGATCAACCTGATGTCATACGTACTTCGTTTCAACTTTTTCCTCATCCGACTCCTTTCTCGTGCGGCTTAGTACAACCATGCACAAGTGTACACTATTTGTCTACCATGAATCGTATTGCCTCAACCAATCATTCGCTATGATCCCATCCTATCTGCACCAGTCGCCTTCCACTCAACCTACATTAACCAATACTCAAACCACCATTTATTCCTAGTCATCGCAATGTCTAAAGCTGCAGCATGATATCATGTCTGCGACTGGAGGTAACATGGTAGACATCTTGACCTTATTTTGATTGTAATTTATTACTGAGGAAGAGCTACGCAGTTCTGATCCTTGCTTAATTGAAATGGTGTGTTTGGTTAATTAGAATGGTAATTTCCATTTCAAATGCGCTCCCTCGGGTAGGTAAAGTTTGAATGGTATGAGGTGCAGAGTCATTGGATTCGCCACGGCGGCATTCATCTGATGCAGTATTGCCAAAGGTCAAATTATAAAACAATGCTGAGGTTCGTAAATAATTTCACCCATCCGCACTCTTGACTGAATTACCACATTGAAAAAACATGCATGCTTCAAATATTCATTTTGCCTTACAACAATTTTTATAGTGAATACACTGCTGCAAATGACTTTACCAAGATGTTTTCATTTGTTGTTCCACTTAAACATGGGATATCACCGATATATTATTATTTCCCATACAGGTAGCATTTGGGAAGCTGCTGGCCCAGAGGAAGCAGATGTGAAATCAGGTTCTTGCGTTAACCCTTGAAGCATGAGCAAATGGCTAGATAGTCTTGTTTGTTTTGATTGGTAATTAGATCTTGTGGCATCATTTACGCAGATGTCTCTTTAAGGTATTGGTACGGGCGCTAAGTGTAGTTTGTGCATTGCATTAACTGTTTTCCCCCAAAAAGTAAATAGATCTGATTTATCAAGAAAATCATGCCAACAAATCGTATTGATATCACCGGCCTATCAAACACTTAAGCCAACCTCTGCTTCAGCATCATTAATAACATCTTAACTAATATTGCAGCAAAAATCATAGTTCCAAAGCTCAAGCATGTGTGGTTATCATAGCTGCCAAACTTGCTTATCTCAACTGTAATATATTGCCTGCATTATTTGTGCCTGGTGTAAAATAAAACTGATACCCAAGCGGGTGTCAGTATTCTTTCAGCTAGCTACACCAGGGTTGTTTTTGAAGTAACATATTTCTTTGTCCGAGAGACATTGAATGCCGATCTGTGAATTATCGCTATCACCATAGAATAAGCTTGTAAGCTGCGGATGAGATTGTGCAGAATTGTGTTGCAATCACCGTTTTCTTGATTTGCGAGCGAGTTGATAGTCACACATCAGTTAATTCCCTGATGGCGTTTGTGTGCCTGGGAGACAGAAAGTCATTAAATAGTTCTGTCCTCAAGAACTACCCCCAAACACTTGAGCCTGACTGCCTAATTACGTCAGCCAGGGCTATATCTTGAGCTGATGTTATGTGGCTTGTGTCGTCCCGACGGTAACAATCCGGAAGACTTTCTCTCAAGGTACTACCAGTACACAAAGGCACAAGCGGGCAAATTGTAGGGATTTACTCTCATAAACACGCTGAGGCTATCAGCTATGCGTATTATTAGGTTCACATACAAAGGCTCATTCATGCGACTGCGGTAATTTTACGGGGAATGCAAACACAAGAACGACTACACTGCAATATTAACTGCTCTTACGCATTGACTTAATGACAAGTCCTTCACTTCCGTAGACATTCGTTGATGTATGGATAATCGCCCCGCAACACCGCCGAGGGACTGGTGCGCAATAATGACCAAATGTTTGCGGCGTATGGTCGTAAACATGAGGTTATCCTTAGAAATAAGATTTCCGATTAGAAACTAAAGCCTCGTAGAGCGATGCCATGGCGTGTGCCTTTTGAGAAGGGATGCGGGTAACTACTGCGAATGATGTGCTACAACTCCTCTGTTTTATAAGCGATTATAAATCATCATCCAGATGCTACTCAAAGTGCGCATTTTGTTTGTGTAACTAGTTCACAATAAAATGTGCATACATTACATCATGGCGAAAAGAATAATGAATTCCGTTGTTGTTGTGGTTCTGAGTAAAATAGCCGTCGCACGAACCCGGAATTACAAGTTACCACATCTTTTATTGATTTTGGTATATTGAAAAGGAGCGTTGTGCTAAAGCGATTATCGAGAATGCCTAAGTCAGGGTCATATAGATGATGGAGAAAGTTACTTAGGCTTAAATATAAGTGGGCAAAGAACCATATATGTAATGTATTAGTCAGTTACCAAAGTAATTGTTATCTTGGTCAGCCCGTTTGATTGCTTGAATGTATGTTTGCTTAAAATTATCTATTTCGCGATACAGGTCTTACGTTTTTATATATTTTTTTGCTGTGATCTTGACCTCAAACTAAGGACAAGATAACTGAAAATGTGGAAATCTGTTATCCTACTTATCTTCGTGGAAAACAGTACAAAGAAGTAAAAGTTGACATATTCTTGTAGCTCTATACAATATCAAACTTTAATTATGTACATGTTATTGTTAAAATTATTATAGTTTTCCCGGTCGCCCGAAATTGGGGTTCTAGTCCGTATGTTAAAAGAAAATTGTTAAAATTTTCGAACGCTCACACAATCTATTTTATTCATTCGATGTCACTAAATATTGGATCAAATAGTGTCCGTAACAGCGTCAATCATATAGTACAATTTTACAGGTGACAGGTTTAATTATCAATATATCCGTGCGTAACCTCTCAACTGTAATAAAGTTTACATGTTCTGGAAACTGATTTAGATTGAGAACTTTAGACAAATATTTGCAAATTGTCAAAAATGCATTGCCTTCCTAAGTGCAGCAGGTTAAAGATTTATGGTAGCCTTAATCTGACCGTTTTTTTCAATTCATTATACATTAGCCAATTATCTTTTAACATTTTCGGGTAGCTAAAACTGATAGCAAACTGTTATGATCGACATGTTTTGTAATAATAGAAGTCGACTTCCATACGCCGTTGAATTATAACATTTTGACCGTACCATTTTTTCATAAACATTTTTGATCACTAATAAAATTGAAGATATCTACTGCTACTAATGATGATCTATTTAGTCATCATCATCACTGCCATCCTTTATCAACATCATCATCGTCACATGAATTAGTCAATGTTGCTTATCGTGAATTTTCATGGAGATGATTGTGGTAACAATTATAGTGGAGATTACAATTATGATGATGATGATGATGATGATGATGATGATGATGATGATGATGATGATGATTAAAAAAATATAATAGCTCACCAAGTTCATACATTTCCAGATGCAACTTATTCCGTAACTAGCTGTTGGGAAAGCCATTACTTTTCTGTGTATCGAACCAAATGACAAACATCACACAGCAAATTAAGTATACAAATCACTAAATAAAAGAATAAATGGCTGCAATCGGTCTCAACTATAATATAACAAATGTTCTGTGTCAGCTCACATCTACCATAACACATTTTGGTTTATTGTGGATATGTTGTGCAACAATGCAATACCTTCCCACACCAGCAGGCATTTCATTTCCTAAGTAATAGGCAAAGTGGATCGTGTTTTAGCTTCACAATTGATCACTACCTTCATGTGACCTTCAATGTTAGATCGAAATCAAAGGCAGTGCTAACGCAGCTAAATTTCTGCACAAGGAATGCATGAAAAATCACTGCGCACATTCGTCATCTTCCAGTAATCGTCTGGCGAATAGAATTTATCATTGCATCTGAAAGCAAGAAATTGAAGCTTAGATTCGGGGAGTTGAAGTACTCTAACTCATTTACTGACTTTGCATGTGGGTTTTATAATTGCATCGCAGCAATTTATGACGTACCAACACACAGTGAGCTCCAGTTTCAAGTATCAACCACGTAAGATGAGGATAGCTTTGACAGGCAATTGTATTTCAGGATGTTACTAATCATCAACATGGCAGCCATGTTATTAATACGCTTGATGTTTCTCGCCTTGTTAGCTACATCAACTTCAAAGCCTACTTATCCGTATATCATCCTCATTGGATCTATAGTATGTCGGCGCTGTCACAATGTACCGCATGTGAATGATCGTGTTGTTGCTACCAGCAATACGTGAAATATTTCCCCACTATAACGCATATTGAATTTCTAAACGAATGCAATTTCATGTAGTTCAATTGTTTGTCTCTCAGTAGATCTTCCAAATTGCAGGCTATTGATTAAAGTTGCTACATTTGTTATTTTCTGAGTATTGGCACGTGCTCGTCGTGCGCAAGCACTGCAGTTTTACTCATTGATTGTAAATTGTGTTAAGACTTTCATGATCATAGCCCTTAATTTATATCAAGCTGCAATGAATAGCATTAACTTAATAAATAAAACGCTGATGGGACAATTGAGTGATTATGGTTAGTGTTTTTGCAATCTTCTTTTGGAGCATAATTGCCCTCCTGGTGAGCACCAAAACTTTCGAACTATTTTGCGTCTGTATTTTCAGCTACCCTCAATATCGCGTCAATTTCCCCTTGTTTTAGTAGAGGAAACCCTGCACCAGAGTAAAGCGATATATTTCTGGTTTTGGCAGGTAGAATGCAACCTGATGTCAGGTGTGCTTGGCATAACCGATACCTTGGAGAGGAAAGTTTACTTAGCACAACAATTTGGCTATGGCATTTATTCCAAATATTACCCGCACAACCTAATACGCTCTCATGTATAAGTCAATTTTGGATAGGTGCGTGTGGTTTTGTTTACAACAGAGATTAATCTCCTTTCCAGAGAGACTTTTGAGGTTCTCGGATTAGTGTGTGGTGGTATGTTGCCCAGTGACACCTTATCCTGATTGCGGGCAACCCATCTCGATATTTTTCTTTAACCACGCTTGGTCGTGAGCAATATTGCCATAACCCATCAATCAGTTGGCCTGTCATTGGCAACCCAGAGACGGGACCAGAATATAGATTGTTCCTTATAGGGACGCACTGAAACTTAACATCCCGCCATAGACCTATACCTAGGAGCCGGCATGGCTAATTGTACTGCTATAATACATGCATTCAAAATATCATGATAGTCATGGAAGTCGTCTTGATGTGCTACACAACACGGATCATTACATATCGGCGCGTCTTGCGGTTTGTCTATATTAGAAAACAACCTTACGTACACGCTTGCAAAGAATCTTTAGCAAGATTCAATACAGGAATGGTGCAATGATTATCGGGATAACGCTAGGCATACAGCCAAACAGGTCAGACATACATGTCCTAGCCACGTCCTGACAACGTCTTTTCAATAAAGATCGTTTCATTAACGCCATCCGAGGAAGTGCAGTTGTGACAGGGCCATCAGCGTTAAACTCGCCTCCTAACAATACATGCAACCTGACTGTGCAACCCAATTAACATGCTCCATTACCTAAATACATCACCATATTATCCGTTGTTACAATGAGTTGAATAATCTCATTGCACAATGAGCACAATTGTTTGATCAGGCAATCTGATTATGCAAGCACAGAGCCTTTTACATACTGTAACGAGTAAGACTACAGTGCAATTAAAATACTTCTTGTGTGCAATAGCACAGAACTGCACTCCACTTTTTCAATTATTTCATCAAGCTCCGTCGTAGCTTATTGGATAGGTTTCACAAGTTGTGGCCTTAGGAATGCGTTCGCAACGGCAACTGCAAATGCAGGCGCCACTTCTGTATACCGACGATTATGTTCTGTATAGCTTTTTCTATCCCAGGCTTATAAGCCGAAGCCCGCTGTCTTATGAATCACGACAGCACCGTGTCTTCTCCCACTTTCCATAAACACTGGTATGTTCCTCTCGTGTATTAAATTCCTAGAAGGCTTTCAATGTGCTGTCCGTCAGCGAGTTTGTGTCATGTACGTCAGCACCGGATCGATGCTTACTTCTTTGTTGAACGTCTCTCCGAACTCTCAATTCCAAAATAGTAGTCATGCCTATTCCTATGTATACTGGTATATTGTGACCAGAAAAAGCGAAGAATCCTCATCGACGAGAGAATCACGTCGTATTAACAGCACAAAATGACCACGTATGATATCCATGACAGGCGACGAAAATACCACATCGTTGTTTTTCAATTAAGTCTTTGATTTGATGTAATGCGCATTGCTGCTATCGACTATTGTAATGATGGGTGTTGCGTCATGGTTAGGTTTCAATATGTCTGAGGTTATTATTGAACACGTGCTCACAGCTCTGTCCATACAGTAACATGTTAATGACATTGAAATTGATTTATCTGGGCTTCAAATAACTGTCGTCGTCGTTGAGAAAAACATGTTTGCCTAGTGCCTGGATGTAATTATTGCCGTCGCGTGTGGTAGATCACTCCCGTGTCGTTGATGCTGTGGGGCACTTGATATCACCGTGGAACCGTTTTGGGGTTGCTGTCCTCTCGCTTTATAAACCTTGGCATATTTAGCTCATGAGTTACAAAATAACAGGAAACACTTCTTCTTTGATGGCATATCAGAGAATGGTTTAGAAAGATGGAAAGGTTTGGGGTTAGGGGTGGACATTCCGGCCAGTCGCTGAAGGCAACGACACGTGATTGGTAGTTGGACAGCAGTACAAGTCGATTATAACAACGCTCTGTCTCAGTCACAACATGATCAGTATCGAGTCAATATGGCCGAGATGGGGCCATGGCTATTTTGTTGCAATTGTGGAAGCCAAGAAGCAGCAGCAACAAGGCTTCTGGCAATATTGCAGCAGACAGATTAGCATCACAACCTATTCATCCTGTGCCGTCGCCAGATAACTAACTTTATTTAGCCTTTACCGTTCTAATGTTGCAACTAATTATCCTTTAATAAGTGATTAATTACTGAAAGGAATAAAAAGTACCTAACGCCCGCCGTAAACAGTTTTGATAGCTAGCAACATCCTCTGACATAGCGATAATTGTGAATGCATGGTTGAGACAAGATGGATTTATGCCCTACCAATAGTGTCTCATTTCACAAAGTCTGTACTCGTTTCTGACATTGACCTCATCGTTAGTAGTGTTTCGATCCCTACATTTCATTAACTTGTCAGTGATAGTGTGTGACATTATATATGTTCGAGATTCACCAGAAATGTGATGCTGGGTGTGATGTATTTGGTGATACTATATGGGTCGCCATTAGCCGCTAGTGTCAGCGGATGTGTCGATGTTTGGGATGGACCCATCAGGGAGGTCATTTTGAGTACGGTAGCATACTTTTACTATTGCAAATACTATTGTATTGGTCGCATGGCTAGGTATGCGATCAATTTGTTAGGAGCCATAATGACGAAGATCGACGCATTAATTAAATATCAAGTAAGCACATGCACCAAATTGTAATAGCATGAGCATGATTAAGCGCATGCCGCCGTAACTGAATATTCTAATAAAGGCAAACACTTTATTGCTTCAGTGAAGTGTCACACTTATTTGGTTACCACCCTGACAAGCTTAGCCGTGTCAGAATATTTAGCTGAGGTTGTGGGCACTTAAACGAATTATGCCACTTATTGTTTCCCATGCATTTTTCTTGCCTTAGCATAGCAGTTACCATCATCCCTTTATAGCCTTCCAACGCAAACTCAATTGATCAAGCTTATTGTCGCTATATCTACAGCCTTTGCTAGATAACAAAGCTGCATACGAAAAGCACGTGATAATGTGCTTAACTTGTTATTCTACAAGTTATTAATCATTGATAAGGGGAGCTACAGCCTTGATGCTTGGTTAATTTAGAAGGTATGTTATGTAAATTATAATGGTAAAGGCCACCCTCGGCAGGCAGCGGCTTATTGGTCACCTCCTCAGTCTGCTACTTGAGGATAAACCGGCCTTCACATTCGGCCTTGCCTCTCCCTGCTGTGGTGAGATCTCACAACTTTGGCTCTTCATCAAGTAATTGACTCTTTAAAGTTTCTAATGGTCACTGTCACCATATGTCCTATGATGCGGTATACATAATTCGAATGTCGGATTCGGCGAAATTCCTCAAAGGAAAGTTAAAAAAGATTTGATGAGCATTCGTCCCCAGTGTTGATGGTCAAACGTTAAGCGAAGGCACGATCGATGTCATGATTGCAAGACATAACAGCAAGTCGCTCAAGAGGCTCTGCTAAGTTTGTCCACAGACCATGATCGAGCAACAACTGCTGGTGCGGTGCACCCTGGTGATTAACACCCTATCAAAGGTCACTCGATGTAATACCAGAGGAAATATGTTCAACAACCAAGCTTTTCTTAAGACAGATAAAATCATAAAAGCAGTGCTGTGGCTCACACAAATATCTTTTCTTTATTCGTAATCAAGTTGATACCTATGTTGCTACCTGTCTCTCGGCTTAACTGAATAATCACATCGAACAAATATACTTTTAACATAATATTTTGCTTTAAGACACTTCCACAAAAGAAAGAAATATATCCTGTCATTCTCATGACATCAGATAATATTCCGCTTGTGGTGTAAGATCAGTGGCAAACGCTATATTGTTTTAAATCAGCTGCGACCAAACAATTGCCACTCTACACGACCGGACAGATTCTGTGCATTAAGCGTAAGAAGATAGACACTGTATCTCGTAAGCTCTTCTACGATCTGTGACGTGTTATCATCTGCATTAAATTAATTAGTCATGTAAAAAGCTTAGTTGATACGCTAGTCGGATTGATCAACATATGATGGCTTGTTCCGTAATTGAGTGTCTATTTCAAAGTGTTGTTTTATGATTGCTTGTGTGTGAAAACCGTATACAATTAACGCGTCTCTACACTTGAATTGTGAAATAACAACTTCCCAATAAAACTATTTCATATGCATTTAAAAAGTGCAATAATATGTTATACAAGTAGTTACTTATAAAGAAGTTCATAGTTGATAAAGGTAAGAAAGATATTTGATAACAGGAGTACAGCAGCTTCTATCGTAAGCTGAACAAGTGATGACAAACCTCGTTGGTATGGATAATGCTTAGATTAATGATTAAATGCTACTGACATATAAACGAATTGATCTCGGGTAACTAGTTGTGAATTGGCGTTTAGGCACTCTTGGTCAAATGGAATACTCACATACATGGGAGGTCAATTCTGTCTCTGTTACCTGTATCTACATCAACCGCTTACCCGGACTGTGTTTCCCCAGGGTCTTACCCCGACATTATACTCATTGTCATAGGGCGTGACAATGTATTTACAGGATACGTTGATCATATAATCAGTAAAAGCCACAGAATAATAACACAATGGCACGTCATTGGTCTCCCAGCTAGTTTGTGCTGTGGTGAATATCTGTTATGTACCGCTCGTGTCCGTTTACAGTGATGATTTACATGCAGTTTGTACGAACAGCGTTGTCAGCAAGGCGCTTTGTTCAGCTCAGGCGCAGATGCTTCACACCAGCAATAGAAAAAACGGATTTGTGAAAATTGGGCGAAATAACATGATTACCTTTATCGACCACCTTCTTAATATCACTTTGATGCTTATTTGCGTTATTATAATTGATCCCGTCTGCACCTACGTACATTCACTATTGAGTATATTTTTGCATGGGATTACATGTTTTGTTGTTGAATATATTTTCACAAATAATAATTTATGCGTTTTTAAGAATGAAGACCGTCGACAAATTATGTTGCTTTACATATGATTCATAATACATTAAATTTGCATCATATTTGCCCTATTGTACCTAACGCCCGCCGTAAACAGTTTTGATAGCTAGCAACATCCTCTGACATAGCGATAATTGTGAATGCATGGTTGAGACAAGATGGATTTATGCCCTACCAATAGTGTCTCATTTCACAAAGTCTGTACTCGTTTCTGACATTGACCTCATCGTTAGTAGTGTTTCGATCCCTACATTTCATTAACTTGTCAGTGATAGTGTGTGACATTATATATGTTCGAGATTCACCAGAAATGTGATGCTGGGTGTGATGTATTTGGTGATACTATATGGGTCGCCATTAGCCGCTAGTGTCAGCGGATGTGTCGATGTTTGGGATGGACCCATCAGGGAGGTCATTTTGAGTACGGTAGCATACTTTTACTATTGCAAATACTATTGTATTGGTCGCATGGCTAGGTATGCGATCAATTTGTTAGGAGCCATAATGACGAAGATCGACGCATTAATTAAATATCAAGTAAGCACATGCACCAAATTGTAATAGCATGAGCATGATTAAGCGCATGCCGCCGTAACTGAATATTCTAATAAAGGCAAACACTAGCAAAAGATATGTGTTTAGTAAGCCTGGATGATGTGAAAATCAGTGCTTCATTGCTTCAGTGAAGTGTCACACTTATTTGGTTACCACACTGACAAGCTTAGCCGTGTCAGAATATTTAGCTGAGGTTGTGGGCACTTAAACGAATTATGCCACTTATTGTTTCCCATGCATTTTTCTTGCCTTAGCAAAGCAGTTACCATCATCCCTTTATAGCCTTCCAACGCAAACTCAATTGATCAAGCTTATTGTCGCTATATCTACAGCTTTTGTTAGCTAACAAAGCTGCATACGAAAAGCACGTGATAATGTGCTTAACTTGTTATTCTACAAGTTATTAATCATTGATAAGGGGAGCTACAGCCTCAATACTTGGTTAATTTAGAAGGTATGTTATGTAAATTATAATGGTAAAGGCCACTCTCGGCAGGCAGCGGCTTATTGGTCACCTCCTCAGTCTGCTACTTGAGATAAACCGGCCTTCATATTCGGCCTTGCCTCTCCCTGCTGTGGTGAGATCTCACAACTTTGGCTCTTCATCAAGTAATTGACTCTTTAAAGTTTTTGAATGGTCACTGTCATCATATGTCCTATGATGCGGTATACATAATTCGAATGTCGGATTCGACGAAATTCCTCAAAGAAAAGTTAAAAAAGATTTGGTGAGCATTCGTCCCCAGTGTTGGTGGTCAGACGTTAAGCAAAGGCACGATCGATGTCATGATTGCAAGACATAACAGCAAGTCGCTCAAGAGGCTCTGCTAAGTTTGTCCACAGACCATGATCGATCAACAACTGCTGGTGCGGTGCACCCAGGTGATTAACACCCCATCAAAGGTCACTCAATGTAATACCAAAGGAAATATGTTCAACCAAGTTTTTCTTAAGACAAATAAAATCATAAAAGTAGTGCTGTGGCTCAAACAAATATCGTTGTTCGTAATCAAGTGGATACCTATGTTGCTACCTGTCTCTCGGCTTAACCGAATAATCACATCGAACAAATATACTTTGAAAATAATATTTTGCTTTAAGACTTTTCCACGAAAGAAACAAATATATCCTGTCATTCTCATGACATCAGATAATATTCCGCTTGTGGTGTAAAATCAGTGGCAAAGTCTAGGACAGTTTAAAATCAGCCGCGACCAAACAATTGCCACTCTACACGATCTGACATATTGTGTAGCATTAAGCGTAAGAAGATGGACACTGTATCTCGTGAGCTCTTCTACGATCTGTGACGTGTTATCATCTGCATTAAATTAATTAGTCATGTAAGCAGCTTAGTTGATACGATAATATTGTTTTAGAATTGCTTGTGTGTGAAACCCGTATACAATTAACGCGTCTCTACACTTGAATTGTAAAATAACAACTTCCCAATAAAACTATTTCATATGCATTTAAAAAAGTGCAATAATATGTTATACAATTTGTTAATTATAAAGAAGTTCATAGTTAATAAAGGTAAGAAAGATATTTGATAACAGAAGTACAGCAGCTTTTATCGTAAGCTGAACAAGTGATGTCAAACCTCGTCGGTGTGGATAATGCTTAGATTAATGATTAAATGCTACTGACATATAAACGAATTGATCTCCGGTAACTAGTTGTGAATTGGCGTTTAGGCACTCTTGGTCAAATGGAATACTGACACACATGGGAGGTCAATTCTGTCTCTGTTACCTGTATCTACATCAACCGCTTACCCGGACTGTGTTCCCCAGGGTCTTACCCCGACATTATACTCATTGTCATAGGGCGTGACAATGTATTTACAGGATACGTTGATCATATAATCAGTAAAAGCCACAGAATAATAACACAATGGCACGTCATTGGTCTCCCAGCTAGTTTGTGCTGTGGTGAATATCTGTTATGTACCGCTCGTGTCCGTTTACAGTGATGATTTACATGCAGTTTGTACGAACAGCGTTGTCAGCAAGGCGCTTTGTTCAGCTCAGGCGCAGATGCTTCACACCAGCAATAGAAAAAACGGATTTGTGAAAATTGGGCGAAATAACATGATTACCTTTATCGACCACCTTCTTAATATCACTTTGATGCTTATTTGCGTTATTATAATTGATCCCGTCTGCACCTACGTACATTCACTATTGAGTATATTTTTGCATGGGATTACATGTTTTGTTGTTGAATATATTTTCACAAATAATAATTTATGCGTTTTTAAGAATGAAGACCGTCGACAAATTATGTTGCTTTACATATGATTCATAATACATTAAATTTGCATCAAATCTATTTGCCCTATTGTACCTAACGCCCGCCGTAAACAGTTTTGATAGCTAGCAACATCCTCTGACATAGCGATAATTGTGAATGCATGGTTGAGACAAGATGGATTTATGCCCTACCAATAGTGTCTCATTTCACAAAGTCTGTACTCGTTTCTGACATTGACCTCATCGTTAGTAGTGTTTCGATCCCTACATTTCATTAACTTGTCAGTGATAGTGTGTGACATTATATATGTTCGAGATTCACCAGAAATGTGATGCTGGGTGTGATGTATTTGGTGATACTATATGGGTCGCCATTAGCCGCTAGTGTCAGCGGATGTGTCGATGTTTGGGATGGACCCATCAGGGAGGTCATTTTGAGTACGGTAGCATACTTTTACTATTGCAAATACTATTGCATTGGTCGCAAGGCTGGGTATGCGATCAATCTAGTAGGAGCCATAAATGACGAAGATCGACGCATTAATTAAATCCTAGGTAAGCAGATGCACCAAATTGTAATAGCATGAGCACAAATTGAATATTCTAATCAAGGCATGATGCCATGATAAAGGCAAGCAACACAAGCAGCCGTAACAAATGTGAAAATCAGTGCTTGATTGCTTCAGGGAGGTGTCACACGTATTTGTTTACCGCCCTGACAAGCTTAGCCGTGTCAGAATATTTAGCTGAGGTTGTGTGCACTTAAACGATTTATGCCACTTATTGTTCCCCATGCATCTTTCTTGCCATAGCAAAGCAGTTACCATCATCCCTTTATCACCTTCCAGCGCAATCTCAATTTATCAAGCTTATTGTCGCTATATCTACAGCTTTTGTTAGATAACAAAGCTGCAAACGAAAAGCACGTGATAATGTGCATGGACTTGTATTCTACAAGTTATTAATCATTGATAAGGGGAGCTACAGCCTTGATGCTTGGTTTATTTAGAAGGTATGTTATGTTAATTAGAATGGTAAAGGCAGGCAGCGGCTTATTGGTTACCCCCTCAGTCTGCTACTTGTGGATAAACCGGCCTTCACATTCGGCCTTGCCTCTCCCTGCTGTGGTGAGATCTCAAAACTTTGGCTCTTCATCAAGTAATTGACTCTTTAAAGTTTCTAATGGTCACTGTCACCATATGTCCTATGATGCGGTATACATAATTCGAATGTCGGATTCGGCGAAATTCCTCTAAGGAAAGTTAAAAAAAGATTTGATGAGCATTCGTCCCTAGTGTTGGTGGTCAAACGTTAAGCAAAGGCACGATCGATGTCATGATTGCAACACATAACAGCAGGTCGCTCAAGAGGCTCTGCTAAGTTTGTCCACAGACCATGATCGAGCAACAACTGCTGGTGCGGTGCACCCAGGTGATTAACACCCTATCAAAGGTCACTCAATGTAATACCAAAGGAAATATGTTCAACCAAGCTTTTCTTAAGACAAATAAAATCATAAAAGTAGTGCTGTGGCTCAAACAAATATCGTTTCTTTGTTCGTAATCAAGTGGATACCTATGTTGCTACCTGTCTCTCGGCTTAACCGAATAATCACATCGAACAAATATACTTTGAAAATAATATTTTGCTTTAAGACTTTTCCACGGAAGAAACAAATATATCCTGTCATTCTCATGACATCAGATAATATTCCGATTGTGGTGTAAAATCAGTGGCAAAGTCTAGGACGTTTTAAAATCAGCCGCGACCAAACAATTGCCACTCTACACGATCTGACAGATTGTGTAGCATTAAGCGTAAGAAGATGGACACTGTATCTCGTGAGCTCTTCTACGATCTGTGACGTGTTATCATCTGCATTAAATTAATTAGTCATGTAAGCAGCTTAGTTGATACGATAATAGTTTTAATCAACTTATGATGGCTTGTTCCGTAATTGAGTGTCTATTTCAAAGTATTGTTTTAGGATTGCTTGTGTGTGAAACCCGTATACAATTAACGCGTCTCTACACTTGAATTGTAAAATAACAACTTCCCAATAAAACTATTTCATATGCATTTAAAAAAAGTGCAATAATATGTTATACAATTTGTTAATTATAAAGAAGTTCATAGTTGATAAAGGTAAGAAAGATATTTGATAACAGGAGTACAGCAGCTTTTATCGTAAGCTGAACGAGTGATGTCAAACCTCGTCGGTGTGGATAATGCTTAGATTAATGATTAAATGCTACTGACATATAAACGAATTGATCTCCGGTAACTAGTTGTGAATTGGCGTTTAGGCACTCTTGGTCAAATGGAATACTCACACACATGGGAGGTCAATTCTGTCTCTGTTACCTGTATCTACATCAACCGCTTACCCGGACTGTGTTCCCCAGGGTCTTACCCCGACATTATACTCATTGTCATAGGGCGTGGCAATGTTTTTACAGGATACGTTGATCATATAATCAGTAAAAGCCACAGAATAGTAACACAATGGCACGTCATTGGTCTCCCAGCTAGTTTGTGCTGTGGTGCATATCTGTTATGTACCGCTCGTGTCCGTTTATAGTGATGATTTACATGCAGTTTGTACGAACAGCGGTGTCAGCAAGGCGCTTTGTTCAGCTCAGGCGCAGATGCTTCACACCAGCAATAGAAAAAACGGATTTGTGAAAATTGGGCGAAATAACATGATTACCTTTATCGACCACCGTCTGAATATCACAGAGATGCTTATTTGCGTTATTATAATTGATCCCGTCTGCACCTACGTACAATCACTATTGAGTATATTTTTGCATGGTATTACATGTTTTGTTGTTGAATATATATTCACAAATAATAATTTATGCGTTTTTAA
This sequence comes from Urechis unicinctus, assembly GCA_034190875.2. Taxonomy (NCBI): domain Eukaryota; kingdom Metazoa; phylum Annelida; class Polychaeta; order Xenopneusta; family Urechidae; genus Urechis; species Urechis unicinctus. The sequence continues at coordinate 31,313,436 of CM067350.1, read as the reverse complement.
GAATGAAGACCGTCGACAAATTATGTTGCTTTACATATGATTCATAATACATTAAATTTTGCATCAAAACTATTTGCCCTATTGTTTCTTGATAGCTATCAATTTGTAAACATCGTACTTGTCGAGACACATTCAGTGTAGGCATTAGATGATGTGATTATCCGCATCACCCTGCTCTTACCTTGCAAGTATAAATGACTATTTCTTATCTAAGCTTAGATGAATCTGGAGATATATCGGTTGAGTACACTGATAGATAAATTTAATCATTTGACAATATGATTCGGCAATTCTATGTATTTATAGATTTATATTTGAAGCAAACGATTTGTTGTAAGCAACTTATTGCATACTTGACTTCGTCAACTGCGTGGATTGCATATAGTTAAATTGAACCACATGATTTGAATAATCATTGCCATAATATCACATTCAAAATTACCTTTCAGACGAATATTTGCAAGATACCACTCTAACCAAATATTCTCTCAAATGGATTCCAGTTAGGTGTCAAATTCAGAAAGGTGACAAATGTTGATATATCGTAGAAACTGATATACCAAGCCGTTCTTCTCATTGAATAGATTGTGATTTATAAATTTTTCCATAATTTGAATATGTGAACAGTTCGTTGTCTATGATATGTTAGCTGTTAAGATATTGATTACACTGGCGAAACGCTGAAAACATGGCCAGAACGGCCAATGAATGCAACAGCCATCTAATTCTTCAAACCAAAGGTCAGTACTAAGGCTCAATAACACTATTGGTATAAGAGAGGACCAAGGTGATCGTACTCAGAGTAACAATATGTGCCAGCAAAAGTATTATAAGTTTTTAGTATTTTCTTCATTCGCTTTTTCTTTTGTTAGTAAATGGAAGATACCCTCTTGTTTACCACTACATTGCGTCTAGTGGATGCAGATGGGAGAAAAAAGAAGAGACAGAAGAAATGGCGGGGTGGCGGTTGGGGTGGGGCGGGGGGCGTGGTTGGTGTACAAAACAATAAGGAATTATGGAAGTTTCCCCTAACATTGTACAGCTTGTACAGAGATAATGAAACTAGCCACACCCATCTGGTAAATGTGATAACGGGCACATCAACATTAACAATGTGATATCATTATATGGTATCACATGAAACATGGAGAAACATTACACAACGTAAGAAACATTACACAACGTAATGAGGATGTAGACACCTTAGATATTTTCTCCCGAAATAGGCGCCAGAATTTAGTCGCTGAAGATTATGGGTATGTGCAATTACTGGAGAAACTATATGCAGGATCTGGAATTTGGTTAATTAATGATTTGCTCTTCTACTAAGTTAGGCACAATATATGTAGTAATTATAATAGCAGTCGCAAAATGCCTCATACTAGATATTCGCAGGTAATTGATATACAATTGCAAGGAGATAACTGTGATATGAAATGGCAGATAGCACATCAATGCCAAACCCGATCAGCAAAGAGTGGATAATTGTGATGCAACAACAGATGACCACTTTCTTTTAATCCATTGGGTGTATAAATGGATGAGGCGATGACTCTATGCGATGACAGTACAGTTAAAGCACGCTGGTGCCGACACTACAGGTGCGGATGCAAACCCGTACAGCGTTTCCATTAGCCACACATCTGATAGCTTGCTTCCACAGTACCGCCGATTTGATACAGTATCTCTGTTTCACAGACAGACATCAAAGGAAGAGCACTGTGGTAAACTAAATGTCAATTGTTTGCTGCCTCCAAGCTACACCCTTATCATTTTCAGGCATTACGCAATTACAAACGCACGAATTTGAACTTCAAAGAAGGGCAACTGTCATTAACTCTTGTTTTAATAAAGACTTTGCGGCAACCAAGTCCAAGCATGAATTATTTCAATGGAACGAATGAATGGTAGTGTGTTTGCTTCAGTTGAGCAATATTTCATCAATTTGTGCGTTGCAGATAAATTTGTTGTTGTTTGCTCTCTGCAATTATTGATATGCGTGCTCTGTGATGACGTCGATCAGCTCATTGAAGAACTTGCACAAGGTATGACATGACGAATGTACCTTGATGACATTCTGATTATGAGCTCTTGTTTAACCTGCTTGACAGATGGAATAACACATCACACATCACAGCAATGGCGAAACCTTTCTTTGCGTAATCTCTGCTTTTGACAATCTGCTATACGTATTTCAGTGTGTCTAGTATCTCTACAATAGTGTGCGCTCTCGAGCGAATTGGACGAAAGAAAAACCTAAGCCGTGGTCAGTATTCTTTCCCTACCCCAAAACGCTGTTTGTGATAGCGATAGGTTAGCTATTGCTAAAAAACTTATTAGATGATCAAGGTATGTGTAATCGTGGGCTGAATTACAAATCAGTATATTCAAATTATTTCGTGTGCATAACTGCGAGACTAGTCTTGAGCCGAAAGACATTAAATAGCTCCCCTTCTACGTATCATTTATCGAGTGAGGAGCCTCGTACACTTTGGCCTGACACTATTTGATGTCAACACCAGATGCTGATGCTGCTGAACTTCTGCGAATGGAATGCAAAGAAAATAACTGTGGGCATTCACCACCTCACAAACAATTGGCAAATATTATTTGTCTTGTCTGACATGTAAATATGTTAACGCTTTGATGCCATATATTTGTTTCCTCTAAATATGCCAACAGCACACAGGGCAGCGCAATCATTTCCGTTACGTGAACGGTTCATCTCTCATGAATCAACCGTGAACGAAGACCAAATGTAAATGTCAAAGAGTAAATGTCATTTTTTTAAGAATGCAAATCACATCATGGCGTGCGCATCCCCAATATATGCATATATTACGCTTGATGAATGAGTGCATACCGTTCATCAGCTATGATTTGTTTGAAACTAAAACAAGTATACACAGCACTGATAGGAACACGATAATTGGTATACAAGATAGGAGCATGCTCCAGTGTTGTGCAAGCTTAAAACCAAGCAACGAAACTAGAAACAAAATAACTTTATCTATGCAACAGCCTTTTGGCAAATGGAACAACTTATTATGGAGATACGTAGCCATAAGGTGGAGCGATGAGTGCAGCTAGATAATATTCAGCTTCCGCTGCACCCATAACGTTGGTCGCTGAGATTTTCAACTTTTCATTTGTAAAAACGTGTAAGTTAGATATAAATTCTTAAATTACCACTAAATTGCAGGTCAATAAACCATATCCGGTTAAACTTGTTGAACCCATTCGGCTTTCGATGCATGAATTGTTGTGTGATAGCGTTAAAGCATAACAGGTACTATTGCAACATAGAGTGCCGTCTACTATCTGGCCACAGCCAACGATATCGGCTCCCACTGTAGGAGGAGGTATCAAACGTTTAATTTATCACTCTTTCAGAAGCAATGATTTGTTAACCTGACCATGCATAAAACGACTGCTGTTGAAACGAGGTAATAGTGGGAAGATGGTTATGAGTTGTGCAAGCGTAATACCAAACAATGACACAAGAAATAATATTGTTTTGATCTGCGATAGCCTGATAGTAATGAGTTGGATGAGCTAATATAGGCATGCACTGAATATGACACGTCGTCTCTGTAATGCAATAGGACCGTTAAAGGTTAATGGAAAAAGTCAGTACATATCACTGCTAACCTGTCATAACTTATCGGTTGTAGTCTGACACATACTTGAAAGAGAATGGAAACACCTCTCTGATAAGTAACATACCTAATAAGTTAACATTTTATGCTGAGTTGAACTGCTTATAACACTAATAATAGTAACCGTTAACTCCGACCATGATATCATGAAAGCTTCTTGGGGGTCTGGCAAGAAGTCTTTATATCATCACTCACACATCATGACTATTGCATTTGGAGCACGTTTGCAAGAATGTATTACACGGTGACATACCAGCATAAGTGTACAGCATAAACTGGTGATGTCTGGTAACGCAGCAAAGTTAAATCGATACGAATTTTAGCACTTGCAGTTACTTATCCTTCGAACCGTCTTATTGGATCTGTGGAATGTTGGTGCTGTAATTATATAACGCTGGCGGAATAACATAATACTGTTGTCATCAGTAGTAGGAATTTAGTTCCAATATAACACGTACAAGGTTTCTGACAGAATGCAATAATATTTTGTTAAATTATTTTGAAGTCTATTGGGTAAATTTGCAATGTCTGTTGCATCTGGGATATCAATAAATATCCATCGATGATAAATGTTATCCTATAATTGTCACTTGTGATAATATGTTATGATTTTTAGCATAACCAATCAATGATATAAAGTGCTTTGTTGATTTACATCCGAAAAATATTTATGAGACTTATAAAACAAATTGCGCTTAAAACTGTCGATAACGCCACGAAAACGGCATCGTTTTTATGCCCTTCGTGTGATAAAAAACAGTATTCAAATTCTGCGGTGTCATATATTATGATAACCTTGTATTGTAAGGTCTATGCTAAACGCTTCGTAGGTGCGCAAATGATACTTTGGGTCAGCAAATTGTCATTTGTACAAGAGAAGAGAGGAATAAAATGACAAAACTGCGTGGCATTGAAACATTTGTCTGTTAATACATATACAAATGTATTCCCTGTTTAGAGACAGTTAAGTCTAACGCCTCAACGGGTCAATATTGAAGTCTTCAGTTTGACAATCTTGCAATTCTTAAATAGATAAGGACAGCACGTAGCAGCATATCTGAATATATGCAAAACATCAATGCAACTTTCGACGACGTGGCTACTTTCAAGCAAGTCGGGATTCATTTGCTGCTACAAACCGTTCATGCTAACGCAGTACTCTTGTAAACAGGTCCAACGTCCACATGCGATGGAAAATACCCACGACGAGACAAATGGAAATAGCATCAGCATAACAAAAAACACTGCAGCATAATATTTTTAGCTCAGAGCATAATAACAATATGTGATTTCATAATGACAAGACTAATGAGAGTATTGAATCCCGTTGACAGTTCAGAGTAATTTGTTTGACGCGCCAAAATCTCCATGATACGGAAATGAATATAGTTGAATGTAACAAATTAAACAAAACAACACCAGCGTCGTTAGTGGTAAATTACCAGGTTTTGTGTCTTGTGCGTATATGAGAATCCTACATCAAGATCACCAAGAATACTTGAGCAAATCACCGTGATAAGCGAACTAGGAGCCTTTTATTACTGTTTGCATCTTACTCGGTTTGGTAGAGCGTTTTTATGTGGATTCGAAGCAACATTAATCAGAACGAATTGAGCGTATAAATTGCAAAATACCAATAGTTATGGTCATAATTGGTCTCTATTGCGAAAGAACTATCACTGCGTATTTAATGATTCACTTTCTATCCCACGCCAAGCATCTACTATTAAAAGCTATGCTTTATTGCGGATATATTGTACTACCATGCAAAGACTTCCCGCACTAAGGGGTGCTTCATGACGAAAGCTATGAAACAAATGGGTCGCGTTGCAGCTCCCCTATTGATCACTGCCTTTATATTACCTCCGATGTATGGTAGCAAGATGTTTCCGCAGCCGAATTTCTGCGAATGGAACGCGAAACAACGTACTGGGGGCATTTATCATTTTCCAGACAAATGACGAATGCTAGCAATTTTGCCTGGCCAAGTGATCTGGTGACAGAGGATAAATGGCAAAATGGCAGGGTAGGAGGATATTTGCATATGTTAACGCCTCGACGGTGCTTTTTTCATTCGTCGTAATCCGTCAATAGCCCATTGGGCGATGAAAACGTTGCCTTTGCATGATACTGGTCATCTGTAAGAGATATCACTGGTGAGAGATATCAGAACTTACTTTAGAAATTTGGGAGCCAAGGAAGCACGGATTAGGATCGCAATTGCAGTGTGATAGAAACGTCTAAGTAATGAATAGAAATCTCTGGCATACGACATTGGCAGCAAGTCGTACCGACATTACGAAATGCTTGAGTGCGTAACAAAACAATTATTGTAACCACCTTTCTTAGAGCATGAATATATATATATATATATATATATATATATATATATATATATATATATATATATATATATATATATATATATATATATATATATAGATATATATAATATTTAAAAATATATATATAAATATATATATATATATATACATAAATTTATATATATATGTATATATATATTTATATATATACAATATATGTATAAATTAATATATATATTTATATATAGATATATATATATATGTACATGTTTCTATATGTCTCTACATGTTTCTTTATAGCGTCTTTGTAATATGTGAAGTGTTTGACACACTGTTGCAAGCAACACTTCACTCTTTGATTGTCATCACAAATCCTTTCTCAGGGATTTGACAATCAGTCAATTTCACATCATATATAAAAGTTAGGATACGTTTCATACCGAAGCGAAGTGTGCCCCATTGCAAAGTATCAAAAGATGTAGGATAAAGTTCGCTTTCAAAGAACACCGTTTCCAGGTTGTTACAGAATCATTGATACAGTAGCAAAATAATTTGAAGAGCCTGGTGTTGTTGTAATTGCTAAGGTGTCACTGGCTGGTGTGTCTCGCGCCGTTAACCATGTTAAACGATTCTGTTTACTTATCCTGGTGTCATCTTTATGGGATCGGTGGAGTACTGGCTGCTTTTATTGCAGCCAGTGACATTAAGTATTTTGGTCAACTATGATTCTTGTTGGATTTCGCGACGAATGCAATTGTTATGTGCAAGTATACCATAAACGAAATTGCAGTCTCTTGGTATCCAACTCGCAGTGTCTGGAGCATCTGACACATCATTATATTAGACGATACATCTATAATGCAGTAAACTGGGCGCCTGTTAACTTTACGAGAAAAAAATATCATTAATTGCATTTTTCGACTGTCACTTGTGATGGATTGCGTGGGGCAGTCTGCGCATCCCATTGATACTTTCAAGCTTTATTGATCTATAGCGATACTGCATTGACCTGAATTTCCTAATAAGCATTATTTGCAACTTGCACTCCAACGATGGAGAAGTTTGGTGACCATTGTTACTTATGCCGCGTTTAGGGAATTGCTATTTCTGGCATGATATTGTCCATGCTTAAAAAAGCCATTCACTGCAGGGAAAATAGGCGAATTGTTCAGTTGCGTATAACTATTGCATTGCATGTATATTACATAAATGGTTATAGTTGTGTTTCGCTGTGGTATTGTTGTACAATGTTAAAGTGTTTCTGCAAACTGCTTTATGGGCGAATATGAACGTCTAGCAACCCTCAAAATTTGCAGATTTCTTTGCGCATTCACTGTCAGGTACTCTCACTATCACAGCAAATTCCCCGGTATTCAGTTATAGCCAAACATCAGTACACAATGAGTTGTGTTTTAGCTGTTACATGGCTCACAATCAAATTATGGCAACAAAGTCGATTCGTCATATTAGAATCACAACTACCGATGGGTGGTCTAATCAGTGTATGTGAACGTGGCAGGCAGTGGTCAACCCCAATTTTGTTGCACGTCAATTACTCAGTCATTGTATATCATGAAAATCCAATCTGACAATGTTTCTGGTTTTGCTTGGATCCTTGCGTCTTGTATGCATAAAGACAGTCGCTGTAACGCTGTTCATTGTGATTAATCGTCTTCGCCGAATGACATTGGCTGACGACATTCTTAGATTCTTGCCATGGTAGTATGTGTCAAACGAAACATGAATCTTCTTAGACTAAACTGTTTGTATCCGTCCGATCTCATGCCAGTCAGCAAATTACAGAGCCAAGTCGAAATTGTCTAGGTGCATTACCAACAGCAGCAACAGATAAACATGCAAGCTGGAAGAAAGCAAATTGACCTTGACATTTCCATACATCGTGGTATTTAGCAAAGAGACTTTTGGATCCCAATTTTCTTTTTATTGCAAGTGAGTTGCGAAAATAAAAATCTCACCATTTTATTTACACCATCGTCCGTTTATTTGTATATGACCTTACGGGGTGCTTTATAAGGTAACGATATATGTAAGATATTTACCACGCGGTACGTGTTTATAGTGCAGTCAATACTGTGACATAATAACTGAATGCCTTTAGAATTAAGTGTCATTATTATAACTTTTTAGTCAACGCCATATTGTGAGCTGTCACGATTTATGACCTATGACACATGGAGAATATTAGTGATAACTGCATATGTGATATAAACGCAGAGGATGTGACAGCCAGCTTCATGTTCGCATGTATATGTATATATATAACGATTATGTAACTGTCGCGGTGGTGTTTTACTATCGCTATAACAGATGCCAGTTTACGGGCCATTGAATATGCCCCTTTGTCGTGAGCGAAGCTCAATTCTAAACGAGGGTGCACAGTGAGATTTACTCGACAGGGAGATATAGATAGAGTGTACAGGTAGGCGAACTATACTATCTCCATGCAGAAGTACGTGCTTTACCAATGAGTGTCGATTGTTGCTATCAGACCTGTTTTACGCAATACCATGACCCCTTACTCTCAGGTCATTGGCTTGCTGCGGTCATGAGGTGGTTGTACTTGTTTGCTACCGTTATGAGGTGGTCGTACATGTGACGTTTGTTGGCTACAGTGCGTGGCCTGTGCAGGTAATGTTCTTGTTCTTGCGGCAGAATCCTTATTGCAAACACTCATATTTCCGTTCATTCCCTTGTATTCGTGCAGTTCAGAAATTGAAATGATCAGTAATATTATCATCACAAAACCGTAGCTTTGCACTTTAGTCCGCTAAAACGTGCAATTGATAAAAATGACTGCAATAAAACGAGAATTAAGCCTCTTCCAGTTGTGAGTCATTAGTCCTTCAACATTTTGCACACAACGTTTTTTTCCTACGTAATACTAGGAATCTCTCGCTCTCTTAAGCTCTGCCTCACACTATATAGCAATCCCTACAACTATATGCCCTCTTGCCAACTAATCTGTGATGCATTTAGATATGTTCATGAAATTCCTTCCTGCGGCTCCCGAAACGTAAACGTTCATCTTTAACAAATCATGCTATATTTCACTCTAGGGCTTTTTAACAACCTGGGATGAGCTACCTCTCCCCCTGGTGACAGGATAAGCGACCATAATGTGCACTGGCATTCGGCCTCCTTCAACCTCCTTACTGGGTTACTCAACAATAGCATCCACAACCCCCGTTTACTCATACTCATGTTTAGCTGAGCCCCATGATAAAGATGATGAGGGCTTTTAGTTTACATTGTCATGTTGACTCAGTTCGCTTGCAAACACAACACGGCATAATCGTGAGCAGGAGTACATAGGGTTACACGCGTCGCAATGTGTCGACCTGCGCCAAGACATTAGCTTTCCCGAGCTACATTGCCACTCCATCAGCTCAGCGATGTGTCAACGTGACTCTTGGCCTGACGTGGCTTACGTAAACATGGTCAGCTCTTATACAGATGACGCGAAATCTAATATCCTACAATGATAACCACACTTTGTATCATTTCAGTGCAGCTGCTTGCAGTGATGCCTTGCCCATTATTCAAATATAGCGCCATCGGAGGGTTTTGTCCCTTTCAGAACCCAAGTGATATGACGACGGTGGTCGATAAGGGTTATTGCGATGTTTGGACAGTGTCATCGTCCACTTGTCACAAACCCGCCGACAATGCCAAATTATAAACACCCGCGCTGTGATGAATGCTCTGCGCTAAGACACAGTGCGATGAGGGCGGGTCAAGCAATGCAATGATCCACTGAACTGAACCAGTGATATTCATTATAATCTCTTTCGTTTGACGAACTGGTTAAGATCTTGGTTTATGTAAGGGAGTTTAATTACAAATCAGAGTTGTTTAGCTTGTTTCGTTAATTCACGGTGCAAACATTAAATCAAGATATTCAGATACGGCGGTAATCATACATATAAAGTTTATGTTTTTCACACATAGGTCCAGCACAAAGAAACAACACGAGACTAAGGAATTTCGCAGCCATCCTTACAAAAAACGCTATGTTATGTTCCATTTGCATGGAGTCATATGCTTAATTAGATGTATGCTCAGATATATAGAGCCGTCGGTGAGCGTCCTGTTAATTAGCTTGCTATGTCTCTCATTACGCACAGGTTCTACAAGTTTTGCCCAAGTGTAGCAGAACAAGTATTGTATCGTGTTATTTTCCATGCAATTAGCGGGGGTATAGCGAGCCACAGTAACGATAATTGTTTAATTAAAATGGTGTACGATTTTTGTATTCGTCCTCTCCCACTGGCAGTGGCTGACATCAATTACCAGACGCTGGTGTAGGCCCAAGGCAATTAAGCAGATCACTGTCTACATCAACCGCAATTTTTATTTCAAATGTACAAAATATGTAACGTTGATATATAGCTTCTCATTATACGACCCATGTCTCGCGTGGCATTTGGTGAAATGTGTACGTAGATTTGTCAATAGAGTAACACTCCTAACAATGTCCACCACGTGAGTAGGCCACAAATGACGACTACCTCCTCCCCTACCTTGTTCGATTGTCTTTAAGAAATTACAAATATAATATTGTCTTTGAATTTGCTATGCACCGAACGCATTATTGATGAGATATTTACAGCACATTGTCCCATTTTGAGAGAACCAGTTTTGATCGAACCTTTTCAGGAAAAGACAATTGCTATGTTCGGATAATTAATGCATTATAATTGTTTTCTGTTGTAAAGCAATAAAGCTTGATATAATAGATCGGATACGCGAAATAGTAGAATGAAATACTTTATAGCCGAGCCTGAACAACATAATCATCCTTAACCATTAAACAGCTACAGTACAAAAACTCAAATACTTCAGTCACGAATACTGACCTATGTAATGTTGATAATCACCTCGTAGCTAAATTCCGGCACGTTAGTCTGTAGGGGTTTCGGCTCAACAATCATATCACCATGTCTCCAAACCCGGGAGAAAGGGACAGGGTTTTTTTTGCAAGACATATGAATCTTGCCTATGCCTGTCTTTCCAGCCACGCAATCTGCATAAGGTGCAAGTACACAACAAAACGCTTCTGCATGTAGGGTCGGCTCTCAGTCCACTGTAGTTCTTCTATTTCCATGGCAATGGCAGCACAGAGGTCTTGGCGGAGCTCGCGGTCGCCTTCCAGCTCGGAACTGCCAGCATCACGACGAGTAAACACACGTTCGCTATCAGCACCTGACAAGGAAAACACAGAATTATGCTCCTTAATTATTCATGGACGGCCAATGTTTTATTCATCAATTGAAATGATAAACATGCTCAATTGCGCTCAATACGCATCTTGCAACTCACCGAAGATGTATGCAGAGACGACATCCTTATCCTTGGACAACTCAAATGTATGTGGCATGATAACATGAAGATTGACGCTATGCTTCTTTAGTGACTGCTGGATCCCACCATATCCTACAGTCGCCTCCGTTCAATTACTGCATGGCACCAGAACCAAGGTCTTGGAAACACCAGCGCGGAAAGGTAGTTTGGCAGAATAACGCAAGGCAGCAAAGGCATCAGCATTGGGGGAAGCTTCTCGCTCAAAGTTCTCCAGACCATAAACAATCTTGTCGTGAGTGTTAAAGATCTGGCCATCCATGGTATGCCCATGCTGAGCATTGAGTCTGCCTTCAGCACCATAGCCAACGATAGCAAAGCGGTTCATTCTGATATTCTTGGCAAGGAAAGCATATCAAGCTCTTCGGAACTGGCCTTGATCATATTTAGTACTTCATGGTTACAGCTGGCGTGTTGGACAACAAAGACCACATCGGCAGACTGGGGATGCTGTCACCTCTCAATGTAATGTTCTGACCCTCAGACACCTCAGTCTGCAGACTCTCGACCTCGCATCGCACTAGAACAGGTTCAATATACACATATACACTAACATGATAGAATTGATTCTTTTGATATCAAAGTCACCTGCTTCCTATTTTGTCAAATAGTTAAATACCACATCGTTTTGGGACACGGACAGGGACTCCTTCTCGTCTGCACTCATCTACATAAAAGGCGGCGATTCGGCAGGTGTCCTGCTCCGTTATCTGTTGGTTGATGTTCGTGGCAATATCATTGACGCACATTGTCATAAATGGAGCAGGATCCACGACTTTTAAGCATGGTCTCATGGTTGAGATGGTGCTCTCAAACAAGTTGGCGCAGACAAGGTGTTGCTGGGTATCGTGAGCAGCTGTTACAACACGGGCGCGATTGACGGCTGTGCAACGGGATCCGGAGGTCCAGCTGTCAGCAAATTGGGCCAGATCGGAAGCCATTCTGTTTCCTGACATCATGAGATCATCGGCAGGTTTGTTGTTGTACGTGCCAAACATTCTACCAGTCTTGCTGAAGAACCATCCTGTCACGTTGACTGTGCAGCGGTTCTGGATCAGGTGGCAGTCGACGGTGACACCCTTGGTTAAAGCCGACTACCCTTGACGAGCAACCTCAGATATATCGACATTAAGATTTATCTATACCATTTTTTAACCATGTTCCTGAAATGTGTTGGATCTCTTGATGATAGGTAAATCATTAGTAAAGTATCCTCATAAAACTCTTACATTTTAGGTTGTTTACCAAGGCCTACCATCACGCACGACATTGTTCATTGATGAGTGCATATATGCATTCGATTCAAGCAATTTCGTTTCCAGATTCGTTATCTAAGACAGAGCATATGAAGATTATCCAACTCCTCGGCATTATCATTGACTGCAATCGATATCTTGGGTCATTAAACGAGATGGTAGAATCATATTTGCGATAGTTATCATGATTATGTCGCACATTTGGGATTGACTTCCATGCAGTCTTCAGTGTTCGATTACTGCTGTATAACAAACACACGCAATGCTCAGCATGTATTTAATGCAACTTATTAGCTACGAATAGGGCTGACGTACAATCATTAGTCAATTGATTATTTGTTCTGACACTTTAGTATTTGGAGTTAGATTCGTGATATTTTTTAATGGGTTGTTATGCTGTTGTTTTGCTGTTGTTGTTGATGTTGTAGTTGCTGTTGTTGATGATGGTGATGATATGATTGATGATGATGATGATGATGATGATGATGATGATGATGATGATGATGATGATGATGATGATGATGATGATGATGATGATGATGATGATGATAGAGGCATGTTGTAGATAAGCCAAGCGACCAAGTCAGTATGTTAACTACACGAGACACAATGGAGCCAAGAGCTTTACATATTTAGCTTGAAAGTAATATCCGGTCTTGTGATGAAGCCTCTCTGTTAATGCTCTTCATCATTACTGAATGATGGGCACCTGCGTCGGAGGACGTATACAGTCCCCGGAGATGAACTGCTGTTATAACAGCAGCTACGTGGATCGTGTGTTTACAATCTGTCCCTGAATATAATCGTAGCAGTCATTCATGATGCATTTTAAACTATCCACTTGACGGGATACAGGGACACAGACAAGCAGTCTACGACGTGAAACAAAGACATAGCGAAAGGCGATGATTCATCCAATCACATATATACATAGCTTTATATATTTCAACCAATTCTGCTTGCGTGAAGAGGTGGACCATGGAAGATGCGCTTCTACATGCTCACAAAATCATCATATGCACAATCAGTCGAAAAGGCTTTATAAGTATTGTAGTAGAATGTCGATTTGGCTGCTGTAGCGATATTAGATATGTGGTCATGTTGACTAGCACAATTAAATCTATTAAACACAAGCATCAACGCAACGGCCTAACATTGCCCAACCAACGTAGGAAATGTGGCGGTAACTGCACGGTTTAACTATCAACAAAGATGTCCGCCCAATAACTGCATCCCAGTTTCTTAACAATATTGTTGTCACATAGTAAGCCTGCTATACTATAGTCGCAGCACTGTGCCATGAAATTGCGTCAACTGCAACATTTATTGCGATGATCCCTGGATACCGATTCGGTTCAAATTGCATCTTGATGAATGTGTGCATGATCGCCATTGACGTCACAAAACTTCTCACATGCGTCACTAAATCATCCACCGTTGTACGTGATCTTTCGGGTGTTGATGAACTGCTAAAAACGTTTACGATCGGAACTACGCGTTATATGATTCGCCGAGGACTTTCTCCATCAAATGTTGTTTTATTCATTGAGCTACACTACATCATGCGACATGGAGGTATCATGAAATTGTTTGATATAGAGATTAAATCTGATGGATATACGTTTTCTTCCCTTCAATAACTCACTGCGATTGATAAAGGCCATTGTTAAAAGGCCTGCAAGCGGTTCTTCTACAAACATCTTCAGTCAATATCCCACTTTCAGCATGTCTCCGAGCATATATATTGTGCGACGATAGCGGCCGCCAAACACGATGGCTGCCATTACATAAACTAACACTGTGCATATTTAACAGAGCTCATTACATTCAATTACAGCGTCAGCACCGGTCCCTTCTAAATGTCCCAGTTGTTTTAATCTGACTGTCATTTGTTTCCTCCTTTTAATATGGATGGCCAGAACCGGTTTAATACGTATCAATATCCTAATGGGAAGAAATGGAATAATTATACCGAGACGCCACGCCAATCACAGGATTGTAGAAAGAAAATGATTTCAGAGCTCGTCCGCTCAAAATCTCATGCATCTGGTACACATTGTCTTCATAGTATATAAGTTACATTCATTTTAACTCCGTAAGTAGACTGGGTAGCTCACCGCGATAATGCCAAAAAAATCAATCAATCATAGACTGGGCTAAATTAGTCTGTTGGTTGCATACTTTTAGATTACTGAATGAAATCAGCAAGCTCCGCGAAAATCTACGACTACGTCACACTTGGTGTGTTTATACGTTTCGGACGAATCAAACTTCACTAATGTTGACGTCAAATGCATTCGAAATGTGGAATTAAACGCACAGTGAATAGTTGTCATAAGAACTACAATAATCACCAATCTGTTTGTAACTGTTTTGCTATGGGTTAACAGCACCTCCAGTGTGTAACGGCTGGGAACATGAACTACCCATCACATAAATGTACTGCCAATGTAGCTTTTACTTCTAAAAACATACGCAGCTGAAATAATGTTCATACATGAAAACCTTTGTGTCAAGACACCTTTCCAAATGCATCCTTTTGGTCATATTTGCCTTGTCATTTATATCGCCATCAACGCGTAACATTACCCGCTCTGTATCCGGCAAGTGGGACGAAACAGGCAGGTTTCATCAACCTCGGTGACCAACGCTGTTAAAGCCAGTGTGGATACCCAACACCGAAGTATGGTGGATAAAAGGCGCTTCGTGGCAGGGCCGGTTGACAATGGACAAGAACTACAAACTGAATCATGCGACCCTTATAACAAGTACGCCTCGTTTATCACAGCCTACCATTCATGCTGTAGGCTATCATTATTGCACGAGGTATTTTCTTGAAATTGCATAATTATCTGGTAGCCGACAAAAAGAACATAGGAACGGTGCAATCTATTGCATTATGCATTCAATCATTGCCGGACGCTCTCCTCGTAATGTCATAAACATGATTATGATCCACTAATGCGACCAGTTGATTTTGCTACACGTTCTCGGGTATCATGCAAAGTGAATGCGGGTGTGCTTTATTGGGCAGCACTCTATTGAACGACGTTTATTTGAATATTATTCCACGATGACTCGATGGTGTGGTGCCAAAAATGATGATTTACAAGTGCTGGCGCGTGCGAATACGCATGTCAAAACAAATACAGTTGTTTCTCTCTAGAATATTCATGTAAATCCCTTCCTCTTTACCAACCGTAAATTCTTAGGCGTTTTTCGTTCTTCCTATCTATGCTGTGCATTTTGCGATCATGATCAAGTGAATTATCTCCACTCTGAATGAATGCCATTACCACACAGAAAATGCATTAAAACTCATACGAAAACTACTAGGCTACGTGTTTTGGAGAGTTCCGAATGGTCCTGCTGTATTACAGAGGACTTCTATATTTTTTATGACTGCATGTTTTTCACTTGCACATTTTGCTGTTTCAAACAATGTATTTTGCTCGGAACAATCAAGCTGAAAGCAACGCACGTGCGATGAATTGTCCTACTATTTGAGATTTCGCATGCTGTGATCGACAACTTCATTGCTACTGGAAGTTATGCATAACCAAACCTAAGACCTGGGTTGCATTCAAATACATGATGCTGATGTCAGAAATTACTAGATTGTGGTTATGCGCTGATAATGATCAGGCAAATATTGAGCCTCACTATGCTGCGTCTGTTCAGGAGGGTAACAGAAAACCACTGCGCACTCACTAGTAGCGCAAAAAAGACGATATATCAGCGTTGTAGCATGTACGAAATGAGGGGTTATCACTAGTTATATCATACAGCAATGCCTTACTGATTATTTTGTCAAGGGCAAAATATGTCGTTCATCTGTCTAAATGTATCCAGTATGACACGAAAGCACCCAATGACAATGGGTTTGCTGCGGTATGAGGAGAATGAGCTTTTCCTGATAATATCAAAGTCAATCTATAACTAAATATTCAACCCCGCGTTAACTAGTGTGGCTCCCCCAAACGGCCGCAATGCCAAACTAAAATTAAACACAATCTACATGGATGCTTGTCGTTCACATTGGCAAAGAAATAGCTCTAGCTTTTCGACAATAAGTGCTCCAATTCGCGGGAAAGGCACAGGAATCTACATTGTTGTCTTTTCCCCTAGGCTCCTTTACAGTAACTGACAACGTTTCTTTACTTGTAACGCATAGTTAATGCCAAATAAGTTTCATACTCGAAAAGTTTGTTTTCGTACAGTGAGCGATAATATTCGAGTAAGTTTTCTAGTCGTCTCACATGCTGGTATGATACATCAATCGAAAGGGTGGGACTGGAATATCATGTTTTAAACATGACTTTTTAGATGTTTATGGATTACAGATGATGAATAGGGATTTCTTTAAGGGGACTCGCCACATTCACGGCCAGATTTAGAGCGATTTAAGATCGTGTCTCTTCTCTTACCTTGTTGTTTCACTCGACCTGATCATATTGTGCTATTGTGTCTTATTTGTACCGAAATCTTTTGTATCACAAAAATGTGACCATTTAACGTGATCATCCGAGTCACCGCAACAAGTCAGGTCTTCACACGTTGGGATCCAACCTACAGCCGTAAAGGCGACGCAGTTAACCAACTACGCCACGGGACCTTCCTTGCGTTATTTGGAATCTTGTATAGCTAGTATTCATGATACATCGTGTGGAATTCTAGATTATAAAGTATGCAGCATTTCCAGTGTTTGAGAGACCACAAACATCACTTCCATCAGTGCGATAGTAGGAATATATTTGATAATTTTCCTCCCCTTACTTATTAATATATACTACGACATCATTGAGTTTGATCTATAATTGAACTCGTATTGGGTAACTACCAGGTCGTGGACGATTCCCTATAGAAATGTGCCCATATGCTTACAACAAGATCGGGCAACTTTCTCCACACGGCAAACAAATGCGAAATAGCACCTCGCTTCTCTTAGGCACATGTTTGTGCAAAGATCTTGCAATAATAAGATACCCGACTCATACGTTTCCGTTGTGAAGCTCGCCACCAGTGCACCACCTGTTTCGTGGAAGCTAAAATGTAAACAAAAGCGCGTTGCTCAATAGTAAAAGGTCGATGGTATGTACATGGTTTATATACAAAGTTTATACAAAAAAAAAGCAGCTGTAATAGCTAGTAAATATAGTTAAATTCTTAAAACTCGCAGTAGCAGAAGCAGCAGACGTTTTAGTAATAGTAGTAGTAGTAGTTGTTTAGTTGTTATTGTTGTTGCTGCACTAGTACCCTACTACCCACCAAAGCATGCGCATGTTCATCACAAATAATCGTCTGAAAAACAATCATCTACACAAATATGCCATCATGATGCATCGTCATGAGCCACTCTGTCACCATCGTCTTCCCTTCACATAGATATTCGCATTGCACCAGTTTGGATATGGAAGGCTAGTAATGCACTGTGGATATCGAATTGCGATGAAGTAATGGGGTGTGTCTGTCGCGCGAGAGGTCTGTCGGAGTAAGGGCACCATACTTCAATTGCACGTTCAACAAGTTCAGAATTGGAATCCTGCCGAGTGCTCATAGATTAACAGGGCTTGGTTTAGTGACCTACAAGTAACAAACCTAATAATGTAATTAGTCGCAGATAACGTGTTATAGAATATGCATTAGTCTCATGGGTCGGGTGTTGACAGGAGCACTGGTGATTGAAATCGTGAGGCCACGAAAAAGAACTCATAAAGTACAATAGCAGCTGCCTATTCACGACATCATATGCCGGACACTGAAAGGTTTAGAATTATTGTTCTTTAAGAAGAGGAAAAAGACAGCTGCACCATTGCGACGTGCCTTCATTTTATCAAATTGATGCAGTTAATCTGCTATGAATTTCCGAGAAACTGTTAATTCGACTACATTCGCCACATTTAGAGATGGGATATGATTGTTAATGTGTAGAACAACCCGTCGTTCATCTACAACATACATGAAAAATATAACATTGTACTGTATTAGGAATATCTAATCCGTTAATGGCAATATCAGAAATGATTTGTGATGCTTCGGACAGACACATACATGATTATCCTGACAGTTTCTATCAAGTATAAATTTCCCTAGACCAGCGTGTGATTATACGAAGGTGTAAAGACCTGAACAGCACAGCCATTTTTAAAAACGCGCATAACAGTTTAACCTAATACAATACAATGTTTCGTCAATTAATGTCTCTTTTAAAAGGTGATGGATGCAGATGCATACATGCAAATAAAACACTGCACTTCCAGCTAACATGCGATCCTTTAGTCAATTGTTGTCCTTGTAGGTGTTGCAGTCAGACCCAAATAGGCGCTTTCAAAACGGTTCTGTCTCTTGCCGACTGCCATGAGATCAAAAGGATTATTCAAAGCCAATACACAGATCGTTAGTATAATTCTCTGCTACGGCCAATTGTTACCCTAAACGAATCCAAGAACATTAGCCTATCCCCACACCACACCCCATTCTACATTGACACTCCTACAGTCTGTCAGCGTGTCAACACGCCTCCTCACTAGACCTGACTTGTGTTAACATCCTCAGCTGTTATACAGATGTCGTGAAAAGTAATGCCAAACAATGATATTCATGCTGTGCCACATTTTTTTAAAGCTTTATGTGGTGTTGCATATTTGCACTTTCGTCATCACTGTGATATCATTACGACTAGTTACAAAGGGCAATTGTGATATTTGGTTAGCGTCATGGCCCATTAGTTATACACCCCTTGACCACACCAAGTTGTTAACTCCCTGTGATGGGATGATATATTTGCACCATTGCATGGATCGGTGCGCACAGTGCATTTGACCTATAGACCTTACTCAACGGATTTCACGGTGTTCTCACAAGCAACAATCCAATGAGCACAATGGACCGACGAATGCTATTGCTCTTATCAGAACTAATTTGGAAATAAAGTGAGTACTTATTTTATAGACACTACCGCGTGGATTCGGCGGTCGATCCATTGGACATTGTACTCCTCAGGAGACATTCTTTATGTGGCGCCATTTACAGTACACTGATGAATATTCGGTTAATGGATTAATTCATCTGCAATCACGCATAAACAACATGCGACACAAAACTGTCATTATTTAGGCCTATTAACCACGGGGTGCTACCGGGAACATTACTACCTTGCTCGCTTTATATTGCTTTATTGTGCCGTCCGGGTAAGGGATGAATGTATTAGTCGGATAGGCAGAATGTGGCCTTGACATGGTTGCTGAGCTGTATATTAGAATTGTCTTGGATCCGAAATGCCTATAGATCAATTGAAAGCTACAACGCCGGGATTAATCCGTCTAAGTGCCAGTAGCATTAAATCAATTAATCTAATCAATGTCCACTCTGACGAGCCCATATGTTTGCGAGAGAGAGCATATGTCTGAAGAGCGCCTAGATGTATTGGTACAAAATATGCGATGATCAATGAGTGGAATGCTGCTCAAAGTGTTCCTTGTATTTGCGTCTGGCGCTTATCGGGACAAAATACCTCTACTTCATCTCTCTTATCTACCAGGTTAGCAATATTGAACGATTACTAGCACGAAATCAAACGCTGATGATGCAGCAAGCGATAAACTTTTCATTATTTGCCTTTGCTGTGCGACTAGAATGGCGATTTATTATGATCCATTATTCAGTAATGTATAAGTTAAGGCAACAACTACCCTAAAGGCATATTGGTTAATCACATATCGAGTTCGTGTGACTCAAGTTAAGAACAGTTGCAAAAATGTTTTGATGAGGTCTGATTTCATGTCAAACTGTTAGCAGCCGATAGGCGTATTTGTATACAATTATATTGCTTAAATATTTGATTATTTTGTCTGTTTATAATGTTTAATCTTTCATTCATATAAAACGGTGGTCCAGGTCAAAGGTCATTGTGTTTGAGGCTTTGCTGACAAACGAAAAAGCACAAATATGTTATATGAAAAGGACAGCGGAATTTTCTGTTTATGGCAGTAGGCCAATGATTGTTCCTGTTCCACAATCAGACTGCACGTCGACACGCGCAGTCACATTCATCTCAAGCTTAGCTAAATTTCCAGGTCTGCTGCAAGATGACGCGGTTACCGCACTCACCTTATTCATAATTTTCATGACAAACACGTGGATTGTTTACTTAATACGGATATCTTATATTTATATGACATATTATTGCGTTCCGTAAGTAATCAGATCCATTGTACATCGTAGATTGAACAAATCAGTGACCCTCATTTTATTGCGCTGTATTCCGTCTATTGTTGTGTATGTCTGTCGTTCTGTCTGTCTGTCTCGCTCTCTTTTCTCTCTCTCTCAAAATATTTTCAAAGAACAAGTATTGATTCAAACTTCGTTCGTATCAATGCTGACTTTATGAAGTACGTCTAGTCAAAAACATAAGCGTCCTGCCGAGGTCGACGTATCCCACTGTCTGCGTCGTCGCATGTTTAGACTCAGGAACCATTGGCTAACAGTAAACATCACCAGCTGGGTATCTGTCTGACGTATCTTCAAGCCAATTGAGAAGGAAATCTACGTGTGTGGCTAGACTTGTGTGCCAGGCAACGGCTTCAGCATCACAAGAATGCTTCGACACAGGAAAAGTTCAATTATATGTTGGGCGTCCAAGTTTTCAGACGCAAACATCTAAGATTTTCCTCACTTATAATTCCAGGCATTACAATCAACAAAGTGGAAAGCTTATTGAAGCCTATCAGGTTTACAGAGGATTTCAGTATCGAGTTTTATTTGATGAAGCGGAAACATTGACGCCAGCAAATTATGACATGCCCAACCGCACGTATCTCTATTGATCCTATGCATTAGAAGTAGAAGTCATGATCTACACGAGCGACAAATTGGGAGATCACTACTGTGACCAAGACTGTAGTACAACAATGACCTGTGTGTGCTGTCACCTGTTTCAAGCGAGCTATTTGTGCGGGGTGCAACGTAAACGTGGCATATACTCCTCAACATACACGATTCGCTCTGCAGTAACACTATTAATGAGTCTGGTGACGTGAACACACGGGATGTTGCTTGTATACACACACCGATATATATATATATATATATATATATATATATATATATATATATATATATATATATATATATATATATATATATATATATATATATATATATATATATATATATATATATATGGGTCTGGTGACGTGAACACACGGGATGTTTGAATGTATACACACATACACCGATATATATATTCTTATATATCATATATATATATATATCATATATATATATCCGATATATACTAATCGTATATACGAGCAATGTAGGAAATGTTATGATCGAATTGGTCTCGCAATCAATTATTATCCATATATATATATGATATGTATTTGTATATATATATATGGTGTATTAGTTAACGACGAGGGAACGATTGCTAACCGTTGAATGATGAGGCGTGGTACGTAGCTCAACGCACCGGATATTGTTGAGTAACCCAAGGTAAGAAGGTTGAATGAGGCCTTGAATGCCAGTGCACATTGTGGTCGCGTATCTCGTCCCCAGAAGGTTGGGTAGCATATCCCAGAGGTTTTTTAAAGGCCCTCGCGTGAAATATAGCATGATTTGGTAAAGTTGAACGTTTCGTGAGCCACAGGAAGGAATGTCGTTAACATGTTTAAGTGCATCACAAATTAGTTGGCAAGATGGCATAAGGTTGTAGGGATTACTATAAAGTCGCAGGCAGAGCCAAAGAAAATGAGAGAATGATAGTTTTACGTAGGAAAGACAATGCATTGTACCAAGAATGCTTGAAGGACTAATGACTATCACAAAAAAAGAATGAAAGCTTAACACAATATTATACGTTTTTGTGATAATGTTATTACCGAGCATTACAGTTTCTGAACTGCACGAATACAAGGGAAAGAACGGAAATATGAGTGTTTGCAGACAGGATTCCACAGCAACACAGTTAGAAATTGATCTGCAAGTTCATTACTGATTAGTGGGAATTCAAACATAGTCTGAACAAGAACATCACTTGGACAGGCTTCACATGTACAACCACGTCATAACAGCAGCAAACAAGTACAACCACCTCATGACATCAACAAGCCAATTACCTGAGAGTTAGGGGTCATGGTATTGCGTAAGACAGGTCTGATAGCAACAATCGACACTCATTTGTAAAGCACATACTTTTGCATGGAGATAGCATAGTTTTGCGATTTTTCTCTCCTATACAATATTAACTGACGATTATTGAATCTCACGACAAAGGGACAGCACATATTCATTATTTTATCCGAGTAACCTGACACAGCCATCTGTTAAAATGTTTTATACACGTTGTGTAACTGAACCCAATGGTTGGTCCATCAGTCTCTATCATAATAAACAATCTATGATCTGCAGAGCACACGATAATCATTTATAGCACAACCACGTTAATGTTACGAGAAACATTGACAGCATGTTACGGTTACCGTGGCAGGTGACACCATGTCATAACAGACATGTATTTTAAGCGAAACGTCGTGCAACCGTTTTTTCTACATTCACATTTGCATTCCGTAGATCAATATTATTTTAGCTGCATGCTGAGTAATGGTTTCGTTACGATAAATAGGAGGACGATATTTACCATACGTTGTATCAGCTCACCATATGGCAGTTGATTAAAAACCATTGACATATAATAATGGCACTTAATTCAAAAGGCATTCAGTTTTTATGCTTACAGTAATGACTGCATTATAAACTTGTACCATGTTACAATAAGATGGTGCTATATATACAGACTGCTATCTATAGGACATGGTGATACTGTTCACCTAATCAAACTGCTCTCCGTCATTCATGATTGCATTATGTACAACCACAAATATGGAACGATGAATGTAAAGTCAAATTGTAGTATTAGGACGCGGTTGTTTTGAAGTGGTGGACACAGTTGCTCTATTGATAAATCTACGTACACATAGGGATCCAAGACATGGGTCGTATAATGAGAAGCTAAATACCAACGTTACATGTTTTGAAATAAAAATTGGTCAATTTAGACTTTGCTTAATTGCCAGCTTGCCACTGGTGGGAGAGGACGAGTACAAAAATCGTACACCATTTTCTGTTGCTGTGCTGCTATACCCCCGCTAATTGCATGGAAATTTACCTAATAAAAGTTTTCTGCTATCCTTGGACATTTGCTGAACTGGTACGTAATGAGATCATGGCAAGCTAATACAACGTTCACACGGCTCTAGTTATCTGACGCATCGAATTAAGCCTCCATGTACGGAACATAACATAGCGTTCTTTGACAGGATGGCTGCAAAATTATGCATAGTATTGCATGGTCGAAAAATACAATTAATGTATTTTATTTTCTTATAAAATTAACAGGCGCCCCAGCATACTGCATTATAGATGTATCATCTAATACATTCATGTGTCAGATGCACCAGACATTGAAACCCAAGAGACTGCAATTTCGTCGATGGTATATTTGCACATAACAATTGCATTCGTTCAGAAATCCAACAAGAATTGTAGCTGACCAAAATACTTTATGCCGCTGGCTGCAATAATAGCATAAGAAAACATTACTACAGCACCAACGCACCACCGATCCCATAGGATGACACCTTAAGCAATTACAGCAACACCAGGCCCTTCAAATTATTTTGCTACTGCATCAATGATTCAGCAACAACATGGAAACGGTGTTCATTGAAAGCGAACTTTATCCTACATTTTTTGATACTTTGCAATGGGCACACTTCGCTTTGGTATGAAGCGTAACCTTACTTCTACGGTGAGAATATATGATGTGAAATTGACTGATTGTCATAGAGTAAAGTGTTGCTTGCATCTGTGCGTCAAACACTTTATCAATGTATCACCTGTAATTTCAAAACATGGGCTTTACTTTTGATCTACATCACGTTGTCCATGTATTGGTCGCTTGCGTTAGCAAACAAAAAATGTTATACTTCCTGCAAATTTCATATACAGACTTTCTTCCTTGAGGTACCCGCCTCACTACAATGACGATTTTGCATATTCATTGCAGTCCTATATAAACACATTTGTATCACTATCACGATATAAAACAATGTTTGTAAATTGAAATGCTCCTATGTGCTAGGCCTGTTCACAGTATAATGTTCTAACCAGACATTTGTTTACCGAATATCTCGATCCCACCAGTGGTGTTACAATGTCGAAAAGATTGTATGTTTGCAATACGTTCACAAATAACGTTCAGGTATTGTTCGGTGATTCATATGATTCAACATGAGAGATGACGCCTATCATGCAACGGAAATAATTGCAATGAGCTGTTGACAGAATGAATTATATCGAGTTGTTAACAAAATCACCCGGCAAAGCACAATGGCTAACATTTGTCGTTAGTAAGATGATGAATCACCGTAGTTATTTGTTTAACATTCCATTTGCAGACATTCTGCAGCTTTTACATCTGATTTCTATTTCAGTTTTACATCGAAGGTCACATGAAGGCAATGATCAATGGCGGAGATGAACAACGACCCTCTTTATCCATAACTTATAATATGAAAGGCCTCTCGTGTAGGAAGATATTGTATTGTGGCACAATATATTAGCAATTAAGCACGATGTTTTGGTGGGTGTGTGGCGGCGGGTAACAAGCACTTCGTCGACACACAATTATCTTAATATTACATATCATATATACTAGAAATGCTTAAATACTGTTTTTGCTCGGCTTTATTTGTAGTGAAATGCTGCTGCTTCTTTTCACAATGAAAATCGCCATCTTTATACCAAGTAAGACACAAACACGCATCTCTGGGATTACGGACGAATATATAACATGTAGGGCTCATTGTTGCGTATCTTATTGCTAAAAAACAGAAACTTGCTCAAATATTATGAAATAATCAGCATGATGTTGCTTTTCAAAAACAATCTGCTTACACACAATAAATGGCGCTTTGTTAAGTATTTTGTTTTTGTTTGGGGCGGAGCGTTTCATTGTTTTTTAATTCTCTATTGTAAGGAATGTGTTCGTGAAATGAATAACTCAAAGCCACGTAGTCAATAACATTCAACCCTCTCATTGTTTTGCCTAATTAAGTGCGCGCGTCCTGTTGTTTCGCTTCACAAGGCATCCGGAATTACGTGTCAGCAGTGATACTGACAAGCTAATTTCTGCATTTGCCGGATGCGTGTGGCTAACATCATTACCGGAGCATGAACATCCGTGTTATGCAATGTTGTTGCAAGTAATCTCGCCCCTATATGGTGCCTGTGGCGAATATCGATGACCCTAGCGCTAATGGGCAGCCGTTGGCTATCTTCAAACAAATAACGTAGCCCTACTTTATATAAAATTTCATGAAGGTCACCCTAAGACAAAATCCACCACAATGGCCAATGTCATAGCATCCTAAGCCTCCTCTGCTTCCCCGTCTCCTTCCTCAACCCATGTCATCGCCCTCTCATGATGCCTCACGCTTTTATGATCAGTACCTTTCTTATTAACTAAGAACGCCATTGTAATCAACCAAATGTTACTTCAGCTTATCTCATAATAAGTCTTTAATTATATGCGGGGACAGGAATGTCATGCTGACTACCAAATGCCACTTGTATCGAGCTTTGATATCAAGCTACTGCTGTAGACGCAGCGATAATTAAGCTGGTTCCGTGTGGTCATGTTATTTGTTAATGCCGATTGTTTAATGCATGAGCGGAAAGTATCCGTTACATATATAGTGGAATTATAATGATGCTTGATGAGGACCAGACAAATTTATGGTGGCCAAGAAGCGTCATGGATGCACAAAGTCTCAGTGGAATATTTCACGAGGTTACGTTAGTCAGAGAAGGCTGAGCAGCAACTAAATACACACTACACCCAGTTGCTGTAATCACGCCTTGTTGAGATGTTACCCAAGCAATTACGATAAACATCATAATCAAGATATGTGATCGTTGCTCTTATTAATTATAGCGATATATCAATATAGTAAATAGCATAGCATGTTCAATGTCTTTACAGAAATCACTAGGCACAGTCGCTGAAAAACAAATTTGACTTCAATGCTCGGAAGCTACTGGTGTTTTACTAGGCTTTATGCATAGTTGGTGTCGTTTGATCAAAGTTTAAATACAAACGACTGAACGTGGATATTTCTGGCATTCTCTTAGAGTTTAGTGCTGTTCTTATCCATTAATGACGCTGATATTTAATTCGTTTGCCAGCGATATAGTAATGATATCGGAAATGAACTGGTAACATGATGTTTGAGTGTTGTATGTGTTGTAAGGGGCAATATTGGCAATTAAACACGACGTGGAACCAACAATGTCCCATTGTAGTCGGGGAATGCATTCTTACTGTGGATGTCTGATTTAACCTGGCAGCAGTTGTCCATATTCCCTGCATTGTCACCGATATAACATCGTAACAATACATGCCTCATAAAGCAGATGCATCTGTGTGCATTGTTGCTTGGGGGTGTTTTTGTTGGAGTTAATCACAGAAGCTGCAATGAAAGTACTGTGCGGGGGAGGTGATGTCGTTGTAGTCCTTGCGAGGGGCGTTGACAGCGTAGTGTGCTTGTGTTATAAGGTGAAGTACATCGACTGATCGCGATAATAAAAGTAAGAGAACTACCAGTGAGCGGTCCGAAGCTTTCGCTAGGCCGTTTATCTGATTCGTACGTATCTCGCATGTCAGCACAAATATCACAGAGGCTGTATGAATGAAT
Organism: Urechis unicinctus; assembly: GCA_034190875.2. Taxonomy (NCBI): domain Eukaryota; kingdom Metazoa; phylum Annelida; class Polychaeta; order Xenopneusta; family Urechidae; genus Urechis; species Urechis unicinctus. Next base: position 31,286,062 of record CM067350.1, on the reverse strand, counting down.
TGAGACATATCACTCCTAAGGAGATGGCATCATGTCTAATCTACATCACCGTTTGCATATATGTCTGATCTACTCGGGAATTATGCTTGCTGCTGATACGGTTGTGGTGTGCCCAATCTGGGTATGCTATGATGAGCGCTACTAGTATGATATAAGAAGATATTTAGATGGAAATGAGACATGGTCAAGAATGTAAGAATGCTGATGGCGTGGATAAGCCAGGTTCAATCGGCAAACGACGTAGTATCATGTAGTGTGCCATATATTGCCAGTACTTTGACGTAGATACTATATTCGGATTGTTTGATATGCAAACGTACATTTGTGCTATCACGTCACTTAAGCTGACATTCTACAGTAAAACTGGAAACCTTATTTATTTGCACGTGTACACAGAAGATTTTAAGAAACATAGCCATTCTATTTCGCATTTAATATTAGTACCATATACTGCCTAAACCTTCTGTTGACTTGGTTCATTGATTGAGCTCTAAGAGTATCCAATCTCTTGTGTTCAAGCCTTGTAGCGGAATGATACATATACTGTGTGGCCCATGTGCAGTATGGAACGTACCCGGCGTAGCATTAATGTACACATTCCCACCAAGCCATATCTGCTTAGCAGATGAATCTTACCCATTAACATTCACCTGGAGTTGGGACAGGTAGCTTCCTCTGTATCAATGTGTATTATTATTGTTTGAATAACCTAGTCATCCCATGTTTCCTTATAAATGATAACGACTGCCTAACGTGCCTTGAGCAATCTGATATTATATGCCAACCGTGTATCTATAAGCGCCATTATGTCAGACAAGCAACTGCTCTGTCTATTGACAAAGAATGTTGAAAGGGGCATTTGTGCAAGAGAGTTGGCTCCTATACCTAAGCAATGGGCGAATACTGGTAATTAAAGAAGTCGAAGGCAGTAGAAATGGTAGAGGACAAATAAGTAGTAGTAGTAGTAGTAGAAGAAGCTGTAGGTGTAGTAGTTGTGGTGGAAGTAGAATTAGTAGCACTAACAATGTACAACGCACCAAAACACGAGCATGCTCCCAACAAATGTTTTCATTTAATCCTGGCAAGACACCCCCCCCCCTTCAGAACACCACCTCTTTATAAGCATGCCTACAAACGATGCATTGCTTAAGCAACAATCCAGCCCATGTTGCAATTCTCGTTCGTTTGCAGCGCTTTGCTAAATTGCTAATGTTAGGTGATTTCCCTGAAACGAGCAGTTACAGAACAGTTTTATGTATTAATATTATCCATTGTTGGAGTTTTAATCTGGCTGAGGGACAATTATGCGGTGATTACTTAAATATATTTAACCAATCCACATATTTGGGCATTGATGTTCATCGTGACTACAAACTCGATCCCTGATGCCTTGATCAATAATTACCTTACAACAGCGATGATCAAATTGCGACCAACATATAAATGTACAAGGAGACTACAAAACCACTTGGTTAAAGGAAACGCTCTATCACTCAGCAACTTTCACCAACATTATACCACTTAGAAATTCGCCCGGCAAACCCTTAAGATGAGTAATGAGATTTACTAGAGTGTAGATACTAGAAAAGATATCGCTAAATTACACATTCTGAGTTCGTGCAGACGATGACCACTTTTCCGGCTTGTCTGCTGAATTATGATAATGACGGTCATCCATTACGATTGGCCTTGTCTTGGTTTTGAAGGATGTTTCGAATGCTGCGAGGCAATGCATCAAGTTCGGCATGGAAATAAGCACACCATCCGCAAACCATCGTTGTTATCGAATGTGGCTGCCGCGGTAGTATTGTGCAACAGGGTCAAGGCAACGAATGACGGTGCAATTTGCTACTTTTAAATATCAGGTTACTGAATACCACGTAATTTGCACAGAACAAGAATTATAAATCAACATTTGATGTGTAGTGATTATGTTAAGTCTTGGTGAACGGTGCTCGAGTCTGCATATGGGGTCTTTTTGATTGCATTCTAGCAGCATCCCATAAAAGTGAAATTAACAATCTATAAAGGATAAACGACGGTAAGAACGAATTTAAGCTGTCTAATGAAAACTAGCTATTGAATGTTTACAATAGGGTATGGCCCATACATAATGGCTTAACTTAAGATACCTTCACAAATGTCAGATCAATATTTCCAGCTGCAATGTTTAGAGCCACATAGAGATAACACACTAAGGAAAGCGATGTTTGCCGTCTGTACTTGCATTGGTACATTCAAATACAGATTGATATTGTTTGGATCCACTTCGTCTCGATGCACGGGATCACCTTGATGAGTGGTTGGACTCCATGTGTAGTTCACCTGACTGACCATGTGTTCAGTGTACAATTTGCACACATCATGACAAATGTTTGCGCGGCGGTCTTGCCTGCTTGGAAGATTGAATGACATATTACTCACCTCAGCAGTCCTTGATGTGCCAAGGGTGAGGCGTTGAGTACTTGGGTTAATTCTGAGAGAAACGTTTTACCCCACATTTGCATTCCATATGGTAAATGAGACCTTTCGTTTTGTAATATCTGCTTTTAGCTGTTTGATATACGTCTCCAACTGTGTCAGGTATCGTTACAGTAATGTGTGTCTTCGAGAAATTTAAAGATTGCAAAAAAACTATGCTGGGGACATTATTCTTTTTACGCTTGAGCTGACCAGTAATGTGCAAGTTATATTTGACGTTTGTAAATATAAATACGCAGCCAGCATATATATAAGGCTAATCCATGCTGTGATCTGTTCTGGTTTTATCCGATTGGAACCCATACACATGTCATATTAAGTCTTGCATATGACTATTGAGAAGGGATGCCCCTAGCAACTGCGCGCGATGCCATTCAGCATAGGTTTAATCAGCGTGCCTAAATCATCTGTTGGATTGGGCTCATTGAGGGCAGGCTGTTGGTGTACCTCGTTAATTATTTGCTTAATGCAGTTAAGAAACAATAATTAATTGCGATCCTTCCGTGGTTTTGAGTAAATTGTTTGGTGTGCATGAGATTCGTATGTTGGAAAAGTGCAACGCTACAAACTTACAAATTAACATGTCGCTTAACCAGATAGAGTTGTGGTAGATAGGAGGTGGTAGCCCTTATAATGCTGTTTTGTGTAAGCGTATACCAAACAACAACAAAAGTAAAAACAATCTTCATAATTGCGTAAGCCGGGTAGTAATCTTTTGTATGTAATTATACAGACATGAAATGATGGTCAGATCGTCATTGTAGAGGGTCAGGAACGTCGAAGAATTGAAGAGTACTCATGTGCATATGTTATTGGCAGAATGCCTTATGTGCTATCTAATGGTTATGACATAAAAGAGTAGAGTAGAAAAAACATCTGACAGATAAACAGTTAAGGCAATGGGTTAGAATAAGAAGTCATACAATGTTAAATTTGTTGGATTTCGTGAAAGCTTTATCGTCGCTGAGGTCTACGGCTATTATGGTGGTAATTAAGGGACACAATGCCCTATCACGCCTTTTATCACGTCGATATTGAAAGCGACGTAGAAACCCCACTGATTACGTCATTTTTGCTATTACACAATTGTTTTTGCTTCAATAAAGCCGAAATTTCTATCATCACAACCACTGTTTTGCAATGATTTGGTACAGATCGGATACATTTGTACGATGATATTCCTCTTGTCGAAGAACACAATGAACATTTGCCACCTCTGTCAGAAGCACTTTTGGCGTGCTAATTGGTGCCAAATCAATGATAGGATTACAATAATTGAGTTGATGCTGATATCTACGTACTCCCTCATTATGGTGATAAGCTAAACTTGGTGACGATGCACGGAAAAAGATTGGGTAATTGGCTAGATGTCTCTGTCAATATGATCCGGGTAGATGCGTGTTTCAGAATCATTAATTTACAAATAAATAATAATGATATAGCAGTAATCAGAATATAGCAATAAGTTCTCTTTTCAAAGAAAGTGCCAATTAAACCTGTTACTCGGGATGATGCTTAGAACAATCGAACCAATACTGCCCTCAGAAAATCTCCATTTCCACCACAGGATAATATATTTGCTTTTGCTTAAAGAAGGTCATATAACGAAGTGTTAGGTCGCAATGTTACCTATCTTAAATCATGTAACTGGTTATGGTCTTTCGTTGTGGTATTGCGTTGCATAAACACATTGTTATGATACCAATGCTAAACCTGCCCCAGTGTGGCATCTTTTGTTTTTATTACCGCCTGGTGATATCTGTTCAATATCATGATCCGCTACTCACTGCTTATCGGTTTGTTGCTGTTACAATATGGCTCTTCTCATGGCCATCTACCATGCATGGCTTGTACAAGAGATGCTCTGCGTCTGGATTTGTAAGAATTTCTCTTTTAGTGTGTCGTCACCGTAGCTCAATGTTTATATTGGATGGATGTTTGAGAGTGTAGTGTTAATAACAGCAGTCGCTAAGGTCGCCATTAACCTATGAAGTGAGCTGCGCGGTAAAGGAATATCCTGCTTATACGGACATCCGGGACGCGGGTCAATTACTTTATTTGAGCGTTTCAAGAGGTTTTCAGCTGATAAAAAGTGTGTGTTGGACATATGACAAAATTCTGACAGTAATCTACTGGGACTGACGTCTGCTTATTGTATTGACGTCAGTCACTGTCCGTCGGAGAGTACAGACATTCTTAGATTACATATATAACCTATTGACCATGACCTATTGACCATGACCTATTAATTGCTTGAGGGATTACACAATCATGCATCATAGTATGTGCCATCCGTCGCTCCAAGGGGACAGTAGCGGTAGAACCCGTATGCATATCAAACTACCTTACGACACACACACACACACACACACACACACACGCACACACGCACACATGCACGCATGCACATCCCCCACACCCACATCCACACACCCACACCAAAAGACCTACATCCAAACCCACCCAGCCACCAACACCCCACCCACCAATCCACAACCACACCCACGCACTCACATCCACACACCCGCACCCACCCACAACCGCACCAACCCACCCATCCACCCACCCACACACAAGCACGCACGCACACACAGACATACATACACACACAGGGAAAAAGATCTACTGAAAGTCTACATCTATTCTTATGCGTGATAGCAATGTTATCATAGGCTGAACCATTACAATGGATGTTATCCTAATTGCCCGTTAGCATTCAAGAGTTGGTATTCTTTGGACAGCTTAAAATCCTTCTTTCCCACATTGGTATGAGCGATAAATACATGATTTGAATTTTAACACCAGCTGAATCTAATTGTGATTGATCATTAGAATGGTATAGAAAAGTGCTCCCCATTTGAAAACGAACATTGAATAAACACATCTTGTGGTGAAAGGAACAGCTTCGCTTGGGTCAATATACTTTTATCTGCTTGGGTGCTTCCTTATATAAGCTGTGTGTTTGATATCCATCGTCGACCCTAAGAGACATTGAATGACGATCAGCTTTCATTCTGGTCAGTATACCATGGCGGGCGGGATGTAATTGCTCAAATGAGCCATGTATCGCTTTGTTGGCATTCTTCTGCTACATTGATTTTGATCACATGACCAATCTGACGTTAACTCCTAATAGGTCATTCGTTTAACATAAATAGGACGCTACTAGCACTGAGAGCCCAGAAGCACAAAACACAATATATTGGTGATATAACCGAAAATAAAAAAGCGCGTTAATGCTACGCTGTCGGGCTGCTATGACAATGACTTTATGTCATCACACAACTTTGCTCCGTTTCGCCAGTAAATGCATTTTAACACTGTAATATATTTCAAAATGCCGTCAAATAAAGCACTTTGAGGGCGGCAACGGAGCACATTAGCAAGGTATTTTTCACGAGCATTGATATTCGACATATGTAGCGAATCATCTTCCTGTTGACGTCCAACATCCGGAAGAGGCCCGCCCCATACGGAGACGAGACGAGATTGAAGGAGATGCAAGCATTATAAATTCACTACACGGCAAATGTTGAATTACTACTTCTGTCGTTGCATTCAGTAACCCTATATACAAAAGAAACAACTTGCTCCGTTACTCACTGAGATGATGTGGTCTGTTTTTCTATCGCCCTGATCCGGAGTTTTGATGCAATAGCGTAAGACTCTGGTCCCAGCAACAGTAACAATCGATAGCAACGATGGTTTGCTAATGTAATGTTACGTTTTTCAAAGCCATAATTTGATACATTACCTCGCAGCTGCTTCCAATCTTTCATAACTTAAAAGAGAGGCCATTCTGTGTTACATTGCCACTGTAAAGTAATCGTTCACTTTATGAACACGGCATACGTAATTCAGCGATATCTTTGCTAATTTACTGCAATACTCTAATCATAATAGTCTCAAATAGGTATCTCCGTTAGAGTGTTGTAGTCACTCGTTCTTTGAACACCAGATAGAGATTCCTATTAACAAAAGCCAACAAGGTTGATGCAGGACTGTGAATGAATAAGCAATCGCTTCGTATATGTACAGAAATATCAGGTCAGGTCCACGTATTCTTGGATTCTAATGTCAGTATCTTCATCATTAACCAATAGTTTTTGTAGCATTTAAGTCTATAAAAAGCCATAATCAAAATGAATGTCGACGTGGCACGCTGATGCGCTGTTATCCACTATTATGCTATTTATCACAATATCGTGGGTAATATCTGACAATCAAGACCCGATTACATCACCCAGGTTTCACGCGTATTTCGTTTCAACTTAGTCCTCGCCCGACTCTGTTCTCGTGCGGCTTTGTGCAACCACGTACAAGTGTACACTATTTGTCTACAATGAATCGTCTTGCATCAACCAATCATTAGCTATGATCCTGCGCATCTGCACCAGTCGCCTTTCACTCAACCTACATGAACCAATACTATAACCACAATTTCTTATCCTAAACATCGCGGTGTATAAAGCTGCAGCATGATATCATGTCTGCAAATGGAGGGAACATGGTACACATCCTGACCTTATTGTGATTGTAATTAATAACTGATGAAGAGGTACGCAGTTCTGATCCTTGCTAAATCAAAATGGTGTGTTTGATTAATTAGAATGGAAATGTCCATTTCGAATGCGCTACCTCGGGTAGGCAAAGATTTGAATGGATGAAGTGCAGAGTCGTTAGATTCGCCAAAGGGGCATTCATCTGATGCAGTAAAACTATAAAACAATGCTGAGGTTCGTAAATAATTTCACCTATCCGCACTCTTGACTGAATTACCACATTGAAAAACATGCATCCTTCAAAAATTCATTTTGCCTTACAACAATTTTAATCGTGAATACACTGCTGTAAATGACATAACCAAGGAGTTTTCATTTGTTGTTTCACTTATACATGGGATATCACAGATAAATATTATTATTTCCCATTCAGCTAGCATTTGGGAAGCCGCTGGCCCAGAGGAAGCAGATGTGAAATCAGGTACTTGCGTTAACCCTAGAAGCATGAGCAAATGGCTAGGTAGTCTTGGTTGTTTTGATTGGTAATTAGATCTTGTGGCATCGTTTACCCATTGGATAATTCTCATTAAGGTATTGGTACGGGCGCTGCAATGCTATGTAAAGTTTCTGCATTGCCTTAATTGTTTCCCCCCAATAAGTAAATAGATATCGGCTTATCAAGAAGTCCTGTATACAAATCGTATTGATATCACGGCATATTGAAATCAAACACTTAAGCCAAAATCTGCTTCAGCATCATTAATAACATCTCAAATAGTATTGCAGCCAAAAACACAGCTACAAAGCTGTAGCATGTGTGGTTATCATAGCTGCCAAACTTGCTTATCTCAACTATAATAAATGCTTGCATTATTCGTGCCCGGTGTAAAAAAAACTGATACCCATGCGGGTGTCATTATTCTTTCAGCTACACCAGGGTCGTTTTTGAAGTAACATATTTCTTTGCCCAAGAGACATTGAATGCCGATCAGTGAACTGTCGCTATCAGCATAGAATAAGCTTTCCAAGCTGCGGATGAGATTGTGCTGAATTGTGTTGCAATCACCGTTTTCTTGATTTGCGGGCGAGTTGATAGTCACACATCAGTTCATTCCCTAATGGCGTGTGTGTGCCTGGGAGACAGAAAGTAATTAAATAGTTCTGTCATCAAGAAGTACCCCCAAACACTTCAGCCTGACTGCCTAGCTACGTCACACAGAGCCACACCCTTCTGTTTGGAAGAATTGCAATGGAAGAGATTATAGCACATCATTCAACTTGTCCGATTATGAGCTGATGTTATGCGGCTTGTGTCGTCCCGACGGTAGCAATCCGGAAGACATTCGCTCAAAGTACTACAAGTACACAAAGGCACAAGCGGGTAAATTATAGGGATTTACCCTCATAAACACGCTGAGGCTAGCAGCTATGCGTATTATTAGGTTCACATACAAAGGCTCATTCATCCGACTGCGGCAATTTTACGGGGAATGCGAACACAAGAACGACTACACTGCAATATTAACTGCTCTTACCCATTGACTTAGTGACAAGCTCTTCACTTCAGTAGACATTCATTGATGTATGGATTATTGCCCCGCACCACCGAGTGACTGGTGCGTAATATCTTTGGTCCTATTAGAACCTAAAGCCCTGTAGAGCGATGCCATGGCGTGTGCCTTTTGAGAAGGGATGTCGGTAACAACTGCGGATGATGTGCTACAACTCTTCTGTTTTATAAGCGATTATAAATCATCATCCAGATGCTGCTCAAAGTGCGCATTCTGTTTGTTTAACTAGTTCACAATAAAATGTGCATACATTACATCATCATAAGAAATCAGCCGTAGCACCAACCCGGAATTTGAATATTGCAATGCCTGAAACTAAAGTAACTAAACAAAGCGCCGATGTTCGTAATTTACAAGTTACCACATCTTTTATTCATTTGGGTATATTGAAAAGGAGCGTTGTGCTAAAGTGATTTTCGAGAATGCCTAAGTCAGAACCATACAGATGTTGGAGAAAGTTATTAAACAGTAAATGGCACTAGGTACTAGATTTATAATTAACGATGCGAAACATATATCTTAGCGAACAGTTCCAATGAGTTAAACGACAATATAAAAATGTGAAAATACCTACTTTCTTTGGGGAAATAGTAGTGTTGACATATTTTGTAGCTCAATACAATAATAAACGTTATTAGTAAAATTGCTAAATAGAAATTTTCCCAACTCCGGTGGGGGATCGAAAAGAAATTTCGATCAGCAAGGAAGAGACATGATGTCACTGAATATTTGACAAATTTCGTCCGTAACAGATATCGCATATATATCAAACGTACATTTCATTCATATATATCGTCAGCTCACGGGGCACTACAATGATTGCCGTTCATCGGGGGCATCTCTCATATTTGATCATCTGAAACACTAACGAAACGGTGATATATTGTGCAAAGTCGTTGCAAGCATATATGCGTCCTCCATTGGGCGGCATATAAAAGGGCCGCAGTATTTGGTCACCTGGTCGGGAGGAACAGCAATTCTAGATTAAGCTATATATATAAACGATGCGATATAGATCTATATTTATATATAGATATATAGTATATATATATCATATATCTATAATATATATATATATATCTTATATATATATATACATCCATAGTACAGATATATATATATATATATATATATATATATATATATATATATAAATATATATATATCCGGTGGGATATAAACATGCATATATATATATATATATATATATAGATATATATAGATATATAGATAGAGATATATATATAGATAGAGATAGAGATATATATATTATATATATATATATATATATAGTAATATATTATATATGCATATATATATATATATGCATATATATATGTGTGTATATATATATGTAGATATATAAAATTTATATATATACATAATTATACACATATATAAATAATATACATATAAATATCTATACATTTATACGCAAATACATATATATATGTATATATATACATATACATGTATATATATATGCATACGCACACAAATATATATGTATATATCAGCATATATATATGTAAATATTGATATGATCATGAAGTGTTTTTTTAAAATGTATCTACTACGATATACACTGCTGGTTACAACACTAATCCTAGGAACATACGTATGCATGTTCCTGCCTTGTTGCGGTCTAGCTGTAAGGCATATTAACACCTCAAAAGGAAATACACTTTTGCCAATACGTACTTGGTTTGTGATACTGAGTATGCGGTTCAGATCAACTTTGCGGTTGCTCTTTGGGCAAATATAATTGCTGCAATTTTTCCGTGATTTTTGGTCTTACTTATGCGCCTGTTAACGTGGATTTATTTCTGTTTGTGGCAGGTAGAATGCAGGCCGATGCCAGGTGTGCTCGACATAACCGATACCCTCGATATTTTTTCTTTATCCACGTTGTCATGAGCAATATTGCCGTAACCCATCTATCAGTTGACCTGTCATTGGCATCCCAGAGACGGGGCCAGAATATAGATTGTTCTTTATAGGGACGAGCTGAATCTTCACATCGCGCCATAGACCTATACATGGGAGCTGACATGGCTAATTGTGCCGTTAAAATACATGCATTCAAAATATCATGAAAGTCATTAAAATCGTCATGATGCACGATTCCATACAGGCATGGTGCGATGACATGCGATTCACGGGTTAATCTAACGCTAGGCATACATATATACAGGTCAAACAGTTTATCTCATGCATCCAATAATAGACACACTGAGATATACATTACCTTATGAATTACGTCAGTACCGTGTCGTCTCTCCCAATTTCCATAAACACTGGTATGTTTCTTGCGTGTATTAAATTTACAGAAGGCTTTCAATGTGCTGTCCGTAGGCGTGTTTGTGTCATGTACGTCAGAACCGGATCGAGGCTTACTTCTTTGTTGAACCTCTCTCCACACTCTCAATTGAAAATAGTAGTCTCCCTATATATACTGGTATATTGTGATCGCAAAAAAGCGAAGAATCCCATCGACTAGAGAATCACGTCGTAATAACAACACAGAACGACCACGTAGGATATCCATGACCGGGACAAAAATACCACGTGAGAAATCAGGTAATGACTGAACACGTGTTCATAGCTCTGTTCATACAGTAACATGTTAGTGACATTGAAATTGATATCAGCGGGCTTCAAATAACTGTTGTCGTCGTTGAGAGAACATATTTGCCTAGCAACCGGTTGTTGTTATTGCCGTCGGGGTGGTAGATCATTCCCGTGTCGTTAATGCTGTTGGACACTTAATATCGCCATGGCTCCGTTTTGGGGTTGCTGTCCTCTTCCTTAATAAACCTTGGTTTATTTAGCTAATGAGTTACAAAATAACAGGAAACGCTCTTTCTTTGATGACATATCAGTGAACAAGATGGAAAGGTTTGGGGTTAGGGGTAGACATTCAAGCCAGTCTCTTTAAGCAACAACATGTGATTGGCAGTTGGGCAGCAGTATAAGTGGAATACATCACATTGTTTCAAGCACAAAATGATCAGTATCTAGTCAATATAGCCGAGAGAGGGCCATGGCTGTTTCGTTGCATTTTGGAAGCCTAGAAGCGGCAGCAACAAGGCTTTTCGTAATATTGCGGCAGACAATTTAGCACCACATCCGATTCATCCTGTGCCGTCGCCAGGTAACTAACTTCATTTGGCAACAACTTATCCCTTAATATGTGATTAATTACCGAGAGGAATACAATTAATGGTCGGGCATAGTACCTAACACCCGCATATATAGTTTTGATATCTAGCAACAGCCACTGACATAGCGATAACTTGGATGATAAATTGTGAATGGAATTATGACTGGTAAATATGTTGTGGAGCAATGGTGAATGCTTGGGTGAGGCAAGATGGATTTATGCCGACCCACAGTGTCTCGTTTCACAAAGCCTGTAATCGTTTCTGACATTGACCTCACTGTAAATGATGTTTAGATCCCAACATTTCATTAACTTGTCAGTGATGGTGTGTGACATAATATATGTACGAGATCATCAGAAATATTATGCTGGGTGTGATGCATTTGGTGAATCTTTGCTGTGTCGCCATTAGTCGCCAGTTCCAGCGGATGTGTCGATATATGGGATGGACCCATCGTGGAGGTCATTTCAAGTACGTTAGCATACTTGTACTGTTGCAAATACTATCGCGTTGGTCACAAAGCTAGGTATCCGATCAATTACTAGGAGCCATAAATGACGAAGATCGACGCATAAATTGAATCCTAAGTTAGCACATACAGCAAACTGTATAAGCATGAGGAAGAATAAGCGCATGCCACCGTTACTGAATATTCTGATAAAGGCAAACGCTAGCAAGAGATGTGTGTATATTAAGCCTGGATAATGTGCAAATCAGTGCTTGATTGCTTCAGCAGGTGTCACACGTATTTGGATACCACCCTGACAAGCTCAGCCGCGTGAGGATATTTTTCTGAGGCTGTTGGCACTCAAACAAATTATGACACTCATTGTTCTCTATGCTGATTTCTTGTCATAGCAAAGCATTTATCATTATTCCATCATCGCCTTCCACTGTTCTCATTTACTAACACAAACTCAATTGATCAAGCTTATTGTCGCTTTATCTACAGATAACAAAGCTGCATACGAAAAGCACGTGATAATGTGCGTGACTTTCTTGTTATCCACAAGTTATCAATCTGCAGCCGTGATGCTTGGTTAACTCAGAAGGTATGGTACGTAAATTAGAATGATAAAGGCCACTCGCGGCAGGCAGCGGCTAATGGTCACACCCTCAGCCTGCTACTTGGGGATAAACAGGCCTTCACATTCGGCCTTGCCCCTCCGTGCTGTGGCGAGATCGCACAACTTTGGCTCTTCATCTTCATTAAAATTGCTATTGGTCACTGTCATCATATGTCCTATGATGCGGTATACATAATTCGAATGTCGGATTCGACGAAATTCCTCAAAAGGAAAAGTAAAACAGATTTGGTGAGCATTCGCCCCCAGTGTTTGTGGTCAAAAGTAAAGCGAAGGCACGATCGATGTCATGCTTAAAAGATATAACGGTACGTCGTTCAAGAGGGTCAGCTAAGTTTGTCCACAGACCATGATCGAGCAACAACTGCTGGTGCGGTGCACCCAGGTGATTAAGACACTATCAAGGGTCACTCGATGTCATACCATAGGAAATATTTTCAACAACCACGCTTTCCTTAAGACAGATAAAATCATAACAAAAGTTCTTAAATATCTTCTCCCTTTTCGTAATCAAGTTCATACCTATGTTGCTACCTGTCTTACAGCTAAACAGAATAATCACATCGAACAAATATACCTTTCACAAATATTTTGCTTTAAGACACTTCCACGAAAGAAACAAATATATCCTGTTATTCTAATGACATTAGATAATAATCCGCTTGTGTTGTAAAATCAGTGGTAAACGCTATATTGTTTTAAATCAACGGCAGTCAAACAATTGCCACTCTACACGACCTGACAGATTCTGTGCATTAAGCGTAAGTAGATGGACACTGCATCTCATGAGGTCTTCTACGATCTGTGACGTGCTATCTGCGTTAAATTAATTATCATGTAAGCAGCTTAGTTGATACGCTAGTCGGGTTAATCAGCATATCATGGCTTGTTCCGTGATTGAGTATCTATTTCAAAGTATTGTTTTAGGATTGCGTTGTGTGGGAAAACCGTTACAATTAACGCGTCCCTACACTTGAATTTTAAAATAACAACTTCGCAATAAAACTATGTCACATGTATTTCAAAAAGCGCAATAATATGTTATACAAGTAGTTAATCATAAAATAGTTCGTAGTTGATAAAGGTGAGAAAGATATTTGATAACAGGAGTACAGCAGCTTCTATCGTAAGCTGAACGAGTGATGACAAACCTCGTCGGTGTGGATAATTCTTAGATTCAATGATCAAATTCTACTGACGTATAAACAAATTAATCTCAGGTTACTAGTTTTTAATTGGCGTTTAGGCACTCTGGGTCAAATGGAATACTCACACACATGGGAGGTCACATTCTGTCTCTCTTACCTATATCTACATCAACCCCTTACCCGGACGGCGTTTCCCGGGGTCTAACCCCGTCATTATAATCATTGTCATAGGGCGTGGCAATGTATTTACAGGATACGTTGATCATACAATCAGTAAAAACCACAGAATAATAACACAATGGCACGTCATTGGTCTCCCAGGTAGTTTGTGCTGTGGTGCATATCGGTTATGTACCGCTCGTGTCCGTTTATAGTGATGAGTTACCTGCAGTTTGTACGAATAGCTTTGTAAGCAATGCGCTGAGTTCTGCTCTGGCGCAGATGCTTCATACAAGCACTGGAAGTTATTGTGAACCGGATTTGTGAAAATTGGGCGAAATATCATGATTACCCTTATCGACCACAGTCTGAATATCACTTTGATGCTTATTTGCGTTATTATAATTGATCCCGTCTGCACCTACGTACATTCACCAGTCGGGTATATTTGTCATAAGAGTACTTATTCTGGTGTTGAATATATATTCACAAGTAATGATTTATGCCTACTTGAGAATGAAGACCGTCGATATATTATATTGCTTCACATATGATTCATAATAACTTTGCATCAAAACTATTTGCCCTATTGTTTTTGTGATAGCTATCAATTTGCAAACATCGTAATTTTCGAGACACATTCAGCGAAGGCATTAGATGATGTGATTATCCGCATCACCCTGCTCTTACCTTGCAAATATTTATGACCATTTCTTATTTAAGCTTAGATGAATCTGGAGATTTTTTTAGATAAATATAATCATTTGAAAATATGATTTGCCAATTCCATGTTTTTATAGATTCATATTTGAAGCAAACGATTTGTTGTGAGCAATTGATTGCATACTTGACTTCGTCGACTGCTTGGAGTGCATATAGTTGAATGGTGGGTGATTTGTGTACAAAACAATAAAGTTTTATGGTAGTTTCCTTTACCATTGTACAACTTCCCATTAGAGATAATGAAACTAGCCACACCAATCTGGTAAATGTGATAACGGGCACACCGACATTAACAATGTGATATCATTATATGGGATCACAGAAAACAGATAACTCCGGCCAGCAAAGTCAGTCGATAAGAAGCCTACCTGTTGTTATCTCGTTCTATTTCATTGTAAATGTAGGAACATTGCAAAAAGTAATGAGGATGTAGACGCCTTAGAGGTATTTTCCCAAGATAGGCGCCAGAGTTTAGTGGCTGAAGATATTATGGGTATGTGCAATTACTGTAGAAACTATATGCAGGATCTGGAATTTGGTTAATTAATGATTTGCTCTTATACTAAGTTAGGCACAATATATGTAGTAATTTTAAAAGCAGTCGCAAAATGCCTCATGCTAGATATTCGCAGGTAATTGATCAACAAATGCAAGGAGACAACTGTGATATGAAATGGCAGATTGTACACCAATGCCAAACCCGAAACGAGCACACAATTGTGATGCAACAATAGATGAGGACTTGGGTGTATAGATGGATGAGGCGTAAATCTCCAAGCAAGGACAGTACAGTTAAAGCACGCCGGTGCCGACACCACAGGTGCGAATGCAAACCCGTACAGCGTTTCCATTAGCCATACATCTGATAGTTTGCATCTACAGTACCGCCGATTTGATACAGTATCTCTATTTCACAGAAAGACATCAAATTAAGAGTACTGTGGTAAGCTAAGCGTCAAATGTTTGCAAGCCTCCAAGCTTTATGCAAAGCTACCCGTGGTCAGTATTCTTTCCCTAACCCCATAACGCGTTTTATGATAGTGATAGGGGAGCTATTGCTATGAAATTTATTAGATGATCAAGGTATATGTAACCGTAGGCTGTATTACAAATCAATATATTCAAATTATGTCGTATGCGTAACTGCGAGACTGTTCATTGAGCGGAAAGACATTAAAAAGCTCCTCTTCCGCGTATTATTTATCGAATGAGGAGCCTCATACATTTTGGCCTGACACTATTTGATGTCAACACCATTGATCACTGCGGTTCATATGACCTTCGACGCAATATGTTACATGCTGATGCTGTTGAACCTCTGCGAATGAAATGCATAACAAATAATTGTGAGCATTCATCACATTACAAACAACTGGCAAATATTATTTATCTTGACTGACATGTAAATTTGTTAACGCTTTGATGCCATATATTTATTTTCTCTAAATGCCAACAGCACACAGCAAAGCGCAATTATTTCACTAGCTATGGACATCGTCTGAAATTATAATTTGAAGAACAGAAATAGCCCGGATAGATAGAAAACCTCGTGAGTTAAAATTACAAGTAATACATTGCTGATGTGTTTAAAACGAAAACCATAGTATTCCTTTATTCTGTGTATGATATCGTCAAAGCTTCTCGGGTGTCTACCGAATAGTCAGCATACAACCCTTTCGAGAGTACTCTGGATTAGCTGGATTACAGTCGTCAGGATAATCAAGTTTCCCATTAATTGCATTGTCCGAAACCTAACGCTTATTAACACCTCGCTTCACTTGGTGGAATGACATGCTTGGCAACATAACATTCAGTCGATTTCATAAAGAGGAACCACAGTTGTCATTCACCAACAGAGACAAGCATTTATCACTGTGTATTGCATTTTGAACGCGGCTAAGAAACTTCAAAGTGAAGCGTTAGTAATGGAAACAATGATATAATGTCCATTGGAATTCAGTTACGAATGACGTAATGCGACGAGCATGTTTTTTTGGTCCTGGTTAGTCCTGCATTGTAACCATTAAATTACAACTCCTAATATAGCGGAGTGTCAATTACAAATGCACTTCATAAATCAGATCAAATAAGACCGATTCTTAAAGAACTGATGCCCTTATAATGCTTATTAGGCGCATAAAGTACAATCACACCGATCCTGGAGTCACGCGTAAGTGCTGCGATGTACCTGGTCCACCAAGGTCAACTAAGTATTATATTGTCAGATTTTTACCATATGACTCCTTTGTCCTCGCAAATTTTATTCATGGATTTTTGGCATGTGCAACAACTTATTGTGGAGACAAGTCCCCAAATGTTGGAGCCAATGTCGATCAGGCTCTAAAGTAACTCGAGTAAGGGGCTGCGTTGGCAGTGCATGAGGATGCGTGCAGATAGATCAAATCTAGCTTCCGCTGCACCCATTATGTAGGTCGCTTTCGTTTTCAACTTTTCATTTGTAAAGAAAGTGTTGATTAGATATCATTTAGATACAATATTGTTTTTTTCTGCGATAGCCTGATAGTAATCGATTGTATGAGCTAATATAGGCATGCACTGAATATGACACGTCGTCTCTGTAATGCGATGGGTCCGTCGAAGATGAATGAAAAAAGTCAGCACATATCATTGCTAACCTGTCTTAACTTATAGGTTGCAGTCTGACACACACTTTAAAGATAATGGAAACACCTCTCTGATAAATAACATACCTGATAAGTTAACAATTTTTGCTGGGTTGAACTGCTTATAACACTGATAATAACAACCGCTAACTCCGAGGATGATATCGTGAAAACTTTTTGGGGGTCTGGCAAGAAGTCATCATAACATTACTCACATCATGACTATTGCATTGATTTCGTGTGAAAGAATGTATTACACGGTGACAGACAAGCTTAAGTGTACAGCATA
Source organism: Urechis unicinctus (assembly GCA_034190875.2). Lineage (NCBI taxonomy): Eukaryota > Metazoa > Annelida > Polychaeta > Xenopneusta > Urechidae > Urechis > Urechis unicinctus. Next base: position 31,268,316 of record CM067350.1, on the reverse strand, counting down.
AACTGGTGATGTCTGGTAACGCAGCAAGGGGATAATCGATACGAATTTTAGCATTTGCAGTTACATCAGAATCCCATTAAAAATATAAATGTCAAGTGGAGATTCAGGTTTCCGTGGAGGAGCAAATATCCGATTTACCTTGCCTGGTTGCGTTAAAGCTGTTACGCTGGTGCACAGTGGGTGAATGGTTGAAGCCTTGTTGCTAAATATATACGGCACTGTAACGATAACTGCTGTATATCATTGCACCTGGCAGCAAGTTATTGAAGCCAACGCTCCAATATAAAAAAAACATTATTCTTCTTATAACTGGAGCACATTCATTCATTGACTGACTTAGTATGAAGGTGTTATAATTTAATCCAAACAATGTATGACGTACGACAACACACATAGCTCTATTAACATAAAATCTTATAGGATAAGGTTCACTTTTACGGACAATCGTATTTCAGGTAGTTACTGAATCCTGGCCGCAATATAATTGATCTGATTGATGTGACTTAGTTGATCTCAAACGGTTAATGGTGCTGCTTGTTTTAGTGTCGCGCGTGTATTGGCACACAGACATCATAGCCTTTTGTGTAACTTATCCTTCAATCCGTCTTATTGGATCCGTGGAATGTTGGTGCTGTAATTATCTAACGCTGGCGGAATAACATAATGCTGTTGTCATTAGTATTAGGAATTAAGTTCCACTATGACACGTACAAGGTTTCTGATACAATGATATTTTGTAAAATTATTTTGCCTCAAATTTATATCTTCCAAATTGATCTCTATTGGGTGAATTTGCAATGTCTGGGATATCAATAAATCTCCATCGATGATAAATGGTATTCTTTGATTGTCATTTGTGAAAATATGTTATGATATGTAGCATAACCAATCAATGATATCAAGTGCTTTGTTGATTTATCTCCGAAAAATAGTTATGATACTCATAAAGCTAATGATGGAACAATATGGTTAATAAGGTGACTTATTTTGCAATTTTCTTTTTGCCCAATTCGCCCTTCTGGGGAGCACCGATAATGACGTATTATTTCCCAACTTAATTTTTCGACCCTTTTAAAAGACGTCTTTTGTATGTCCAGCTAACAAATATAACTTAGGCTAGCAGTCATATTATTGCGACAGGTCGATGTGTCTTTGTAAAACCACAATGTCCGATAAGTGGTTGTGTGAACGTGGAGATACGTCTCGTTGTGGCAGGTAGAAGTCAACCCAATATCAGATGAGCTAATAATATAATGTGAACTTGTTGGTACATAATGCCATCTCCATCGATAACGATGCCGTTTAATATCTTCCTGCTTGAATTGATAACCACTTTGAAGAAACAGTTTTCTCCAAAAAAAAACCTGTGTTTAAAACTATCGAGAACGTCGCGAAAATGGCATCGTTTTTATGCCTTTTGTGTAATCAAAACCAGTATTCAAATTCTGCTGTGTCATGTATCAGGATTTCCCTTGTGTTGCAAGGTCTATGGTCAACGCCTCGTATGTGCACAAATGGACGGTCGGATTAGCAAATTGTCATTTGTACAAGACAAGAGAGGAATGAAATGACAAAACAGCGTGTCATTGAATCATTTGTCTGTTTATACTAATACAAATGCATTCCCTGTTTCGAGACAGTTAAGGCTAACGCCTCAACAGTTCAACAGTGAAGTCTTCTGTTTTACAATCTTGCAATAATGGAATGGAAAAGGACAGTAGGTAACAACATATCCGAATATATGCAAAACAATGCAACTTTCGACGACGTGGCTACCTTCAAGCAAGTCAGGATCATTTGCTGCTACAAACCGTTCATGCTGACGTAGTACTCTTGTAAACAGGTCCAACGCCTACATGCGTCGGAAGATACCCACGAGACAAATGGAAATAACGCAAACAAAACAAAAAACACTTTGGCATAATATTTGTAGCTCACAACATAATTACAATAATGTGACTTCATAATGACAAGACTAATGAGAGTATTGAATCCCGTTGGCAGTTCAGAGTAATTTGTTCGACTCGCAAAAATCTCCATGATACGGAAATGAATATAATTGAATGGAACAAATTAAAACAAAAAACACCATCGTTGTTAGTGAGAATCTTATATCAAGCTCGCCAAGGAAAACTTGAGCAAATCACCGTGGCTCTCATCAAGATAAGCGAACTAAGAGCCTTTTATGTCTTGTATTTGTCGGTTATCACAATTATAACAGTTTGCATCCTACTCGGTTTACAGATGTTGGTAGAGCGCTTTTTTATGTGGATTCGAAGCAGCATTAATCAGGACCAATTGAACGTAAAAGTAGCAAAATACCAAGTTTTATGGTCATAATCAGTCTCTATTGCATCATAACTATCACTACGTATGAATGATTCACTTGTTATTCCACGCCAAGCATCTTCCATCAAAAGCTATGCTTCACTGCGGATATATTTTAAAGCCTTTCCGCACTAACGGGCGCTTCAAGACGAAAGCTAAGGAACAAATGGGTCGCGTTGCAGCTCCACTATTGATCACTGCATTAATAATACATCTAATAAATGATAGCAAGATGTTTCAGCTGCCGTATTTCTGCGAATGGAACGCGAAACGACGTACTGTGGGCATTGATCATTTTCCTGACAAATGACAAATGCTAGCAATTTTTTCGGGCCAAGTGATCAGATGATAGAGGATAAATGGTAAAATAGCAGGGTATGATGACATATGCATTTGTTAACGCCTCGATGCTGCATATTTCATTCGTCGTAACCTGTCAACAGACCATGGGGCGATGCAAACGTTGCCTTTGCATGACACTGGTCATCTGTAATGTTGGATTACCGTAGAGCACTGATCAAACGCACTGTTCAAAGCCAGTGCCAAAATTGCATAAGTCCACTGGTGAGAGATATCAGAACTTACTATAGAATTATGCGATTGGCTGCCAAGGAAGCCCAAAAAAGGATCGCAATTGCAGTGTGTTAGAAACATCGAAGTAATGAATAGAAATCTAGGGCATTTGACATAAGCAGAAAGACCTACCGCAGCCGCAAAACGTTGAATAAAGCTAACATTACGAGTACGAATTGCTAGAGTGCGTAAAAAACAAATTATCGTAACGCCTTACTCAGTCTATGAATATATATATATATATATATATATATATATATATATATATATATATAGATATATATATATATATATATATATAGATATATATATAGATATATATATGTATATAAATATATAGATATATATACATACATGACAGATATATATATATTTATATATATATATATACATATATATATATATATTTACATATATATACATGTATATTTATAAATATACATATATACATATTAATATTTTTATATATATAAATATATTTATACATACATATATATATTATATATATATATACATATATAAATATATGTATATATATATATTATATGTATAGATATAAATATATTAATATCGATTTTTTGAAATATATGTATGTATATACATATAAGTAAATATATATATATATATGTATATAAATGTACATATACACATATATATTAATGCAGATATCTATGTTTATCTTAATATATATTTGGGTCTAGATATTTGTAAATATATATACATATATTCATTTTTATGTATGTACATACATATATGTCTGAATTATATTATATATATATATATATATATACATATATCTATAAATATATAGACATGTATATATAACTACATATAAATATCTATGTATATTTAATTATATATATATATAAATATATATATATATATAAATATATTATATATATATATTTATATATATATACATATGTATGTATATATATGTGTATAAATATATAAATATATCTATAAATATATATCTGGCAGTCATAATATTTTTACCTTTTATATTGCTGTGTCTAGTAGAATGCAGTGTTTTGGTATACGAATATATATATATATATATATATATATATATAATATATATATATATATATATATATATATATATATATATATATATATATATATATATATATATGTATATATAAATAAATATTTATATATATCTAATTATTTTATATCTATGAATATGATTATATATATAAATTTATTTTATATATATTTCCATATATATATATGTATATATATATTTTTTTTTATATATATATATATATAAAAATATTTATATATATAAATATATGTGTATATATAAATATAGAATAGAATAGAATAGAATAGAATTTATTCACTTGCAGCAACAGCAACTCATCGATACTGATTAAAAAAACAAATAAACAAATCCAGTGCTGCAAGTAGGGACAATGTAGCCAGAGGCTGTCTTCCCATTGTCCCTAAGTAGTCCCTGCACAAAACAATTTTACGACAACTATGCTAGTGACCACAACTACTGAACGGGGGAGGGAGCAGGGGGCCGGCAACAAATATCCACATGCTACCAGACCGGGGTGACTGACATTTCATTAAGGCGCACATAAGCACAAAATTAAGCTACATTAACAGGTATATAAACATATTGCAGAATATGAAAATAAACAATTTGCATACATTTTGCATTCATTTCATTAAAGCGCACATAAGCACAAATATAAGCTACATTAACAGGTATATAAACATATTGTAGAATATGAAAATAAACAATTTGCATACATTTTGCATACATTTCAGTTATACATGTATATGTGTGAATATATATATGATAGTATACGGTCACGTGCATGACACAAAACATAATACAATATTAAGTAAGTTCAATATATATGCGAGTAACTCGTGTAACAAATCAGAGTGTTGAACATTACAGACTACAATCCGCGCACTTAACATTGTTACACTGTACAATATTCAGGTAGGTAGACAACATGCTGTTTCGGACGCTATTTTTAAACTGTGAGATGGACGACGTAGTGGCGTCATTGGAACACCATTTGTTCCATAATCGGGGAAAACTACGCAAGGGTAGTCTGTCTGCTAAATGTGTTTTAGAGGGTGGTACATATAACAGTTTGGAATTTCGCATTTCATATTTGCATTTTATTTCATAGTTTCGATGAAAACAGTCGTTAAACGATACAGGCAATTCATGGTTATTAAGTTGGTACATAAATACGGCCATGTGATATTCGTATAAGTGTTTCAGTTTCAGTATACCACAACGCCTGAACAGGGGATCTGTGTGACTGTTATAGGAGGATTTATTTATGTAACGTATGGCGCGTTTTTGGAGAAGTTCCGTTTTTTTAAGTACAGAGTCCCGTGCATTACCCCATGCCAGGACGCCGTATGTTATGTATGGGTGCACCATAGTGAAGTAAAGAGTACGCAAGGCTGATTGGGGGAGTATGTATTTGACTTGTTTGATAGCGAATAGAGCGCGAGAGAGTTTAGTGTTGATGTACATGGCATGTTGTTTCCATGATAGGTGCTCGTCAATAAATATACCAAGAAACTTGTAAGCTTCTTCGGGTTGTCCTGCACCTACTCTTGCAACGCATTGACCATTGATTTTCAGAACATGATCATTTATGTTTATGTTTGCAGATTTATAAGTTGGTCTAAATACAACATATTTAGTTTTTTTGGTATTGAGAAATAACTTATTGGCACAAAACCAGTCATGTAATTTTCCAAGTGCATCATTAGCCGTACAAAAGAGAGTATTTAGGTCACACGAAGAAGTCAGTAGTGTAGTATCGTCCGCAAACGAGAGAAGGTCTTCTGAGGATGACATAGATAAGTCATTGACGTATAATAGGAAAAGAAGCGGGCCGAGTATTGACCCTTGAGGGACTCCGCACTTTATTGGTTGCATTATGGATTTGTGTTCATCGACTTCTGTGTATTGAAATCGATCGGTTAAGTAGCTTTTGAACCATGTAAGCGCTATCCCCCTTATCACAAGTCTAGACATTTTTTCCAAGAGTATACCGTGGTCTATCATATCAAAGGCTTTGGAAAGATCACAAAATACTGCGAGTGTATACTCTTTTGGCGAACTATTGGATGAAATATCATATTTTTTAAGTAACTGCAAAATGGGATGAACTGTACAGTGGTATTTTCTAAAGCCATATTGATGTTCATATAGTATGCTATGAGTATTTAAGAAATTAATAATTCTATGGTACATCAATTTTTCAAGAAGTTTAGAAAATGCAGGCAACAGGCTTATAGGGCGGTAGTTATCCATTTGACATGGGTCGGATGACTTGTGGATTGGGATTACTTTTGCAGTTTTTAATTTATCAGGAACTTTACCCGTCGTCAGGGATTGGTTGAAGATATAGGTCAAGGGAACCACTATTTGTTGTATAGATTCTTTTGCAATCTTTGTAGTTATGTCGTCATGCCCTGAACTTTGTTTTGGCTTTAAGTTGTTGGCCACTGCAATCAGTTCATGTGGTTCAATGGGTTCAGTGAATACACTTTGCGCGGGGTTATTAATGAAATAATCTGAAAAGTGTTTATTAATATCCGGTAAATTATCATGCAAATTGCAACTTATGTTTACAAAGAAGTTGTTAAACTCATTGGCGATCGTTGATTTATCTGTAATGTTATGTTTATCGATGACTATCGATCTTGGAAACTGGGGTTTGTTTGTTGCGTTTCCCATTGCCTGTTTTAGTACGGCCCACGTTTCTTTTATATTGGGATTTATGTTCATTAATCAATTTAACATAGTAGTCTTTCTTTTGCTGCCGTTTTATTCGGTTATACGTGTTATTGTATTGTTTATATTTGTAAGTGTTATGAACATCCGGTTTGGTTTTCATCAATTTATAGAGCTTATTTTTACGTCGGGATGATTTGATTAAGCCAAAAGTCATCCAGGGTTCACGAATGACTTTTCTATTTGTCTTTGTTTCAGGTTTTACTGGAAAGGCTCGATCGTAAGCTGATTTATATTCCTGCATGAAATGATCATATGCTTGTGAAGGACATTTGTGATGATAAACTCTGGAAAAATCAATATTTACCAGGGAATTCTTGAACGTGCTTATTCCTCCCGGCGTAAAGGTTATGCACATTTTTCTGGGGAGAACGGCCCTTTCAACTTTGTGAATTGAAATGTGAAATGTTCCAAAGTGGTCAGCTAAGTCGGTGATGATTATTCCTGACTTACTTTGGGTTGATAAGTCGTTTGAATATATATGGTCAATAAGAGTGGCTGAGGTGTTGGTTACCCTTGTTGGTTTAGTAATCGTTGGTACAAAGCCATTGGCAAAGACATTGTCCACAAATTCATTGGTTTTACCGTGAGTCCGGTATTTAAGTAAATCTATGTTCAAGTCCCCCATTATTATACATTTTTTGTGTTCAGCATTGATTAGTTCCATAAGCTCAAGGATGGTTTTGGCGGATACATCAAAGTCGGCTTTGGGGGTCGAGTTTGGTCTGTATATCAAACCAAGTATTGCTTTTGTTTTGAATACAGTTTCATATTCTACAAAGAGCGTTTCGATGACATGAGGAATAAAAACTGACAAATCTTCCCGTATTCGGAAAGTAATGTGATCCTTTATAAATAAACCTACTCCTCCTCTAAAATCATCTGTACGATTGCGGGATATGAGGCTATGGTATCCCGGAAGCATCAATCTATTATCATCCTTGCAGTTGTACAATTCCGTTACACCTAAAAATTCGAATGCAAATGTTTTACCATGGAGATCACATATTAATTCTTTAAAGTTCTCCCAATTGGCTGATAATCCTCGACAGTTAACATGAAAATATGCTAGGTTATTTAGATAATTATTGCTTAGCTCTTGAAAACATTTAGGTTCATAGTATTTACACGTATTAGTTTAGTTATTAATTGGAGAGTCATAGAGATCATCAATGAGATCATAAGAATTGTAGATGGAAGGGAAATCCAGGTTAGCGTCATCCCCAGTCTGGCTAGAAGCGATGTCAGCCATCAGTATATATCATCCCTAACCCCCAGCCCTTAAATATGCAGACAATATGTGGAATAGAAACATTTTTAAGTTCATGAACAGATACACATAGAGTAGTCACAAGTATAAGAATAGTGCAAGTAAAATAACAATACGCATACAGCGGTAACATGAGTGTGCTCATAGTGTTAGTGAAAAAAATACGAATGAAATAACTTATGATTGTACTCCCCGTGATGGGTGATAGTGATCACATTTCTCTCGATTGTGAAGAGGAGTAGTCTGACTCAGAATAAGTCACATGTTCTCGCAGAACTTGATATAGTCCGCCTTTGAAACAATCCTTTCTATCGCACTGCTGTGCAGTTTAGTAAATATGGTTCCGTCATGGGTCCAAGTATCTTGAATTTTGTCTTTTTTCTTCAACAATCTGCACTTGTATGCCAACTCACTTCTTTGTCTGGTAAGGTCTTCATTGATATAATGTCCTGTATTTTTAAGCCGAAATCTTTTCGACATGACGTCTGCCTTTTTGTTGTAAGTCACAAATTTGATCAGAATATCTCGGTGTTTTCCAGTTTGCTTTTTCCCAACGCGGTGGTATCGATCTATGTCTCTATCTATATCCATGTGGATCTCGAGCTTTTCTTTTATCAGATTGATGGGGTTAATATCCGAGTTTTCCTCCACTCCTGATATTCTGATTGAGTTTTTCTTCGATCGTATTGCTCCAAGTGGTCTAATCGATTGGTAAGGGAGTCATTAGTTTCTTGAAGTTCTTTAATTTGGGCGTCCTTTTTCTTTCAGTTTAGATTCGAACAGCGCTTGAATAGAAGCGTCCTGGGCTTTAAATAAAGCTACCAGTACGTCAATGTTTATTGGCGTGGACTTGTCAATTTGCCTTACGGCCTGATCAAATGGATCACTGGTTTCCAAACCCGTTTCTTCACCTGCTGGCTTGCTTAGCGCATCACAGGGCGTGGCTGTTCCCTGGCCGGCTTTTTGGTTACGTTTGACCATTGTTTCCAATTGTCTTTTGGGAGTTATATCCAGTGATTAATGTATAGTTTTGCGTTTCAGTGCAACCTATGTATCTTTATAAATATCTCCTCTTCGTCTTGGGTAGATTCACTATTCCATCACGGGGACAAAAAGCGAAGTTTAGTAGAGCCTCTCTTTTGTTACAAACTGCATCGAGATACGTTATGATACTTATAAACATATTTGTATATTTTAAATATACACGTACATATATACATATATATATATTAATATGTAGATATATATATATATATATATATCTATATATAAATATATATATATATATGTGTATATATATATATATATATGTATATATGTGTATATATATACATAATATTTAAATATATACATATATATATATATGTATATATATATATATATATATATATATGTGCATATATAATACTTTTTCCTTTTATATTGCTGCACCTAGTAGGATGCTGTGTTTGTGTATATCATAAGTCTTATTGGATTTCTAAATGCGTGATCCTTTTATGCGATTTGTACGAATAAATCGATCAGCCCAATAGCAGCCTGTTGCATCTTTGCCTATCAATTATAGTTGAAGCTAGGTCCAAAATATTATAGGTTTTGTTTTATTGTCATTGGCAGAACATTCATGGCAAATAGAATATTCGTGATTCTATTGGCCTCGACTGTCTTTGTAAAATGACTTTAATCCCTTTGACATCAGGCATGCTGTATCGGACTCGTTACTTCACGACAAAGGGTTAAGCGCAGCCGACGGAATCAACTTCTTTTGATAAACATCAGATATCATGAAGAAGTTTAACATTTTCACCGTTGTTGTTTAAGGTAGACTGTATTGGAACCCCTCATGCGGCGACGTGCTCAAAGAAAAGAGCCGTTTACCAATTATGGCGTTGTAGTTTTGTAGATTCAAGACTTACATATTTACTTCACTAAATGGTTCATGCTTACAAACACACTTGCTATACATCAACAAGCGTCCATTGAGGCAACGCCATGAGCAAGTTTGACAGCCTCCGTCACTCTTGAGGTGATGTAGCATGGTTCCAAACTTACAAAGGTAGCTTTGATTTTATGTAGTAACCCAGTTTTGCTTGGTTCGGTAAAGAGTTTTGTTTTTGAGCGATAATATTATTACTTTCATTAGAATAATCGGCAGCTACTTTCATACACTTGTCGGTTGTTATAAGCATTCGATATTACATTTATATTCAGATGACATGTTTTAGTGTTACTTATGCATGAAGACCGAAGTCATATCACGATGCCTGACAAGCTTATTGTAATATATGATAACATCTTTATATGTTTGCTCTCGTACAGAGCGTTCATTGCACCAGCGATATTGTTGAGAGTCGGTGAGCACGTACTTACGGAACGCAATAATATGTCATATAAATATTAGATATCCGTATTAAGTAAACAATCCACGTGTTTGTCATGAAAATTATGAATAAGGTGAGTGCGGTAACCGCGTCATCTTGCAGCAGACCTTATGATTTCGCCAAGCTTGAGAGATTCGGACTGCGCGTGTCGATGTGCAGTCTGATTTTGGAACAGCAACAATCATTGACCTACTGCCATTAGGGGAAAATTCCGCTGTCCACACATTTGTGCTTTTTCTTTTGTCAACAAAGCATCAAACAATATGACTTTTGACCTGGACCACCGTCTTATATGAATGAAAAATTAAATATTATAATCAGAGAAAATAATAAGATATTTAAGCAACTGTTTTTTACTTAAGCCACACGAACTGTTTATGTGTTTAACCAATATGCCATTAGGGTTGTTGCTGCCTTAACTTATACATTACTGAATAATGGATCATAATAAATCGACATTCTAGCCGCCCAGCAAAGACAAATAATAGATCTCGTGCTAGTAATCATTCAATATTGCTAACGGGGTAGATAAGAAAGATGAAGTAGACGTATTATATCCCGATAAGCACCAGACGCAAATGCAAGGAACACTTTTAGCAGCATTGCATTAATTGATCACCACATATTTTGTACAAATACACCTATAAACTTCTCAGACATATGCTTCCGCAAAAATGAGGTCTCGTCAGAGTGGTCATTGATTATATTAATTGATTTAAAGCTACTGGCACATAGACGGAATAATCCTGGCCTTGTAGCTCTCAATTGACCTATAGGCATTTCGGATCCAAGACAATCGTAATATACAGCTCAACAACCATGTCAAGGTCACATTCTGTCTATCAGACTAACACATTTATCCCTTAGCCGAACGGCACAATAAAGCGATATTAAGCGAGCAAGGCAGTAATGTTCCCGGTAGCACCCCGTGGTTAGCAGGCGTATATAATGACAGTGTTGCATCGCATGTTGCTTATGCGTGATTACAGATGAATTAATCCATTAACCGAATATTCATCAGTGTACTGTAAAGGGAAAATGGCGTCACTTAATAAATGTCTCCTAAGGAGTACAACGTCCAATGAATGTACCGCCGAATCCATGTGGTAGGGTCTATAAAATATGGACCCACGTTATTTCCGAATTAGTTCTGATAAGATCAACAGCTTTCTTCGGTCCATCGTGCTCATAGGATTATTGCTTGTGAGAATACCGTTATGTGAAATCCGTTGAGGTATGCGAATCAAATGCACTGCGCGCACCGATTAATGTAGTGGTGCAGATATATCATCCCATCAGAGGGAGTTAACCTCTTGGTGTGGTCAAGAGGTCTATAACTAATGGACCATGACGCTAACCCAACATCACAGTTGCCCTTGTCAACAGTCGTAATGATATTACAGTGATGATGAAAATGCTAAGATACAACACCACACAAAGCTGTAATGAGGTTTGTGACACAGCACGGTTATCTTCGTGTGGCATTACTTTTCACGTCATCTGTACCACAGCTGAGCCTGTTAACATATGTCAGGCATAGTGAGGAGGCGTGATGACACGCTGACACACTGTAGGAATGTTCTGCAGAAGGTAGAAACACTGAGACGCGTGTAACCCCTTTTTGCAAAAATGTGTTCACCTTAAGCCCATGGTAAAGATTCGTTATATCTACAACCAGTCTAAGATCTATGCATCTGTGTAGTAATGCCAGTTTTTATAACCACAATCCAATAGGTGTGGATTAGTTTGAATAAGCTGTATCGGAGACATACAGCTTACTTTAACGTTGGTTTTATGGATGATTGTTCGACTTTTCAATACCCAACCCAATGTATTATGACATGTTTAAGCATTGATTATGCAATAGAAAAGATTGAATGGCGGTGTTTGTGCTTTAATCTATCGGCATTATCTAATCGCGTGCAATAGGAACTTCGATAGAATCTTATTGTGTTCGAGATAAACCACGTGCTTTTCGTTTGACGACGGGGATGTTGTGTGATAGCGGAGTTATCTGGGGCAGTGTACAACTTGCTCACAGCACAGCGGATGCAGCTCGATGACAGCATCGTGTGTCAATTCGCACATTATATTCAGGCACAGATTGTAAACACACGATCCACGTAGCTGCTGTAATAACAGCAGTTAATGCCCGGAGACTGTATACGTCATCCGGCGCAGGTGCCCATCATTCAGTAATTTTGTAGAGCATTAACAGAGAGGCTTCATCACAAGACCGGATATTACTTACCAGCTTAATATGTAAAGTTCTTGGCTTCACTGTGTCTCATGTGGTTAACATACGGACAAACAACAGTTATGATTAGATACCGTGGTCGCTTGGCTTATCTCATACAACATGCCTCTATCATCATCATCATCATCATCATAAACTTCATCATCATCATCATCATCATCATCATCATCATCATCATCATCATCATTATCATCATCATCATCATCATCATCATCATCATCATCATTATCATCAACATCATTATCATCAACATCAACAGCAACAACAACAACAACAACGACAACGACAACAACCCATTGGAAAATATCACGAATCAACCTCGAAATACTCAAGTGTCAGAACAAATAATCAATTGACCAGTGATTGTACGTTGAATACGATGCATTCAATACATGCTGAGCGTTTTTTATAAAGCATCAATCGAACTCTGAATAGTGCTTGGAAGTCCACCCCAAATGTGCGGTAAATTCATGATACCCATCGCAAATATGATTCTACCATCTAGTTTAATGACACAATATATTTATTGCAGTTATGGAAAGGTCGCACGGATGGTAGACCTTAGTAAACAACCTAAAATGTAAGAATAACACAGCGATGCTTGAAGAGTTTTATGAGTATACTTTACTCATCATATACCTATCATCAACAGGTTCCACACATTTCAGGAACACGGTTAAACATGGTTTAAATAAATCTTCATGTTGATATATCTGCTCGCCAAGGGTAGCCGGCTTTTAACAACCGTAATTGTTAACGACCAATTATGCAATCTAGCTGTATTTACCTGGCTGCTAAATGTATATTTTGTCCGGTTATATATTCCACGTTGTCAATTGGAATACAAGCTATTGATTCCAACGCAAAGACACAAGAAAGTTCCCCGTTAATATATGGTAATAACACAACCTCATCAGCGCTCGCATATGACAGGGAAAGAGCACAACTACGGGAACTACTGAACATTGCACCATCATAAAAGCCTTTGCTCGATTGGCAACATGCAATATTGTAATCACGACCGCATTGCTAATTCTGCTTAGCCATACACTCGCCCATTATTTGCTATAACCATCAGCTGTGTAATTCATACCTGTAATAATGGTTATATTATTTACACAAGCCATTTTGTTATTTAAAATGCCGGTTAGGGGTTACTTAATTCTTGCGAATCTTTCCGTTCAATGACATTTTTTTGCGACCCGGTTCGAAATACGATAATTCTGTAAGGGTAATGTCAGTTGAGTTGTTATTTTGCCTAAATTCCACAAATTCCGGACAGTGCGGTCTCCTTGCAAAGTAGCTATTGGTGCCTAGCGCAGTCTTACTCGTTTTCATAAAATGGTTCCACATTATAATATCTCCTTCAGTGTTGTTGGGGGTACAGATATATAGCAGCTCACATCACTTGAGTAAATAACAGACATTATAGTCCGCCGCGTTTATATGTCAGATCGCCTAATGACTTATCCAAAACAATATTCATGAATACAACTAGTGTTCCGTCGTGTTCTATTCCATCCGAGCCCCTAGTTAGAGACAGCATAAATGCCACGTACTAAGTCTACTTATATATGAGTAGAAAGTAGAAATCCTCAACCATCTCGTCTTGTTGCGCTTTCACAATGCCTTGCGCTTTGGAATGCCAACATTGTGTACGCTTACAAATTAAGCTAACTTTTCAACAGTCATCCATTTTACATCGTAGATTGAACAAATCAATGACCCTCATTTAATTGCTCAGTATTCCGTCTATTGCTGTGTATGTCGTACTCTCTCTCTCTCTCTCTCTCTCTCTCTCTCTCTCTCTCTCTCTCTCTCTCTCTCTCTCTCTCTCTCTCTCTCTCTCTCTCTCTCTCTCTCTCTCTCTCTCTCTCTCTCTCTCTCTCTCTCTCTCTCTCTCTCTCTCTCTCTCTCTCTCTCTCTCTCTCTCTCTTACTGTATTGCTTCATATATTGATACTTGAAGGCATACCGCTACACTGTTCACATATAATAAAACTGAAGCTCTCCCTCATCTTGTTAGATGCCATTGAAATATTGCCGAACAAAATCTTTTCTGAGAACAAATATTGGTTTGAACTGCTTTCGTATCAAAGCTGACTTTAGGAAGTACGTTTACTCAGAAACATAGTAGACAGAAGCGTCCTGCCGACGTCGACGTATCTCACTGTCTGCGTCGGCGCATGTTTAGACTCAGGAACCATTGGCCAACAGTAAACATCACCAGCTGGGTATCTGTCTGACGTATCTTCAAGCCAATTGAGAACCCATGTTAGTTACTAAACAAACAATGTCAGTATGGATGGAAATCCACGTGTGTGGCCAGACTTGTGTGCCAGGCAACGGCTTCAACATCACAAGAATGCTTCAACGCAGGAAAAGTTCAATCATATGTTGGGCGTCCAAGTGTTCAGACGCAAACATCCAAGTTTTCTTCACTTACTAAACTAGGCATTCAAATCAACAAAGTGGTTGGTGTGCTACCTCATAACTACACATATGCATTGGAAAGCTTATTGAAGCCTATCAGGTTTACAGAGGATTGTAGTATCGAGTTTTATTTGATGAAGCGGAAACATAGACGCAAGCAAATTATAACCTGCCTAACGCACGTATCTCTATTGATCCTATGCATTAGAAGAATAAGTCATGATCCACATGAGCGACAACGGGTGTAGATCACCACCTTGATCGGGACAAGTACTCCTTGACATACACGATCCGCTTTGCAGTAACGCTTTTAATGGCTTCAAAAACGCAGAATGTTGCTTGTATACACAAACACATACACACACACACATGACTATATATATATAAATATATATATATGTATATATATATATATATATATATATATATATATATATATCTATATATATATATATATATATATATATATGTAGATATATATATTATCGTTCACCCAAGTCCATAATTTTTTTCCTGAAATGTCCATGGCCCAACCATTTAGACTTTGTTCTATTGATGGACTTAGCGAACGCTACCGCCGTTTCATATTACTGTTAACAATAACGCACAGTATGCTTAAAGAAAGCAAAATAAATTATGTAAATGCTCTGCTTCATGTTTTGATCACCCGGTGTAGCTCTATCAATGGTAGCGTATAACAACGAGCCGCTGGCTACATAACAGTTGTCCTTGAGGCGGGCTACTTACAACATATAAGTTTGTCCTTTAAATGAGATACCTACAACCTATACGTTTATCCCTGAAATGCGTATCATATGCGTCAGAGGTTATTTATGCGAGAGCGATACACCCGCTAGGAGCATACCTTGCAATAAAAGCCTTTCTTCAGTTATTTGAATCTCAACGGATGTTTCCTTCCACACCCTTTAAAAATAGAAAATCACGCGATGTTTATCCAACGTACCATCCTATTAACAACAGGACGGACAACATATTCATTTTATCACCCTCCTCAATCTAAACCTCCGAAGACTAAAACGTATTGCACGAGCAAATGTAGTAATGTTATGATCTAGTTGGTCTCGGAATCAATTGGTAATCCAACGTAAACAGCACCAGTAACCGTGAATGATGAGGCCTGGTAATCTAGCTTAACGCACCGGATACAATGCGGATTAGCTTACAAATTGATCTGGATATCACTTACAAGGTAAATGTGCGGGCAAGTGGACTTGGATAATCTCTGTACGCATATCACGCATCATACCATTTGGAAGCACGAGATTATTGGCCTTGCGCTTAATAGTGGGGACATAATGGGATTCTTTTGTTTGGCGTACACTATCATATGCAGTACACCATCACCATCTTAGCGGTTTTTGCGGTGCTTTGGATGCCCATCGTGAGCTAAATAGGATGGATTAGAAACCTTCATCTTTGAGTGATCGTTGAAGAGTATCCCCTGTATGGGCTGTTCATTTGGCTAGACATTGCATAACATGCGGCCGTGCATCACACCAAGTCATTTCTGTTGCGTTATATTTTCGCATATGATGGATTGTTTCATACAAAATATTTGAACCTATCCTCAACATACTGTAAATAACCCATGAGATAATGACACCTTGTTATCCGGTAGAATGATTGCTACAATAGTACCATTCCTATTTAGAAGCAGTATTTACAACGAAATGATTAGCATGTTACAAAAACACACAATGCATTCGATACCAAGCCTAACGCCTACCGAAATATCTCTTCATGAATACCAAACGAAAAAAGCCTTTTCCCTTTAAAGATTAACACAATTGGCCATTTTTACGTTTTCGTTAATTGCATGGATATGTAAGTGCATAATTGTAACAACATGACGCTATTATGTTTTTATATATAAATATATATATATATGTATATATATATATTTATATATATATATATATATAAATGTATATATATTTATATATATTTATATATATATATCTATATATATATATATAATATATATATATATATATCTATATATATATATCTATATATATATATATATATATATATCTCTATCTCTATATATATATAGAGAGAGAGAGAGAGAGAGAGAGCGAGAGAGAGCGAGAGAGAGAGAGAGAGAGAGGAGAGAGAGAGAGAGAGAGAGAGATTCTGAGAGCCTTGAGAGAGAGAGCCTGTTGATTCTGGCATTGATTCACAGAGCGACCATCATTAACAGCGTTGCATGTTTCCTTTTGAGATGACAGTGTGCGTAACATTTGACGAACTCAACACGTCATGCTGCCTTGTCACGCACATGGTGTAAATGCCATGCACCACACTGTTAGCTTCCTGTTCATGGACCTTAGATCTTGAAAACAATATGCATTTTATCACGTACTTACAGAAATCAATTGCACTCTTGATTTATTTTGCTTCATGACCATGAACCCAGAATATTTGGCCTGGATATGACAATACAAAATTATTACAGAAACAATATGGGTTTGTAATAATTCGTGCCAATACCGAAAGTTACGCTAAGTGATGGCACGAATTTCTTACTCATTGTAATATAGTTTGTCTGACCTCTAACTACATAATATCTGCAACGTAGATCAACGCGACATGCGGCGGCATATATAACTAAGCTTAAAGTAGGCAATAAGCATGTGATAATTCTCGACAATCTGCAGTTTAATTATATACTACTATAAAAACTCTCTCATAGAAAGCTTAGAAAATAACTCGATGGCAATTCCTTGTTCAGTGAAACTAAGACTTCCGTGAGTTAGATATTGCTTTGACTACTGTAACATCTTATGCTCAAAAGCACACTATGGCTAGTCATTGACCTTTATACATTTTTGACCCGGTGACATGGTTACGACATGAACGTGTTGCAGCCAAATATTGAATAACACCTGGCAACAGACGCAGCTGCTGTCCAAAGTTATGTAATGTTTGTCCAAACGGATCTTATTCTATGGTCAATGAGAGCACGGAGTTGGATATAATCTCATGCCCAAGTCACTGCGTTGATAATATAAATATACTTGTGTCAAAGTGATGAATTTATTGCGTCTGATAAGCTGTTGCACCACTGTGTTATTGTAACACGAATAAGGCATCACCATCGCGCATTTATAACACCAGGTACAATGGCGCTTATCCAAATAAAGATGTTCAAGATGTTAAATGCATTACACTAGACGGCATGTCAGTTTGTTGTTCCATCATGCACCAGAGGCAGAGGTCCACCGCAACGCTGGCTGACTCAATTTCTGTATGAAACTTTGCAAGCAATATTGAGGGCCTATCCCTCATTATTGGTTTGTTACGAGTGTAATATTACATAAAAGATGTACGGATTAGGACATAGCTACTCCAGAATGTTCGGTCAAATGCAAGTCACATCTGCCACTAATAGGGTTAGTTTTGTGGATCGATATCAGTCATATTTTATCGCAACCAATAATGTCTTTCGGATCGTCTAGCCATCGCTTGCGTAATTGGTTTCTTATGAAATATCGTCGGTGGAAATGAGCGTGAAAGCGTTAATGTATGCCGCGCCATATTGTATAACTATGAATTGGGCTCGGTTCAATTCACGTGGTTGTTCGATGTTCATCGCAGTTTACAAATTGAAATGATCAAGCTTCATCTAACTCCATCAAAAAAGGCTTCTGTGTACCCGATTTAGTATCATACCATAAACATATGTACCGGCGGATCAGTTATCAAGCGTACCACGATGAATATAGACAAGAACCTCTTTACAAGTTATGGGGTGTAAAATTGACCATGGTTTCCTTGTAAAACAATTATTGCTAATGCCCGTCGACCTGTTAGGTGATCGCCATGTGTCTGGAGGAGATTCTACGTGAACAAGTACCAATGCTTTGTCACATGGTTAGTCTTGCCACCGACATGCCTTTTGGGGCTGCATTCTTCATGCAACGCATGCCTGTAGATACCATTTGAATGCAGCATGTTAAGTATGTCAATATCCCACCTGCGTACGTTTAATTTGATGTATGAAGAATACCACATTTTCACCCCACCCCCACCCACAAAAAATGAAGGACTGCATGTTGTCTCGAACTAAAACTATTTAAGCAGCGAACGGATATCAATTCCAAATCAGCACGCGGAAATGTGATTAGTTTATTTGTGATATACCTTTAACTAAGCAGTGACTGAGATTGGCAAATGATTCCCGCATTGTGAAGCCTCTGTGTTGATGATGGTTGCGAAACTGTGCAGTCTCCTAGCTAGTAAAATAACCAATTGACGCAGAATAGATGCATTTGGTGCATCTTTCCTAATCCCGTCAAGTCTGATCACGTCACGCCCGATCACGTCACTTCTGATTACGTCACGCCGGATCACGTCACGCCTGTTCCGTGCTCTTTCCAAAATGCCGTATATTGATATTCATTTTTAACACAGCTGCTGCGCATCATAGACGTGATGCGGCACATATTTGGTGCACCATATGACGCCGATTGGTAATTTTAATGCCAGTATCACCGTGTTCGTGAATAACTCAGCTGGTAAACATCATCATTGCCCATTCAGCTACCAAGTGACAAACAAATCCATATTGACAACGACGGAGATAGCCACGAGAATTATGCAAGAGTTTGATTGAGCCATGAATTATCAAAAGGGTTGGCGTTGCTATAGTTGTTTATTGTGACAATTTTACAGAAAGGAATGACGTGTGGTTCCATGAACTGGTTTGTTTTTGGATCAACATCCATTGTGAAGCCGAGCCGAGCAAATGATAGAACACCACGGGGCATATCATAAGGTCGTCATCTTCTGCTGTTACACAGTGAGATTTAGAGATGCATGAGTAAAAGCTTGAATGTATCGTGCGGAGGGATATATAGTGCTGAACATCGATATATTTTATTTAGGAGAAATATGTATCAGGTTGTAAGTGGAGGAATTTGATTTTCTCAGTCATTTTACGCTAACCGAATCACATCTTCCTGCAGTATTGTAGCATTTGATTGACATCCCATGGGTAGATTATGTTACTAAGACAATAAAAAAATGAGAGATGATTAGGTTCATGAGGATTTCCCACAAGATGACTGATGGGCAATCATTATTTGGTATCATACAATACAGACAGGGGGTGGATGATAGTGTTAATCTATACCAAAATACGCACTTGGTAATTACACATGCGCGCATTATATGTATTTGCATACAAAGGAGATGCAGAAGATAACGTCGAGTAACGAACAGCACGTAAATGCTGTCGGCATGGACCATCACCTTCAAGTTTATAACATGAATTGACAACGCGAGGAGGCAAAATAAAACAACCAAAAAACTGTACTAACCAGCTCTCTTTACTATTTGCTTACAAGGTAAATTGGAGGTCTACTCGGATTGGTATGCAGCTTTTGTTGTAGGCAATCAATAATAATTATAATACTTTATTTCAGGCACCAGGCCTATAGTATGTAAAACATGCACACAAGATTGTTGTCATTGCAGTGCATATAAACTGCAATATCAATGGGCCCGAATGACGACCGAACGAACTGTGTTTCAACCCTTCAATTATTGGATTAACAAGAGTTACATTCTCCTTATAATCACTGTCAAGATTAATACATAAATATGGATAATATAGTGTGCTATAGTAGGTTTATAATGCGAGACTCAAGGCCTTGTGCTTATGTGTGTGGAATAATTTGGAATGTTCTGAGACGTGTACAAACTCGCATGCTATACTGCATTACCACATAAGGATTTATTGTGAGGCTTTCGATATCCAACGCTCGCTAAATGGGATTGACCCAAAGCTGAATTTGTCTCAGTATGTCCCATGCTGAGGCTTTTGAATTAGCTTGACAATATACTACACCCACTTCCGTGGTGCTACCTGATCTAACGCTCAGATAATCAACATACGATTCAGTATCAAAGCTAATAATAGTCATCACTGGTGCTCTACTTCTCCCTATTTATCTGGCATCATCAGATGAAGCATTATTATGGCACATTGAATCTCTTAACCAATAACTCGTGCAGGCGCTTGATGGCATCTAGATCGGCCACTAGAAAGAAGTTATAAGACTAATATAATCAAGCTTTAAACATATAACAAGTGTAAAATACGTAGAGGCAGATATCATCTGCTTAACTGCTCAATCATTGCCTCGAACATAAACCGTTACCATTTTACATAATAATCTCACTGATTCTGTAGCTTTGCCACAAGCAAATTTGTGTACAGTACATATAACACCCTCTGTGTTGTCGCAAGAAATATATTGTTATTCAAAATACGTCATGAAATAACTTATTAAGTTATAGATTTTCAGGTCTACTGTTGTAAGAGCAGTTGCTTTGTTTTTGAGCTCAGTACTCACCCACCTGATGCAAAGAATTCAAATGTTCCACATTACACTGTGCAAGATATGACGAAGCACTTACAGTAGACAGGGAGACCGGACTTCAGAATATAACATTATATACTATTGATGATAGGCATACCCGACGTGTTATACTCTATGTGATGAGGCACCCGGAAAGCGCTCAACCATCTGCGTAGAATGTTCAGCAATTCTGAAATTTTCGTTTTTAGTAGCGCATTCACACACACTAAACAAACCGGAATGAGAGCCCCCTCCCCCCTCTTCCCGTCATAGTTACATGAATGACCACACATATCTAACATCATGGTACGCAAGCAGTTGTTGATCTATGCGTGCAGGCTTATCGGTCTGGTTCTCACTATTCTAATAAGTAATGAATAATGTATGTAATGATATTTATTTCGTGCGCATAACATTCACCATTGGAGCATGTTTTGCTTGTGGCAAATAACCAACAGTCAAGACGCCTGTGAAAAGTCTATCCACGATATCGTTTGGAGGATTGTCTGAATAGGAACGCCTATGGATGGTGGTCAGTGTTGCCCAATATTTAGGTCGCTATGTTGGTTGGGAACGATTTATTGGAATACCTTTGAAATAAACACAGGTAGGCCATTAGTCGGAATTCTATTGGGCTTCCGTTGCCAAAGCAGCTGCAAATATATATATGCTTCCGGTCACATGAGGAACTGTTTCAAGGATTATTGCACCAACAAGAGGGTGTTTCACAAATAATAGCTTAATTCCTTCTAAACCCCACAAAGAGGTGTGAACGAGTAGATATTCTATACTCTGGACTGTGGATAGACAAGTTGCTGATAAGTTTAATCAACGTTAACCGGAGGGTACCAAACACACCAGGTTTGCAGTCTTATGGACTGCAGAGTACATTTATCATGTGGGGTACCATGCAGAAAAAAATTAATATATCGGATGTAACGAATCTCAATAGAGTGTGCGCATGAGAATACAACATCTGCCAGCGTATTTATTCATTGACATATCAGTATTGTAGCTTATCATCGTTCACTTCTACCGAACCTCCCGTGGTCATCGAATATCATTCGTTCAGTGGCTTCTGTTTGTATGTGCAGATACATCGTTCAATATAGTTCGAGTTGCATATCCAGGTCACAACCATACATGAATCATAACGTCGCGCAACCATTGGGGATAACAGAAGACTGCTCGAACCAAATGCCCTCTCGTCCATTCCTATCTTTACGATGTTAGCATAAACTCAGATATTGACGGTTATTGGGATATTACCATCAGGAGAGGTGTGCAAGCAGACGCGAGTTCGGGGGCTGCTTAAAATTATGATTTAATATTGGGCAGGAGAAATTACATAAATGTTATAAATATATCAACCTGCTATTTTGTTCCTTTTCGATTTGAGTTTTCTTGTCAAGCTGAATTAAAATATATGTGAACCATTTATAGTTTCCATGTCATTTATATGACTCACTGGGTTGTGTTATTTCATATAAGGGAAAGGTTTTCAGACAACTTAGTTGATCGATTGAGAATAATAAAATTGGATGGAGGGGGCAATTATGTGCGGAATCACTTTCAAAGAGGACAATTTCACAACTGTGCAGCATCTACAATTGGTCTGACTGGCGCATGCATAGGTTGTACTGATTGCCCTATTGTTAAGGTTTTCCTTGATACTCAATGCTACATGTGCACTTATTAATGGTGCACAGCTGTTGGTTAATCAAGTTTGATGTTCAGTAGCATTCACACTTATTGAGGAGGCACAGCTTTTGGTTAATTAAGTACAGTGTGCAGTATCATTCATCTTTTTCTTCTCACTTTATAGTCACCAAAGTCGATAAATACAGCGCTTGGGTCTTTGAGTTTATGGTGTAAGACGTGATATTCAGTTGAATATCTCGGTGTCCGAGTCAAAACCTCATATTTGACTCAAAAGATAGCCGAATGATTCGGCTTCGCACAGGGTATCCGCATAGCATAACTCGCTTAGCTTAGTGGGGCTAATTCAAACATGGTCATAATTTCAAGGATAGATACAGCCGGTTTATCTGTAGTAAATGCATTTATTCACTAGCATCCACTGCGCAAATTAACTGATATTACAATGGTGCTGATTGATCGGGCATTATTTAAGCAATGTGTGAAAGAGGTGGTGGGATCAAAGGTCGCTACACAGCCACGCATAACGTCATTATGGAATAGCACATAGTACATTTAATTACAAAGTTTGATCTGCATCAGTCAATGTGCTATCGGCTTAACCATGTTTGCAACGTACATAACATGGTCATGGCTGCGGTGACTCATAGACCGTGTTTGCTGGCAATCTTATAATCAATCGTATTCCCCATTAATATCGAAACTTTTAGGATAAATCATGCACTCATTTGAAACCTTTATCGTTAGTCCCTCTTATATTTCCTGCGAGATCATGGCTTTGATAGATGAGACAACATCTAAGATAATCTCAGACCTAATAAGATGCCTCATTGGGGACCCACCTCAAATGATCAATCGTTGCCAGCCGCTTTCCATGTTGACGGCTATGGGATCCAAGGCATGGACGTATGGATACGCACCTGCTTTTACTGTGTAACACAAAATGTTTACCAAAATTCCATGCATCACACTACGTGCTTAGATGGGATTAAGAAAAAAGCGCATGATTTGGCAGCTTAAAACTGCCAGTTTAGTGCTATGAATGAACGTTCGAGCGTGATCAGAGAAAAAACGCTGAGCATAAACCGTAAGTACCAAGCGTACGTAACTGGGTAACTGAGACTGTCTGTAGTAAAACCGTAGAAATATACAATAACATAAGCATATATTATGAAAACCACCCACGCCTCTTGCAATTGTTTCTTCATAGTAATCCTTGTGATGGTGATTTAAGTATCAAAGTATTAGCATGTAACGTTTTCACCTGTATCCGGTGCACCTTATTGCTAGAATCCCCAACGGTGCGCATTACTCCTTAGGATTGCAAAGCAAAAAGGGGATAATACTGAGGGATAGAATCGACTGCCTGTAAGAGCTATATGGATTGAGTAATGTTGTTGCCATGAAATATAGATGAGGGCCCGTAAATATGTTACATAAGTTACAATTTATTTGTAGCACCACACTAGCACAAACGATATCATGCCATTCGACCGTTGCCCCGTTACAGATATAGCTGAACTAGGGTTCAATTAAACCTGTGGAAATGATTATGATGAGAGAGACCAGGTGTATTGGTACAGCGCATTCTGCATTTGAAAAGCTGCTTTCACAGTACTAGGTTTATGCATAGTGAATGGCAGATCTACCATTTTCACCTCCACCGTTCACCATGACCAACGCCCGACAATCCAATGTAACCGGACACGGACATCGCCAGCTACAAAACAGTGTACACCTGATACCAATTACTCTATCATCTATACCGCAAGTAAAATAACCGTCTAAAACACTTAAAGGCAGTGCGTAATAAATATATTGGTGCTGATGTAGCGGGTTTTGCTTAGCTATAAGTATGGTTAGTCATGTTTGAGGTGATAATTCAGAAGCCACAGATTATGACATTCGTACTGCAAGAGCTTGTGATGTGATAAGAATGCATGCGCCACCACTCCTTGTGTAGCACACATATTGATTACGGCGATTTAGCTATTGACTAAGTCGAGACCTGAATTGTTCAATTACCGTAATTTGATCTAAAGACTGATCCTTTGCATGTGGTCAATCCCAAAACATATCCATTATTTACGTTCATACATACATACATACATACATACATACATACATACATACATACATACATACATACATACATACATACATACATACATACATACATACATACATACATACATACATACATACATACATACATACATACATACATACATACATACATACATACATACATACATACATACATACATACGTACGTACGTACATACATACATACATACATACATACATACATACATACATACATACATACATACATACATACATACATACATACATACATACATACATACATACATACATACATACATACATACATACATACATACATACATACATACATACATACATACATACATACATACATACATACATACATACATACATACATACATACATACATACATACATACATACATACATACATACATACATACATACATACATACATACATACACCATACATACATACATACATACATACATACATACATACATACATACATACATACATACATACATACAAACATGGTTAAGCAGACTGGATCAGAACGATGTGCATCGGAATGATGATAAGTTTCTTAGTCGATAATTAGCCGCAGCATGTCTTCCATTGGTCCCTGGTTGGTCAATAATTGCAGTGGTTTCAATGGCGCCTGCAAAATGAGCCTTGACCTCTTGTTGATGTTTATTACCAGCTCGTTATCATTCATGCTGCTCTATTCGGTGATCGTTTGAGGTCGCTGCTTGACTGTCAGAGCTTTCTATTTCCACAGCCGAAAATCTCTTAGGTGCTACCTACAGCGTGTTATAAGCTCATTACTGTATCATATGTGTAACTCGATATTTATTATCTTCCCTCCTTGCCTGGGTAACTACTATAAGTATCTTGGTTTACTCCAAACACGACTTTACCCCTTCTTCTCCACATGGAAGCGAAATGCATTTTATTTGTGTAGAGGCAAATATGCGCTTCATATACTCTCGATGTCAAGATATTTCTTGACTTGTAATTCTATACAAGCTCGTCACCTTTGCAATGTCGAATGCCTGGTTCCTCTTAGCAGTAGCATTCATGTTAATTATCTACGGACATTGGTCACAGAAATAGATAAGTCAGCTTGTAAAGACAGGAGGCATACGTTTGAGGTTTCCGAGGAAACCTGATTGCAAGAGACGCTTAAAGCACGTAGTGTGCTCACGTTTGCCTTTTGGAGAAGCCAGAAAGCCGGAACATAGGTATTCACCAGTAAGCCATGTAAACCGTTATATTGGGCTTATTTCCCATGATTAGATATCTGGTTCCATAAGCTTCACCATAAACGATCACTTATTCATTAGAAGATCGGCTCATGACTGACAAATACGAATATTGATACTTTATGCAACTAACTAGGGCAGAATCAACGCAATTATATTCGTTATACTCAACTCATATCATAAACCACAAACATAGGGGCGCCAACGAACTCAATGCCGATTGCCAGAAAGAGTTCGAAATACTATGATGTATTATAGTGATAAATGTGAACGGAATATCATATAACCATGGATCCTGGGTCTACTCGGTCATGATCTTTATTTCAATGTGGTTATCATATCACGGTTGGCCATACATCACTAGTTACTCGGCTGTATCGGCCAAAGAGACTGCAGACGATAGAGACCGACATTAAAGCAGCATCCATGATGCCATTGTCAAAACGGCATGGTAAACGAACGCCATGGCGTGATATCACGCAGGAATGGGGTAGAGATTGGTATATATGGTAGTGTAACGTCATATGAGTTAGTCGAATGCACCATGAGAAATATAGCCATGAATCGCTTGGCCAGTTGCCTACGCTACGTCCGGTCACATGCAATGTTGTATCAACTTGATTGTGTGCCAGCTAATTACGTAGATGACTAGTTCTTAAGCATTCTGCTGCAATTTGAAAATGACAGTGTGTAGTTCCAGAGTGTAAAATTACAGGTGTACAGTCTAAATAATCCATAGAAGTGAGAAATACGGATCGATCCGTTATTAATCGCAGCTTATTTTAACCAGCTGCGAAAGCACACAGAGAACAGACATAGGGGGCAGCTCTTGGACCAACAAAGGATATATTATTATGGTATTGATGTTTATATCAGATGTACGCCACACGCTTTTTCTTAAGATGATAAGATGAATGTTGAAACCTAATGCGTCAAAACGCTTGTGTAGGATAGAACAACAGGTTGGCGTCCAGGTAATTATCATGGATGTACACTTAATTGTTAAATCCTTACTAGTAACGGAATTCTTGTTTGTCATAAGATATATGGCGCATGGTATGTGAGGAATGTTTGGGAGTTCACGTAAAAAAACAATGATCTATCGTTTATGACCGTGCAGTAGCTATGTAATACGTTCTCGTTTTGAGTACCAGTATAGCACCTGCATTGCCTTGATAAAAGCAGCGTTATAGCATGTTGTAGCACAACATTGGTTATAACACATTTCGATAGTCATATATATACGAGCAATCTAAACAATTAAACTAAGTAGGCCTCGGTTGTAAACTGCTTAAAAGTTGACAACCTTGCCTGATTCACTTATATCCTTGCTGCATACATCACTTATTGCTTCCGTGATGTTGCTTTTTGTTATCAGCAAGCATAAAAGAAAGCAAATCTTGTGGAGAAGATATACTATGTTGCCCCATAAATATCACGTCGGATGAAAACAATCATAATCTTTAAACTTTGGTGTGCTAATTCAGGTTTCTACCGGTATGCGACACACACAAAGACAAGCAAAGGGCAACTATGATTTATGAGATAAGGTGAGTAGTCACCAGGTAGCCAAGCTAAAGCAAGTATTTATAGTTTGGTCGTCATAGCCACATCGATTGTGTAAATAAAAACAAATATTCGCTGTCGATGGTTATAATAATGTCAGATAATTAGGTTTCAGTATCATGGTAAATTCGTTGATGAATTTAGTATGAGTAGCAACTGTAATATAGTTGACGCTCCATAAGATTGGGGACCTTCATGAAAATTAACTCATAACAACGCTTCATACAAATCAGCCTCATCTGGTCCAGCCACCTTCACTGTGCTGCAGGAGGTGATCCGTCTCAACAGAACACCAGATGAATGGAAGACTAAGGGTGAGATTTCTGTGTAAGCATTGATATGCTGGCGAGAGGGTATGTAACTGACCTATTTCCCAGTACATTTGGAAATGGCATCCTTGAAGTCAATGGCCCCTACTATTTGTATGGCGTATTGAAAAGTAGCGATTCGTACTTATGGCGAGACGCGAGAGCAAATATCTAACTCTCCACTGAGATAATTATCGGGATAAGATTTATCATCACTTGGATCTACTACATGTCACGAGATAATGTGATTATGATAGGCTGATAACAACCCACGCACAAATATAAACATAGCAGGACGTGACCTTCAGAAAATCTAATGAGTAGTTACGCGTCACATGTGTCTTTAATCATATAATGTTAATGATATTAACAAGGAAATAACCATGATGATGCAACCATATTTAAGGTAAACAATAACGAAATAGCAAAACAAGTTATGATTTGTTTGTTTTATCCCACGATAACACTTTGGCATCAAAGCTGCAAGCACATTCACTAAGAGCGATCTATGTGTTATACATTTGGCGACACTTGAAGAACACAAACATTCAATTTGAGTGCAATGCTGCAAATCGGAAAGCCTCCGTGTTCGCGTTAAAATAAGCACATACTCTACCATTTGTGATAAAACCAGTTGTTCAGTTACAACATATCACAAATTGGGCGGACAAGCGTAAACCACAGTAGGTCGGTACTTGCTTGCCCAATGGTTACAAAACTTACAGGATTTGCAAAGCTCGGTTTATCTTCAAAACAATTATTTGTCAAATGTAATGAGCAAACAGATGAATTAAGAATCCATTCAGGTGACCCACCTAATGCTTGATTTATGCGAATTCTCAAATGACCCGTTTCATAAATTATCAAGTGCATAGGCATTGCTTGTCTGTAGCGTTAGGAAGGTGTATCGTCCACAAATAATCATTGGTTTATGTTAAGCAGATTATGTTTAACGTGGCCATGTGAAAATGTTATGTTTAACATCAATCCTATAATTAATTGATGGGTAAATATTACGATTATGATGATGATGATGATGATGATGATGATGATGATGATGATGATGATGATTATGACGGTGAAGAAATGTTAGAGCAATGTACGACGCATTTACTCAGTAGCCCAACCAGATCAAACAGGCAAACATTATGCCAAGTCAATTTCTTATTATATTACTTACGGCGATCTCGAGGTCCATGGGTGATAGCAAAATTCTGACGTGGGAAGTTGTTTTGTGCTATGATGCATTAAGGTAATTTAAGAAGTCAGGTTTTTATCAGAGCAATTAACTTTCCTCACTCATATTGTTCGTATTATCAAATCTTATTTCACCTGCATTTTGCTTATATTACAAGAATCGATGAAAAAAGCTATCTATATAGTATTCTTTATTGAAACTAAGAATAGTTTGGAATATCAACTTGTCAAAACAGGTGTAATATTTTGCCGCATAGCACTGAGACATAAGGTTATGGGGTATAATTATATTTTTGTGCCCAAATCGTCACTGAATCACCACTCATACCTACTGTTCCTTCAGCCACTGCAAACCATTACGGTGTTTTTTTCAAACGTAATCCTATAGTGGGCGGACTGAACGTGTGGTCTCATTGTATTGAGTCACTAATTGATGATGTTATATTATTCACTTTTGGTGCACAGTGCCGGTGTTTTCATATAGTTACTGTACATTACATTTGCATTGTGTGTGCTACCATATGCATATGGTTAAGCATGAACTTAACCTAGATACAAATTAGTCCAGCGCAATATCAGCAACAGTTTCTCTGTCCATTACGTGTTTAATGACAGACATTAGCTCGAAATAAAACAAAAAAGCTATTCGAAATGCATGCGGGATAAGAAGACATAAATGACAAATAAAAACATTGGCATGCCACAGGCCCCTGAATCTTTGACATATAGCCAGTCTCTTCGTCGTTTTTTCCCATCGTGTTACACCCACGTCTGTACATGGCTGAGGCTTTACAGCCAACTTGTTTGTACGTGTGTGACGTAGCACCAATAATGTTTGCAGCATGGCATGATTCAATGCGTCCATCATGCCCTATATGAGTCACGCTTTACAGCCACATGGATGAAATAACCACCCAGTTTCTCTTTATGGTTTCTAAGTTAACATCTATTATCACACCTCTACTTGGCCAAAGTTAGCCACTATCTTGCCCTCTATGACGGATTCTTTCTGGGTCAATACGATGACTGCGCCCGGACAAGTGATTTAACACTTTGATTTTTTACATATAATTAAGAAACTTTACTCTTAATGAGTTGAAGAGTTATGAATATATCAAACATATCCTTACACCCGTCAAATCCTTCTACAAGCTAGCAATGCATTATACTATAAAATGTACTATGGCACTCTTACGTGAGCCAGGTGTATGATACAAAATTACAGCGAGATAAAAGGAGGAATCCAGTATGAATAGCGGTTCATTTCAACATTGCGTGGTTGCAAGAGGGTACACAATAAGGATTTTGTTAAAGCTTTGATGTGCATTTTAAACGCGAATCTCCTCTTTTAAAAATATGGATGCTGAAACTAAATATAATTGAAGACAAGTTTCTCATGGTGTAGTGCAGCTAGTGGGCGTCCGTATTATCATCTCACATTGAGGGCCTAGGTCAAATGATATGTACTATCAATTGTGAAGGATCGTAGAAATGATTACTATTAAGCGTGTTCCCGGGAATTCGATATGACAACAGCCGGAATCGCTATTCGTTATCAGATATGGCACATGGTATGAGAGGAATTCCTGGGACTTGTAGGTAAGGCTTTTAATAGCTAAAAAAACAATTATTATGGTGGTGGCGCCCCTTTGTGGTGCCACTAGGCTTAAATCGGTGTTCGAATACCTCCGGTTAGCTGTCAATATGCGCAATATGATTGCGTGTTGTATCACAATATTGGTTTAATACCCTGGCGGTAGGCATATCTTGGAGGTACAACTAACCAAACTAAGCCTGGCTGATAAACTGGGACCTGAAACCCAGCCTGAGTACTCTAAAGTTGAATGCCTTACGGGTCTCTAACCTGACACAATCGTTTGATGCTTGCGTTTTGCCATGTACCATCATTTTTAAAAAAGATCGTCAAAAACCGTCCCTTTATAGACATGTAGTAAACATCGGATCTTTTTTTTCCAGCTCTTACTTAGTAAACACACATGTGCAATTTTCATGCGCCTCTCGGTCTTTTTATGTACTATTAATTGCCAGTGCCGTGTTAGCCCCTTCTTCCCATTTGTTGCTATGGTTCCATTGCTATTCAACAAAAACCTCTCAACTTAGGTGAAGTAACTGAGTAGATAACTATAGTAATTGGACCAAGAAACTCTTTCATGCTAAAATTCACAGTAATTACAGGGCTCCCTTGTTGCCATTTTCTGATATCAGTTTGTGACCAAGTGGTCAACTATGCGTCCTCGTGACTAAGGTTGATAGGGGTATAAAGCATATCTGAAACCCCAAATCACACATGAGGCCTTTTTAGGACAGTGCAGTTCCCTAGATGTAACAACCTGACTGGTTATGCATGACTTGGATGGTCCCTTTGATTGGTTGTCAATTCATGAAAGGGGTTACCCGACCTGTTGCATGCCACTTATAAGGTAAAATTTATGGGACCATTAGCCAGTAACCATTACTAGTTCTGCTCCTCAGCACAGCTATGCCCTGTTCATCTGTCTGTTTGTAAACATTTTTTTAATAGTGCAAGCCACTCTTACATTGATTGTCACCTGCAAACAAAATATCAGCTCTTTGTGACCTTGTTATTAGAAAATAATCTCGTTTGCTATGTTAACCAAATAGGGATTAATTTTTAATGACACATTTTCTGACAGAGCATTCTACAAGTCTCAAATTCAAAATGAATTACTCTTATATTGGTGATCACTTACAAAGTAAATATCAGCTCTGCATGACCTTTTGTCCCTGAGAGATTTACTCAATGGGGAATAATTCTTGAAGGCACGTTTTCTCATAAAGCAAGCTAGCAACTCCACATTAACAAAAATCTTCCTTTATAACCTTTGACCCCTGGATTATTATTGAATAAACTCCTGTGGCTATAATGATGTCATATTTTGTTATAAATCAAGCTAATGGTCTCACATCCTTCACAGGGCTTTCTCATGTCAATATCTCCTTGCTAACTAGAAATCCGATCTTTATGGTCCTTGGCATCAGCCCAAATGTTATGATTATAATCATGAATGGGCTTTACCATGACCATATCTCCTTGCAAACTATAACTCTGGTTTATGACCTTTGAACTTGCTGAAAAAATGCCAAAATTTGGGATTTTTTTTAGGGTTACCAGACAAAATTATCAGGCTTAAATGTGGGTTTGCATAACTACTTGGGATGGACTATAATTTTCAGCCCTGGTGTGTCATTGAATATGATGTTGAACTATAAAAACTATGATTAAATGCTGTCATAACTTGTTAATGAAAATCGTGTCAAATGTAGCAGAGCTTCAATAGCCATCGGCCTCCTGTCTTTATTGCTAGGCAGGGAGATTGACTAGGTGTTTGGGATAACATTGTGCTCAGCAGCACTCATGATAGGGTAGTAATTAACGTGTTGTTGGTTTAATGTTGCTGTTATTGACCCAGCATCTCAATTGAATCATATTGGAGATTCAAAATAAATATTCTTTAGTCTTATTTCATGACAGTTGATGATTTGAGATAAATGTATAGTTAAAGATAGGAATAATGAAGAGGTCATGTGGCTTCATCTACATTTCTGATGACTGAACTATGCTCTGTAGACTCATTCTGAACATCGGGTGAATGCTTTGCCACAGAATCGACTCCAGATCAACATCAGATATGAATATCCTCAACGTCACTATATACATATTTTTTAGATATGCACAATTGACGGATAGCCAGTTTGACAAGTAAATTTTATCTGTGTAACCTAAGGTGCAACAATAGCTGGCGCACAGCAGGATAATCATCTTTTGCTGAATCATATCGACAAGCTGTTGTATGAATTCACTAATTGTGTATATATGGGACTGTAGTAAACCACGTGGTACGGCAGTAAATGATTACGTAAGTGACACTTTTGTTACTAAATACCAGACAGTCTCTCAAGCAGTTGGTTATATTCGACCCTCCTATTTTCTAGCCAAAGTGGACCTTAAGTCTGCTTATAGAAGCGTGCCTCTTCACCCATCTCAGTTTAAGTTTACTGGTCTCAAGTGGCGATATAAGGGTGACGAGCATGACACTTATTTTTATGATACAGCTCTTCCGTTTGGTGACAGGAAAGCCCCTGGCATATTTCACCGATTATCTCAAGCTATTCGCCGAATGATGCATCGGCGTGGACATACAGTAGTAGCATATTTAGATGACTTTCTCATTGTAGCGGATTCATATGATGCTTGCACGCTTGCTCTCAACACTCTATTGCGCCTTTTGCGTTCACTAGAATTTGCGATTGCTTGGGAAAAAACAGTGGCCCCTACGCAGCGCCTAACTTTCTTGGGCATACAAATTGATTCGGAAAATATGACGCTCAGCTTACCGCCGGACAAGGTTTCCGAACTGCTTTGTATGCTAGCTAAATTCTCCAAGAGATCTCGTGCTTCCTGTCGGCAGCTTCAGCAACTTGCCGGTAAACTCTCTTGGGCCGCACACGTCGTCAATGGAGGTAGAGTTTACCTGCAACGCGTGCTGGATATCCTTCGGCCTCTTCAAAAGCCACATCATAAAGTCCGTCTGTCATCAGAATTTCGTAAGGATATCGCTTGGTGGCGACAGTGCTTGCACCACTTCAACAGTAATCATATACTGTCACCCCACGCACACCCAGTACATGTTTACACCGATTCATCATCTGAAGGGGCTGGCCTCGTTACTCCCACAGATTGGGCCTATGTTGATTGGGCTATTGATATGCCTCAATTCAAAGACTCCCATATCAACATTAAAGAAACTATGGCAGCCATATTAGTTATCTATCGAGGGGCGGCTACTTTCGCTCACAAGAGAGTTATTCTGCACACGGATAACTCAACTACGCGCGCCTACATCAACAAGGGCGCGAGTCGTGACCAG
Source organism: Urechis unicinctus (assembly GCA_034190875.2). NCBI lineage: Eukaryota > Metazoa > Annelida > Polychaeta > Xenopneusta > Urechidae > Urechis > Urechis unicinctus. The sequence continues at coordinate 31,233,926 of CM067350.1, read as the reverse complement.
GTTTTGATGCACCATTTACGTAATGTGTTTGGGCTATCTGTTATACATAATTTTGAGTTACAGTGTGTGCATATTGCAGGGAAGGCAAACATTCTGGAAGATTGTGTGTCAAGATTAAGGACACGTGGTCATCTACTGTATTGACACTCCTTGCTTTCCCCTGGACTTTCCTTTGATCCTGACACCTTTGCTAAGAATGCCTTGATGCATATGTCACCAGCAGCGTGCGGTTATTTGTTGTCACAGGTTGCCCCCCTGGCCAGCTACTCCAACAATTACAAAGTGCCGTAGATTACTACCGGTCCCGGGCCTTCGCAGAGAGCACCAAGCAGTCTTACAGAACCCACTTGCGCAGTTATCTCACTTTCTGTGACGAATTTAAGCTACCTCCATATCCCGTTAGCCAAGAGAGAGCCTGTCTGTATGCAGCTTACTTAGCGCCCAAACTGCAACCTGCATCAATTACGAAATACTTGAATATTGTACGAATCCTTAACTTGGAATTAGGTCTGCCTAGCCCTTTGGCTGACAATTATTTTCTTAACACCGTGCTGAAGGGTATCAAACGAGATAAGCCTGTTGGTGTGAACCGCAAATTGGCGATAACCCCTCAAATTCTACTCAGTATTCGGGCCCTGTTACACCTAAACCAACCGAAAGACATGGTATTTTGGACAGCGTGCTTAATCGCTTTCTTTTGCTTACTGAGGAAGGCAAATTTAGTTCCTTCCTCGAGCACCTCTTTCCGCCCTACCTGTCATTTGGTACGAGGTGACATGGCAAAAATTAATGGCGGATTAGCTTTACGGGTGAAATGGTCCAAAACTATTCAATTTGCAGAGCGTCAATTGATAGTTCCCCTTCCCCTTCTACGGGGTCATCCGCTTTGCCCAGTATCGGCACTGGCCTCTGTACTATGCCTCGACCCCGCAGCGTCTCCTGGCACCCCCTCTTATCTTTCCAAACCCCAGGCGGTGCCAAACTTCTAACACGCTCTACCTTTGATACCACCTTACGCGCCTTGTTGCTGCGACTGGGACTCCCACCTGAGAGGTTTTCTGGCCACAGTTTCAGGCGTGGAGGGGCCACATGGGCTTTCAAGTCGGGTTTGCCGGGTGAAATCATTCAGATTCTTGGCGATTGGAAATCGGACGCATTACCTTGATTTAAATGTTGATACGAAATTAACCTTCCTCCGACTATTTTCCAAAAATCTTCCTACTCGTCCCTAGTGTTTGGTGTTTGGGCCATTATCATTTTCTGGCAACCAAAAAAATCACTAATAACTGTTTATACAATTGCATAATGTTATTTTATTAATCAAGTGATTGCTTGCGGTTTACACAAAGCCCATATCTGTTATATGTTGTACGGTTGTGTTATACCTGTACAGGGCATGTTTGTTGTCAGAAACATTAAAGGCCTGTGCGCAACCTTTTCTCGGTGTTCAAAGTTATTTAGCTCATCTTTGACTTGCTCTAACACAGCGTGAAATTTGACGACGCTCAGTCGCGCTCAGAGCGCGAGTCAACAGGCAGCAGCGCAAAACTACTCCCCACCCACCTCCAAATTAATCCCTTTATTGTATTGTAAAACAGCAAGGATAATACGATAACAACTTTTTGGATGACATCTTTTACTTCCGATGTAGCATAAACAGTCATAAACAAAGATCTCTAGGTAATCCCAAAGTTCAAAGCTTGACAGCCTGGGAGTACAATTCATGATTATGTCTGAGTTTGACAGAATACAAAAAAATCAGGGCTTGTTTAAACATGCATTATTCGTCAATTTGGTTTAAAACAAATTTTTCGTTTCGATTAATGGTTGCTAAAATAATGTATCGATAAAGATGCCTTTAAAACAGCCTTGGAACTTTGTTTACAAAAATATGCAATGGATAGCGACTTTTACCAGTAGCTACGCATGCGCAATTCCACTTTTTTTCTGGTATTCTTGCTCAAACTCCACCCTTTTAAGCTTCGTATGTAGTATAGCGTCTACCATGTGCCATATTTGGTCTAGAATTGACGCCCCGTGCCGTCCGAAATAAGCAATCGAACATTACTTAGTAGTTGGGAATGGATCGCGCTTATTAGCCGCATGTTACCATCGAATGCAAGCTTGAGCTTTATGATACCATAAATATTCACGACATTGACGAAATTAAATTATCCAATCAGTGAAATATACTATTGCCAGTCCAGACAACTTTCTATTCGTCTCGGACGACCATTAAGCGCGAACCCCAATTGTATATCATTCTATCATAGTGTGGCATAGAATGCATGTCACCGGTATGAAATAAACTATGCCACCACCTGTTCGAATGGAGCTCAGACACTCGAACAAGCTATGAATATTCAATCGAAGTAATAACAGAGTTCCAAATGTATTAACACAAATAAACACATTGCGATACATGTGATTTAACTATGTATGGATAAAGAATTATGGGGGTCTGTTTCTTGGTCCTTGGTTCCTGGGTCCTGTTCCTAGGGACCTGTTATCGAAAAACTGTTACCGTGAACTTTTTCCAGGTTCCTGTTCCTGGTGTATATATATAATTATATATTTATATATATAATATATATATATATATCCTATATATATATATATATATATATATATATATATATATATATATATATATATATATATATATATATATATATATATATATATATATATATATATATATATATATAGTGACGATTACCATTGGTGGACAAATTTTTTATAGTACATTATTGCTATTATTGATTATCTATTATTTGTAACATTTTATTCCATGTATATACTTTTGGTCCTATATAAACATATATCTATATACTATATATATATATATATATATATATATATATATATATATATATATATATATATATATATATATATATATATATTTATTATATATGTTTATTTACATATACATATATATATATATATATATATATATATTTGTATTATATATACACATATATATATACATATATATATATATGTATATATTATATTTTATGTATATAAATATATGTATTATATATTATATGGATAAATATGATATATATATATATATATATATATATTATATATATAAGGATGTATATATATACATATATATATTATAGGGAGAGATAAGAGCAGAGAGATATGAGATATAAAATATCCTATATATATAATGATATAATATATATATATGATATTTGAAGTCCATTGCGGGAGCCGACCGCTTCCTTGCAATGTCATACTGTGTTTATTCTTAAATTCCTTTATTAAGCATAGATATCGAGCATCGGACACAGACTAAAATGATGAAATCGATAATAGAATTTGGCATTGTACATTTGCTGCTGATGCAGTTCAAAAGTCCTGTTAAACGACCTTCTCTTAAGCACTTATAAAGACGATGCAATACTCCCAAGACCTTCAACAGCCTGATTGTCATTCGGCATGGCTGCGGTTAGCATCCATTTGTTCATTACCAGTCGTGAAATACCATGACATTTACAGTAACCAAATGAGAAGAATATGTGTCGCTGCAAACATATCGAAATTCACCCTGACATTTAGCACATCATATGAAGTCGTAATGAGCGTCAAAGATGGCTAGTGTAACGACGCCTGAATTGAAAATCTTGATTAACAACATCTACGGGGTCCGCCGCGTTTAACCATTTAAATCACGACTTCTGCAAATTTCAAAAGGTTGGTAAGGCAATCCTATTCACGATCATATTTGATTATAGGAATATATATTCAGATAATACAATAAATATTAGTGGCGCTGCATTGTTAATATTTTTGTGTATGTGTACATGTGAAAGGGGCTCCCCATTTTAAAACGAACATTGAACAAACAAATTTTGTGGTGAAAGGAACAGCTTCGCTTGGGTCAATATACATTTTATCTGCTCGGGTGCTTTCTAATATAAGCTGAGTGGTAGATATCCATCGTCGACCCAAAAAGACATTGATTGGCGATCAGCTTTCATTCTGGTCAGTATACCATGGCTGGCGGGATGTAATTGCTCAAATGAGCCATGTATCGCTTTGTTGGCATTCTTCTGCTACATTGATTTTGATCACATGACCAATCTGACGTTAACTCCTAATAGGTCATTCGTTTCACATTAATAGGACGCTACTAGCACTGAAGGACCAGAAGCACAAAACAAAATATATTGGTGATATAACCGAAAATAAAAAAGCGCGTTAATGCTACGCTGTCGGGATGCTATGACTTAATAAGCGCGTTAATCCCTCAAGGACGAGTTGTTTAGAAAAAAGAATACTTTTCAGAGAATTTCTGTCTCTTCTAAATAAAAAGAGAGCATGTCATCACACAGCTTTGCTTAGTTTTAAAATATGTTAGAGCTCACTTTTATAGGATTGCTCCATTTCGCCAGTAAATGTATTTTAACACTGCCATACATTACAAAATGCCGTCGAATAACACATTATGGGGGCATTATTTGAAGACTACAACGGAGCACATTAGCAAAGTTTTTTTTCACGAGCATTGATATTCGACATATGTAGCAAATCATCTTCCTGTTGACGTCACACATCCGGAAGAGCCCCGCCCCATACGGAGACGAGACGAGATAGAAGGAGATACAAGCATTATACATTCACCACACGCAAATATTGAATTACTACTGCTTTCGATGCATTCAGTAACCCTATAAACAAAAGAGTCAACTTGCTCCGTTATTCACAGAGATGATGTGGCCCGTTTTTCTATTGCTCTGATCCGGGGTTTTAATGCAATAGTCTAATTCAGCGATATCTTTGCTAATCTACTGCAATACTCTAATCATAATAGTCTCAAAATAAGTATCTTCGTCAAAGTGTTTCTGTAGTCGCTCATTACTTTGAACACTAAATAGAGTTTCCTATTAACAAAAGCCAACAATGTTGATCTAGGACTGTGAATGAATAAGCAATCGCTTAGTATATGTACAGAAATATCTACGTCACGTCCACGTATTCTTTGATTCCAATGTCAGTATCTTCATCATAAACCAAGAGTTTTGTAGCATTTAAGTCCATATAAAAACGATACTGTAACTGACTTATGTATAACTGGTGTTTCTAACATCCAGCCCCGCGACCCATTCAGCCACTTCCTGCGCGAGGGAATACGTCTAAAATAGCTTTTACCATTCTAATTTGCCATGTTAATTAAGCGAGCATCACAACTGCGCACATCCTAATCCGTGATTTATTGCTTGTGGGATAGCAATAAGTCAAAGCAATGTATCCAATGTCCTTCGCATGCAATTTTAATATCTGGCTACAGCTTTGGGCATTAGTTAAACGGATAAAGCGTAATCATGTTGATGGTTAATGTCGGTGGCCTAATACATGAGTGGAAAGCGACGAGCGAATATGTGGTGCGGCTATGGTGAATGGTTGGTTGAGGCAAGAATGATGCTTGATGAACAAATACGCATAGCACCTAGTTGTAGAAATCAGGTGTTGTTTTTCTTGTATTACCCAAAATATCATGATTAATAGCATAATCACACCGTATGATCATAAAGCTGTTTGTCCTTCCACCAGATGACTTATCAATCCAACCATAGTTAATATGGATAAAATGAACTGCTCCTGTCTCAGAGACATCACCTAATACAGCAATAAAAATTATGGCCTTGCAAAAGAACGAGAATTGTACCAGGCTCCAGGTAGCCCTCCTTATAATGCGGCAGAAAGTCTCAACCTGAGAATGGTTCTTTATTTAGAGCATTATTAGTCTTAAGCGTCGTCAGCGTTATTTGATCGCGACTAAACTCCTTACGACTGTAATTGTTGCTGACAGAGAATTCATATAACATCATTTTCTAATCTAACATGCCGCTGACATTTCATATCTTTGTCCGTGCGTGTGTATGATACAGGACATGTACGAGATTAACTCCAGGCGTTGTCATCGTCAGCCGCCGACATTGTCATTACGCAAGTCTGTCTCTGTGTGTGTGTGTGTGTGTGTGTGTGTGTGTGTGTGTGTGTGTGTGTGTGTGTGTGTGTGTGTGTGTGTGTGTGTGTGTGTGTGTGTGTGTGTGTGTGTGTGTGCGCGCGTGTGTGTGTTTGCATGTGTCGATGTGCAGGTGGGGGCGGGGTTCGTATATGCGTAAGTGGGATAAAATTAATAAGTCCTATCATCCCTTATGATTGTTTTGCAGAGAAAAGGATTTATTTTAAAGAATATATGTTACAAGTTTGCGTATGTTTCTGTGCGTTGAGCGTTGCTACTACTACTACTACTACTACTACTACTACTACTACTACTACTACTACTACTACTACTACTACTACTACTACTACTACTACTACTACTACTCCCACCACTACTACTGCTACTACTACCACCACCACTACAGCTACTGCTACTACTACTACTGGTGCTGCTACTACTACGAATTCTATTACTGCTACTATTACTGCTACCACTATATTCTTTCTATTAATACTAAAATTGCTGCTTCAGCTAGTACTGCTTCCACTTCATATACTCCTCCTTCCACCACTACCATAACTATGACTGCTACTATTGCTGCTACTATTACTGCTTCTCCTACTACTACTGCTTCAACTATTACCATCTATACTACTACGAATTACTTATACTACTTGTGCTACTATCAGTTCTTCTTCCGCTTCAACAAGCTACTGCTTCATCTGTTCCTAACACGTCTTATTCTATTACATAGCTACTACCACAACAACTACTTAATCAACCACTTAGCCACTTAATGTACCAATGATAACAAAACCTGCCTCCTTGCAAGATAGAACCTCTTCCACCACTCTTTGCAGGTTGATGAAACCTGAAAAACCAGTTTCATGGCTGTCGTCATGGCGCATATAGACACATCGTCGGCACAAATATGAGATTGCTTAATGTGCGTAGAACGGTCGCTTTCATGACAAATATGGGTTGACTTGGATATTCAAAGTCACACGTTATTCGTCGCTTGACATATTTTACTTATGGAAGCATTTAAGTGTGCACCATCAACTGAAACAACCTGCGACACGGACACAAACGACGATATATTAGGCCATATTCAGCCAAAGGTCACAATCGTTCTGAAATGTCGGCGTAGCACCTGAACACATTGGCCAAGTCCCATTATTTTCCTGAACCGTCTAAGTTGAATGATTCCTAAGAGACAATGAGCTGACGCGCTGCTATCCACCATTATGCTATTTATCAAAATATCTTAGGTAATATCCGACAATCAAGACCCGATTACATCAGCCAGATTTCATGCGTATTTCGTTTCAACTTTGTCCTCGTCGGACTCGTGCGGCTTTGGTGCACCTATGCACAAGTGTACACTATTTGTCTACCATGAATCGTATTGCCTCAACCAATCATTCGCTATGATCCCATCTTATCTGCACCAGTCGACTTTCACTCAACCTACATTAACCAATACTATAACCACTTTTTATTCCTAGTCATCACGGTGTCTAAAGCTGCAGCATGATATCATGTCTGCAAATGGAGGTAACATGGTACACATTGACCTATTATGAGCTGATGTTATGCGGCTTGTGTCGTCCCGACGGTAGCAATTCGGAAGACATTCACCCAAAGCACTACAAGTTCACAAAGACACAAGCGGGCAGATTGTAGGGATTTACCGTCATAAACATACTGAGGCTAACAGTTATGCGTATAATTGGGTTCATACACGAAGGCTCATTCATCAGACTTCGGCAATTTTACGGGGAATGCAAACACAAGAACTACAACACTGCAATATTAACTGCACTTACGCATTGACTTAACGTCAAGCCCTTCACTCCAGTAGACATTCATATTGATGTATGTATTATTGTCCCGCACCACCACCGAATGACCCGTGCGTTAAAATGACCACATGCATTCGGCATATGGTCGTAAACATATGAGGTTATTCTTAGGAATACGATTTTGTTTCCGATTAGAAACTAAAGCCCTGTAGAGCGATGCCATGGCGTGTGCTTTTTGCGAAGGAATACCGGTAACAACTGCGGATGATGTGCTACAACTCTTCTGTTTTATGAGCGATAATAAATCATCACCCAAATGCTGCTCAAAGTGCGCATTCTGTTTGTGTAACTAGTTCACAATAAAATGTGCATGCATTACATCATGGCGAAAAGAATAAAGAATTCTGTTGTCGTTGTGGTTCTGAGTAAATAAGAAAAAACCGTAGCCCCAACCCGGAATTAGAATAATGCAATGCCTGAAACTAAACGAAGCGCCGATGTTCGTAACATACAAGTTACCACATCTTTTGTTCATTTGGGTGTAGTGAAAAGGAGCGTTGTGCTGAAGCGATTTTCGAGAATGCCTAAGTCAGAGTCATACAGTCATGTTGGAGAAAGTTTCTGTTGCTTAGATATAAGTGGCCAAAGAACCATATAGGTAATTTATTAATCAGTTAACAAAGTAATTGTCAGCCCGTTTGATTGCATAAATGTATGTTTGTTTAAAATTATCTATTACGCGATACAGGTCTCAATTTTTTATACATTGTTTGCTGTGACCTTGACCTCGAACTTAGGAAAACATAATTGAGAATGTGAAAATTTGTTATCCTTCTTATCTTCGTGGAAAACAGTACAAACAAGTAAAAGTTGACATATTCTTGTAGCTCAATACAATAATGAACGTTTATTGCGTACATGTAATTGTTAAAATTATTATAGTTTTCTCGAACGCCCGTATGTTAAAAATTGGGATTCTAGTCAGTATGTTAGAAATTTTGATCGCTCATACAATCTATTATATACATTCGATGTCACTGATTATTGGATCAAATGTTGTCCGTAACAGCGTCAATCACAAAACATCAAACGTACCAAAAATTAAAAAAGTGACAGGTTAAATTATTACTATATCCGATTGAAAACTTTTAAAAAATATTTGCAATTGTCAAAATTGCATTGCCAAAAATGCATTGCTGTTTTTTTTTCAATTCATTAGCCAATTGTCGTATAACATTTTCGGGTAGCTTAAACTAATAGCAAACTGTTCTAATCAACATGTTTTGTAATGATATACGTGATGATGATGATGATGATGATGATGATGATGATGATGATGATGATGATGATGATGATGATGATGATGATTAAAAAATATAATAGCTCACCAAGTTCATACATTTCTCGATGCAACTCTTTTCTTGACTAGCTGTTGGGAAAGCAATTACTTTTCTGTGTATCGAACAAAATGGCAAAGATCACAATGCAAATTAAGAATACAAATCACTAAATAAAAGAATAAATGGTTGTATTCGGTCTCAATTATAACATAACAAATGTGCTGTGTCAGCGCACATCTACCATGACACATTTTGCCTATTGTGGATATATTGTGCAACAATGCAATATCTTCCCACACCAGCAGGCATTCCATATCCTAAGTAATAGGCAAAGTGGGTCGTGTTTCAGCTCCATAATTGGTCAATGCCTTCGTGCGACCTTCAATTTAAGATTGAAATCAAAGGCAGTGCTAACGCAGATGATTTTCTGTAAAAGGAATGCATGAATGAAAAGAACACTGTGCACATTCGTCATCTTCCAGAAAAATTCGTCTGGCTAGGTGATTCGGTGGTTGAGAATAAATGGAATGGTGACAAGACGTTACGACATGTATACATGATAACTTCATTCATTTCAATTCACGATACCTGTCGTCAGTTCCGTTGATCCGGGGCATCTCTCATATTTGATCATCTGAAACACTAAAGAAACGGTGGACGTATTTTGCAAATTCGTTGCAAGCATATCTTCGTCCACCATTGGGCGGCATTGGACCTATAAGGGCCGCAGTGTTTGGTCACCTGGTCAGGAGGAACAGCAATTCTAGATGAGGCTATTGAGCAGTAAATGACACTAGGTAATAGATTTATTAATAACGAACACATATCTTAGCGTAAACTTACATGCCATTTATATATATATATATATATATATATATATATATATATATATATATAAAATGCAATATATATATATATATATATATATATATATATATATATATATATATATATATATATATATATATATATCTCTATTATATATATATATATATATATATATATATATATATGTAGTATCAATCACGAAAGATAAAGCCATGATGCTTGGATAATTCAGAAGTTATGTTATGTAAATCAGAATGGTAAAGGCCACTCTCGGCAGGCAGTGGCTTAATGGTCACCCCCTCGTCCTGCTATTTTGGGATAAACAGGTCTTCACATTCGGCCGTGCCCCTGCTCGCTGTGGCGAGATCTCACAGCTTTGGCTCTTCATCAAGTAATTGACTCTTTAAAGTTGCTATTGGTCACTGTCATCATATGTCCTATGATGCGGTATACATAATTCGAATGTCAGATTGGACGAAAATCCTCAAAAGGGAAAGTTAAAAAGATTTGGTGAGCAATCATCCCAAGTGTTTGTGGTCAAAAGTTAAGCGAAGGCACGATCGATGTCATGATTGCAAGACATAACGGCAAGTCGTTCAAGATGGTCTGCTAAGTTTGTCTAAAGACCATGATCGAACAACAACCTATCAAGGGTCACTCGATGTTATACCAGAGGAAATATGTTCTACAACAAAGCTTTTCTTAAAACAGATAAAATCATAAAAACGGTGCTGTGGCTCACACAAATATCTTTTCTTTTTTCGTAATCAAGTCGATACCTATGTGGCTATTTGTCTTTCAGCTTAACAGAATAATCACATCGAACAAATATACTTTTAACAAAATATTTTGCATTAAGACACTTCCACGAAAAAAGAAATATATCATGCCATTCTCATGCCATCAGATAATAATCCGCTTGTGTGGTAAAATCAGTGGCAAACGCTAGGTTGTTTTAAATCAGCAGTAGTCAAACAACTGCAACTCTACACGACCTGACAGATTTTGTGCATTAAGCGTAAGTAGATGGACACTGTATCAACGATCTGTGACGTGTTATCTGCATTAAATTAATTAGTCATGTAAGCAGCTTAGTTGATAAGCTAGTCGGGTTAATCAGCATATGATGGCTTACTCCGTAATTGAGTGTCTATTTCAAAGTAATGTTTTAAGATTGCTTGTGTGCGAAAACCGTATACAGTTACCGGTTCTCTACACTTGAATTGTAAAATAACAACTTGGCAATAAAACTATTTCACATGTATTTCAAAAAGCGCATTAATATGTTATACAAGTTAGTTAACCATAAAAAGATATTTGGATAACAGAAGTACAGCAGCTTTTATCGCAAGCTGAACGAGTGATGTCAAACCTCGTCGGTATGGATAATGCTTATATTCAATTATTAAATGCTACTGACATAAACACGAATTGATCTCAGGCGAAATATCATGATTACCCTTATCTACCATCGTCTGAATGTCACTTTGATGCTTATTTTCGTTATTATAATTGATCCCGTTGGCACCTACGTACATTCATCAGTCGGGTATATTTGTCATAAGAGTACCTATGTCATAGAGCTGGCGTTGAATATATATTCATAAGTAATGATTTATGCCTACTTAAGAATAAAGAGCGTCGACAAATTATGTTGCTTCACATATGATTCATAATACATTAACTTAGCATCAAAACTATTTGCCCTATTGTTTTCGTGATAGCTATCAATTTGCAAACATCGTACTTGTCGAGACACATTCAGCGTAGGCATTAGATGATGTGATTATCCGCATCACCCTGCTATTACCTTGCAAATATTTATTATATTATATTATTTATTATTTCATTGCAAATGGAGGAACATTACAAAAAAGTAATGAGGATGTAGACACCTTAGAGGTTTTTTCCCAAGATAGGCGCCCGAGTTTAGTGGCTGAAGATATTATGGATATGTGCAATTACTGCAGTATAAATGATTTGCTCTTCGTCTAAGTTAGGCACAATATATGTAGTAATTATAAAAGCAGTCTCAAAATACCTCATGCTAGATATTCACAGGTAACTGATAAACAAATGCAAGAATACAACTGTGATATGAAATGCCAGATTGCACATCAATGCCAAACCCGAAAAGAGCAAATAATTGTGATGCAACAATAGATGAGCACTTTCTTTTAATCCATTGGGTGTATAAATGCATGAGGCGTAATATCATTAGGCGATGACAGTACAGTTAAAGCACGCCGGTGCCGACACCACAGGTGCGGATGCAAACCCGTACAGCGTTTCCATTAGCCATACATCTGATAGCTTGCTTCTGCAGTACCGCCGATTTGATACAGTATCTCTATTTCACAAAAGACATCAAATTAAGAGTACTGTGGTAAGCTAAGCGTCAAATGTTTGCAAGCCTCCAAGCTACACCCCTATCATGTTCAGGATCTATGCAAAGCTACGCCGTGGTCAGTATTCTTTCCCCAACCCCATAACGCGTTTTATGATAGTGATAGGGGAGCTATTGCTATGAAACTAATTAGATGATCAAGGTGTGTGTAACCGTGGGCTGTATTACAAATCAGTATATTCAAATAATGTCATTATCGAATTAGGAGCCTCATACATTTTGGCCTGACACTATTTGATGTCAACTCCATTGATCGCTGCGGTTCATATGACCTTCGAAGCAATATGTTACATGACAATCAGATGCTAATGCTGTTGAACTTCTGCGAATGAAATGCATAACAAACAATTGTGAGCATTCATCACATTACAAACAACTGGCAAATATTATTTGTCTTGCCTGACATGTAAATTTGTTAACGCCTTGATGCCATATATTTGTTTTCTCCAAATATGCCAACAGCACACAGCATAGCGCAATTATTTTACCAGCTATGATTGTTTGAGCACTAGTGGGAATACGATAATTGGTATACAAGGTGGGAGCATACTTCAGTGTTGTGCAAGCTTAAAACCAAGCAACGAAACTAGAAAAGAAATAACCTTATCTTGCGATATCCTGATTTTTATCAATCGTGTGCGCCTATGTATGCATGAAATGAATAAGCCAGATGGTCACTGCAGAGTGACCGGAACGTCAACGAAATGAATGGACATCGTCATGGGCAACATGTCTGAAATTATAATTTGAAGAACAGAAATACCTCCCGGATAGATAGAAAACCTCGCGACTTAAAATTACAGGTCATACATTGCTGCTGTGTTTAAAATGAAAACCATAGTATTCTTTCATCCTGTGTATGATATCATCAAAGCTTCTCGGGTGTCTACCGAATAGTCAGCATTCAACCCTTTCGAGTGTACTCTGGATTAGCTGGATTACAGTCGTCAGGATAATCATGTTTCCCATTGATTGATATTGTCTGAAACCTAACGCTTATTAACACCTCGCTTCACTTGGTGGAATGACATGCTTGGCAACATAACATTCAGTCGATTGTATAAGGAGGATCAACTGTTGTCATTCACCAACAGAGACAAGCGTTTATCACTGTGTATTGTATTTTGAAGCTTCAAAATAAAGCGTTAGAAAATGGAAACAGTGATTTAATGTCCATTGGAATCCAGTTACAAATGACGTAATACGACGTTGTTTGAGCTTGTTGTGTGGGTACCGGTTAGTCCTGCATTGTAACCGTTGCATAACTTCTCATAAAATTACGGAGTGTCAATAACAAATGCACTTCATGAATCAGATCAAATAAGACCGATGCCTTTAAGAACAGATGCCCTTATTATGTTTATTACAAAGACACCGATCCTTGAGTCACGCGTGAGTGCTGCGATGCACCCGGTGCACTAAAGTCAACTAAGTATTATATTGTTTGATTTTTACAATATCACTCCTTCGTCCTCGCAAATTTTATTCATGGATTTTTGGCACATGCAACAACCTATTATGGAGATATGTCCCCAAAAGTTGTGGCCAATGTCGGTCAGGCTCAATACTAACTCGCGTGAGTGCTGCGATGCACCCGGTGCACTAAAGTCAACTAAGTATTATATTGTTTGATTTTTACAATATCACTCCTTCGTCCTCGCAAATTTTATTCATGGATTTTTGGCACATGCAACAACCTATTATGGAGATATGTCCCCAAAAGTTGTGGCCAATGTCGGTCAGGCTCAATACTAACTCGAGTAACGAGCTGCGTTAGCAGGATGAGTGCAGCTAGATCAAATCTACCTTCCGCTGCGACCATAACTTTGGTCGCATTGGTTTTCAACTTTTTATTTGTATAAAAATGTATGTTATCAGTTATCATTTAGAACAAATTCATAAATTACCTCTTAATTGAAGATCAATAAACCATATCCGGTTAACCTTGTTGAACCCGTTTGGCTTTCGATGCACGAATTGTTGTATGATAGCGTTACAGCATAACAGGTACTATCGCAATATAGAGCGACCTCTACAATCTGGACACAGTCAACGATATCGGTTCTCACTGTAGGAAGAGGTATCAATGAACGCCCATTTGAAGTCTTTCACAAGCAATGATTTGTTAACCTGACCATGCATAAAACGACTGCTGTTGAAACGAGACATAGAGTAAGCAAGGTAATAGTGGGAAGATGGTTATGAGTTGTGCAAGCGTAATACCAAACAATGAAACAAGAAATAATATGGTTTTGTTCTGTGATTGCCTGATAGTAATCTACTTTCAAGCATGTCGGGATTCATTTGCTGCTACAAACCGTTCATGCTAGCGTAGTACTCTTGTAAACAGGTCCAACGTCCACATGGGATGGAAAATACGAGACAAATGGAAATAGCATCAGCATAACAAAAAACACTGCAGCATAATATATTTAGCTCACAGCATAATAACAATATGTGATTTCATAATGACAAGACTAATGAGAGCATTGAATCCCGTTGACAGTTCAGAGTAATTTGTTTGACGAACCAAAATCTCCATGATACGGAAATGAATATAATTGAATGTAACAAATTAAACAAAACAACACCAGCGTCGTTAGTGGTAAATTACCAGGTTTTGTGTCTTGTGCTTATATGAAAATCTTACACCTAGGTCACCAAGAATACTTAACCGAATCACTGTGGCTCGCATCAAGATAATAGAACTAGGAGCCCTTTATGTCATGTATTTGTCGGCTATCACAATTATGACTGTTTGCATCTTACTCGGTTTACAGATGTTGGTAGAGCGTTTTATATGTGGATTCGAAGCAACATTATTCAGGACCAATTGAGCGTCAAAATAGCAAAATACGAATAGTTATGGTCCAAATTGATCTCTATTGCAACATAACTATCTCTGCGTATGATTGATTAACTTTGTATCTACCATTAAAAGCTATGCTTTACTGCGAATGTATTTTACTACCATTCAAAGCCTTCCCGCACTAAGGGGTACTTCATGACAAAAGCTATGAAACAAATGGGTCGCGTTCCAGCTTCACTATTGATCACTGACTTTATATGACCTCTGATAAATGATAGCAAGATGTTTCCGCTGCCGATTTCTGCAAATGGAACGCGAAATAACGTACTGTGGGCATTTATCATTTTCCACACACATGACAAATGCTAGCAATTTTGCTTGGCAAAGAGGATAAATGTTAAAATGGCAGGACAGGAAGATATAACCATATGTTAACGCCTCGATGCGGCATATTTCATTCGTCGTAATCTGTCAAAAGCACATGGGGCGATGCAATGGTTGTATTGGATGATACTGGTCACCTGTAATGCTGGATTACCGGAGAGCACAGATCAAACGCGCTGTTAAAAGAAGCCAGTGCAAATATAGAATCAGTCCACTGGTGAGAGATATCAGAATTTACTATAGAATTTTGGGATTGGCTACCAAGGAAGCCCGGATTAGGATTGCAATTGCAGTGTGATAGAAACGTCAAAGTAATGAATAGAAATCTTTTGCATGCGACATTGGCAGAAAGTTAACATTACAAGCACGAATTGCTTGGGTGCGTAAAAAACAAATTATCGTAACGCCTTACTCAGTGCGTATGAAATGTATGTATATATATATATATATATATTATATATATATATATATATATATATATATATATATATATATATATATATATATATATATATATATATATATATATATATATATAAACGTATATATATATATATAAATAATGTAGATATCTATGTTCATGTATATATATATATGTCTAATATATATATATATATACATATATATATTTATATTATATACATACATATATTGCCTGAATATATATTTATATATATATATATATATATATATACAAATATATACATATATATATATGATATATATATAAGATATATATATATATATAATATATATATTATATATATATAAATATATAAATATATATTTCATATATAGATATCTATATATTTATATAAATATATATATAATATAGATATATATATATTTATATATATATATTTATATATATTATATATATATATATATATATATATATATATATATATATATATATATATATATATATATATATATATATATATTATATATATATTTATATATCTATATATATATATATATATATATATATATATCATATATCTATCTATATATATATATATATCTATAGATCTCCTCTTATCTATAAAAATCTCTGTACTTCTATATATCTTGATGTATATATATTTAATATATATATCTCTCTCTCTCTATCTATCTCTCTCTCTCTCTATATATATATATATATATCTAGATCTATATATAGATATCCTATCTATCTCCTCTCTATATCTCTCTATCTATATATCTCTATAATATCTCTCTATATATATATCTATTCTATATATATCTCTCTCTATATATCTATATCTCTCTCTCTCTATATATATATATATATCTCTATATCTATATATATATATATATATATTCTCTTCTCTCTGGCGTTGTCGCTTTGTCCCTCCGCGCGACCTAAATATTTACTTCACTTAATTGTTCATGCTTACAAACACACTTACCGATACCATACGATGCATCCATTGAGGTAACGCTATAAGCAAGTCTGACAGCCTCTGTCACTCTTGATGCAATATAGCTTGGTTCGAAACTTAAAAGATAAGCTTCTATTATATGTACTAACCCATTGCAAGGCCGATATGAATTAACCCTCGAGGTTTTATTTCATCGTTTGGGTGATTCTCTGCTCAGCCTGAGTAAACCTGAAGTGAGGAAGTAGTGACTTGTGATGCAATGAAACAATGTTTGCGGATATAGCATTCGAATTCGGACCTTAGTATTATACACTTTCAATAATTGCTAGATAAAAGTCGCCAATGGCAGAGCGACAAGCCTTAACTTCATTCTAGAACTTTTTTAAGAGAAGATGGTTTAACTCCAAAACATTAATCACGAACGTACGCATGGTCTTGTGCAGGGTGCGCTGTTTGTGGCAGAACAAAACGATATTTGACCTGGACCGCCGTCTTATATATGAAGGATTGAACATTATAAACAGACAAAATATTTAGGCAATACATTTGTATGCAAATACACATATCATCGTATACCAGTTTCATATGAAATCAAACATCATCAAAACATTTTTGCAATTGTTCTTAACTTGAGTCACACGAACTGGATATGTGTTTAACCACTATGCCATTGGGGTCGTTGTTGCCTTAGCATATACATTACTGAGCAAAGGCAAATAATAGAAAGTTTATCGCCTGCTGCAGCATCAGCGTCTGATCTCGTGCTAGTAATCATTCAATATTGCTAACGGGGTCGATAAGTAAGATGAAGTAGACGTATTATGTCCCGATAAGCGCCAGACGCAAATACAAGGAACACTTTGAGCAGCATTGCATTAATTGATCACCGCATATTTTGTACCAATACATCTAGGCGCAAAAATGAGGGCTCGTCAGAGTGGTCATTGATTCGATTAATTGATTTAATGCTACTGGCACTTAGACGGATTAATACTGGCGGTGTAGCTTTCAATTGACCCAAAGGCATTTCGGATCCAAGACAATTCTAATATACAGCCCAACATCTGTGTTGAGGCCACATTCTGTCTATCAGACTAATACAATAATCCCTTACCCGGACTGCGCAATATGCAATATATAGCGAGCAAGATAGTAATGTTTCCGGTAGCACCCCGTGGTTAATAGGCCCAAATAATGACAGTGTTGTGTCGCATGTTGTTTATGCGCGAATGCAGATGAATTAATCCATCAACCGAATATTCACCAGTGTACTGTAAAGGGGAACTGGCGCCACTTAATGATGTCTCCTGAGGAGAACAATATCCAATGGATTGACCGCCGAATCCATGTGGTGGGGTCTTTAAAATATGAACCCACTTTACCTCCGAATTAAGATCAACAGCGTTCTTCTGTCCACTGTGCTCATTTGATTGTTGCTTGTGAGAATATCGTTATGTGAAATCCGTTAACAAGGGTCAGCGGATCAAATGCACTGTGCGCACCGATCAATGTAATGGTGCTGATATATCATACCATTGGAGGGAGTTAACAACTTGGTGTGGCCAAGGGGTCTATGACTAATGGGCCATGATGCTAACCAAATATCACAGTTGCCCTTGTCAACAGTCATAATGATATCACAGTGAAGTTGAAAATGCAAATATGCAACACCACACAAAGCTGCAAAGAAATGTGACACAGCATGGTTATCATTGCGTGGCATTACTTTTCACATAATCTGTATAACAGCTGAGCACGCTAACACAAACACAGGTCTAGTGAGGAGGCGTGTTGACACCCTGACAGACTGCAGGAGTGACAATGTAGAGGGTGGGGGGGGGGGGGGCAAATGTTCTGCAGTAGGTGACGCGTGCAACCTCTTTTGGCAACCTCTTTTGGCAAAGACCAAAGCCCATGGTTAGACTTTATCAACAACCAGTCTAAGATCTATACATCTGTGTATTAATGACAGTTTTTATAATCACAATCACAAGATTAACCAAGGTAGCACGATTACAGTGTATGGTATTGTGACATAAACGCTTTCTCTTGAGTTAGCATTGCAGAACATTCCTATACTACATAACGTAATTATACAAAAAGAAGGCCATTTCCACCATTGATCACTGCCTTCATATGACCTTCGATGAAAGGAGTGACAGCAACGGATTACTATGGGCATTCATCACCGTCCAAACAAAAGCAAAATGTTCGCAATGTCTTCTCACCTCGTAATATGGGGATAGACGATAAATGGTTTGATAGCAGGACATGACAACATGAACATATGTTGACGCCGAGATGCCATTTATTAGTCCACCAGCATAAGAGGCAGTGCAATAATTTCCGTTGCATGATCGAGGATACCTCTTATATCGGATAATCTGAAACTCTAAACTGTGAACGCAATGTGTTAACGTACACTTAAAGAATCATTCCACCGCTGCGCAAAATCAGAATCTGCTTAGATTTAGCCTTTAAGCAGTAATTCGGAAACATGTAATTTCATGTAACAATACGAAACAGACCACGGAGTGCACATTCAATAAGCATTATATTCCGTTTAAAGAATGCATGAAAACTAATTACATGAATTTACGTATAAGCAACACTTGGATAGAGACAGGGGGAATATTAATGTTGTGCTGCGTAAGCTGAAACCATGCAGCAACCGAGTAAGGAAATTGCTCTATATTGCAATAGTATGATTGCTTTCAATTGTTTGTGCTTATATAAGCATGAAATGGATATGCCAGATCGTCATCGTAGTGTGAGGGGAAACATGCGAATTGCCATGGTATCATTCTGCATTTGTCACTAGATTTATGTCTTCCATTATCTGTCGACTTCTGACGAGTAATTTAAATGCATGTGAAACATCAACCAGATATATAGCAATGTTCATGAGTTATAAATTACAAGTTGCACATTAATGTTGGGCTGAAAACAACCTTTCACTATTTGTTTGATGTTATGGAAGTTTCGCTGGGGATTATGCAATATAAGAAAATAATACACTGTGACAACCCTTCTCTCGTATTTAGCCTCACCGACTACATAGCTTTTTAATATAACCATACTTATGTCATCCTCGTGGGATCTGTGGAGTATTGGTGTTATATCAAGTTGAAGCTTATGGATATTTATGTGGTTGCAGCCAACAGTAAGAGGAATGTTCTATTACTATAACTCTTATTGGATTTCCGAATGAATGTTATTTTTCCGTGAAACGTGTTGTTAAATTAAACTTTCAACCAGATTGCAGTCCGATATCTCTTGCCACTGGCATATCATAAATATTAGAAGTAACGTTCATCACACCGTAAATATGACCAATTGTACACTTTACAAATGTAAAAATCATGATACGTATTCCTCGATAGAAACTGCGTTTGGGGTATTTACACGACATTGTTAATGTTTACGACTGTCAAGCAATGAGGGTGCTGAAGGGGGGGGGGTGCAGGGCGTGGTTCGAATCGCTAGGTTGCATGTATAAATTACACACAATACATATCATGTAAATAGCTACAGTTGTGTGTCTTCGTGGTATTGTGGTGCACCACTAGCAAACACTGACACTGGGGAACTATTTTGCCCATGAACTTCCAGAGACCCTCAAATCACAACTTGCCCCCTACGCGTTATCTGTTGAAAAGACAAGCAACAAGTTATTGTGTTAATTCATTTTATAGCATGACAAATCAGATTCTCATCAACCATTCTCTTCATGTTTCCAGTAATATAGCACTTTTAGTTTTGCTTGCATTGATACGTCCTGTATGTGCAATGGCAAGGCAAATACACACAAAAGTATTACCTCTATTTCCTGCAATAACTCTCATTCACAAAGAGATATTGACCGTAAGTTAACTATTTGCCGTAGCAGAGAATAATACTCACGATCTGTGTATTGGCTTTGAATAATCCTTTTGATCTCATGGCAGTCGGCAAGAGACAGAGTCGTTTTGAAAGCGCACATTAGGGTCCGACTGCAACACCTACAAAAAATAAAAAATAAATTAAAGGATCGCATGTAAGCTAGAAGCGTGTGGTTTTACTTGCATGTATTCATCTGAATCAATCATTTTCCAAAAGTGACTTTTAGTGACGGAATATATTGGGTTAAACTGTTTGAATCCGTCCAATATCATACCCCGTCACCGAATGAGTGAGCCCATAATTTAATCCATGGTGATTGGGCATTGTACTTTTTTCGCGTACAGAAGGCCAATATTGACACGTGTTTATAAACCTGCCTCTAGGGTGACATGTGGACAGTATGCCTACTGATCTACGTTTGCGCCATTATTAGTCGTTTCTATGTTATTAAAGTTACTGTTGTCATCATCGGCATGCAAGTAGACATGCTGGTATAACGACTGGATTTTTTTATGGAGCTCGTGGATAATTCCCATGGAACGCAGGCTGCCTATGCCGGTGGGTGGTATCGCTGGGCGCCTGATGAAGCAATGAAGGAACCGTTATGCGGTTTTGGAAGTTACTAACGGGTTATACGCATATTTAGAAATGGCTGCGCTATTCAGGTCTTTACATCTTCGTTTAGTCACACGCTGGTCGAGTGACATTTATACTTGATAGAAGCTGTCAGGATATATCATGTAAACGTCTGTCAGAAGAATAACAAATTATTTCTGATATTGCCATTAATGGAAGCATAGATTAAGTATTCCTAATACAGTGCAACGTTATATTTTTCTTGTATGTTGTTAATGGACGACGGGTTTGTTCTACACATTGACAGTCATTTTCTATCTCTAAATGTAGCGAATATAGTCGAGTTAACAGTTTTTCGGAATTACGTAGCAGATGATTGCATTAATCTGATAAAATGAAGCCACGTCGCAATGGTAAAGCTGTCTTTATGCTTTTTATAACGTACAATAGTTCTAGTCCTCTGTCGCGAATAGGCAGCTGCTATTGTACTTTATGAGTTCTTTTCGTTGCCTCCCGATTTCCGTCACATGTGTCACTGCTGTCTGGGGAAGAATACATTTAGTTACAGTGCTCCTATTAACACCCGACCCATGAGACTAATGCATATTCTCTATAACCTTATCAGCGACTTATTATATTATTAGGTTTGTTACTTGTAGGTCACTTACCCGAACCCTGTTTACCTATGAGCACTCGGCAGGCTTCCGATTCTGAACTTGTTGAACTTGGCAAGAATGATAGTACAGCAGGTGCAATTGAAGTATGGTGCCCGCACCTCATCACTTCATCATAATTCGATATCCGCGGTGCATTACTAGCTTTCCAGGTTCAAACTGGTGGAAAGAGGACATCTATGTAGAGGGCAGACGATGGTGATAGAGTGGCTCATGACGATGCATCATAATGGCATATTTGTGTGGATGATTGTTTGCGATGTGCATGCTTTGGTGCGCAGTAGGTTATTAGTGCAACAACTACAACAACAATAACAATAACAACAACAACTACAACTACTAAAACTACTGCCACAACTGCTACTTCTACATCTACTATTACTTAAACGTCTGTTGCTTCTGCTATTGCTATTTATAAAATTTAACGATATTTGCTATTTAAGCACTTACAGCTGCTGCTTCTTCTGCTACCAATACCACTGGTGCGGAAACTACATCTTCAGGGCATGGCATCAATAAATTCCTTCCTTGCTTTTGACCAATAGAACGAGCCCACAAGCTAGCTTTTATAATAACCTAACCCTATTTGCTTAATTATGACTGCGTCACACAGATTCAAACACACCGCTTTTGACCAACTTGAGCACCCGACCGAAAATAGCACGCCGCCATTGTTTTGTTGGGGGCTGTGACATCAGAGAAGCGCGGCGCCATTTTGCACTTGTTTGCTGGTGGAGAAAGTGGTCCGACCTTGTTGTTTTTCATATTTCGTCATGGTCAAGAGATGTATCGTAATTCTTGCGACAATTCAAATAAAACGTGTTCATTAGTTTTCTGAGAAGAAGGCTGTCAGACGTGAGTGGTACAGTTTGTCACAGTGAAACCGAGCAAGGAAAGGTAAATCACTTGTCTACACATACATGATATGCGTATGTGGGCACATTTCTATAGTGAATCGTCCACAAATGACATTATTAGAGCGGCCACGACCAAGTAGAGTTACCCAATACGAGTTCAAAAATATATCAGACTCAATGATGTCATAGTATATATATAATCACTAACGAGAGGAAAATTATCAAATGTATTCCTAGTATCGTACTGATGGAAATGATGCTGGTGGTCCCTCAAACACTGGAGATGCTGGATACTACAAGAATGTAGAATTTCACAAGATGTATCATGAATACTAGCTATACAAGATTCCAAATAATACAAGGAAGTTCCCGTGGCATAGTTGGTAAACTGCGTCGCCTGTACGGCTGTAGATTCGATCCCAACGTGTGAAAACCTGACTTGTTGCGGTGACTCAGATGATCACGTAAAATGGTGATCCGATCCCTTTAAAAGGATGCACACGACCTGGTCACTCAGTAGTACAGCGCTGGACCTTCGTCCCAGCGGCGTGGGTCTCGCAGCCTGGTTTGTGCCAAGTGTAATTGATCCTTTACTAATATTGAAAGTTGTCCCTCACTAAATGATTACATCAAATTATTTCATTCAAGGTGTTAGGAATATATTTATTCTGCAAACAGAGTATACAGGAGTTGGAATACTTTTTCCTAAGGAAGCCCATGATGGTGACCCATTTCAATGTGCGATCAGTCAACCTAAATAAGTCCGAGACAAGTGCCGTATTGGAGAACCAAAGGCTGGAATAATTATTCAGTGTTCTTATAAGGGATCTGGTATCATCGAAATCATTCTGACCATGTAAAGCGTCAGAATACTGCTCACGTTCCCAACCGCTTCACACGTGGCAAATATTTCGTGTTGTGTTCCAGAACTGACGTCACAAACAGATCGGTAACGATCGACGAGTGGTCGGTTGTTTCACAAAAATGAACACGATTTATTGATTTGTCAGATATCAAGCGATCGATTTCGTAAACGAATTTGAGTTTGTTAAAATTTTGGGGAAAATCGTTAGGTAGGGCTGACATGCTCTTTCCCCCACTGCACATTTTACCACTTATAGTACTCACTCCTTAACTAAGACCACAAAGGCGTTATCAATGCCTTGTAACCGAGTAAGCAACATGACTCTGTATATGACAACGCATATCGGACACAATTTGCATCACAACATTGTCAGAATCTAATTATGGGGTGATGATCGCACATTAAATCTATGCGACGTTAATATAGGTGTTAATTATAGGTGGTACGTAGTCACCCAACTTAATTCAGACTGAAAATTTGCAAATGATGTTTGATCAGTACTTAAGGTTAGTAAAGTTAATTTAGAAATTCAAGTTAACTTTACTCGAAGAAGCAATATTGCTGGTAAAATAATTCGCTTGTTTTTATAGTCGAAACAATGGAAATTCGAAACTTTTGCAAGTGCTTACCAGCAATGCAAGTAATACCAGCGTGGTATGGAATGGAATATTAGCCAAATTCATTTGCAAAAGATCGTTATATGATACAAATGCATAACTTTATTGATATGGCAAATCTACAATACTGCAAGCATCGGCGTAGAAGTGCGGAAAAAATCCCTTGGGTGTATAAACATGTCCTAAATCACATTGATGACTTCCATGTTTTATTATGCTATCATTGATAAAACGCTGCTGTTGTGGTTATTTAGTGACATTTATCGCTCTGTGTGTCGATCTCAAATCATTCTGTTTTCTCCTGATTGTGACATTCTACATTATCAGTAATCAATATATTGGCGTCTATAGTTTACATGACCGTTATAGAGAGGAAATAAGGTTTGCGGAATTTGGCTACTCCTATTGGCAAAACTAATTATTCAGCCGTTAAAAAAAAGCATAATTCATAACGGATTTGAACAATGGTATTTCTCGCAGTAAAAATTTGTTTTGTTTACACCCTGAAAATAGCTTAACATTCCAAAACTTATAGGGCCCTTTGTAATGTCATAAGGTGGTGCTAAATTCCCCGAAGGATTGCACAAAAGTGTACTTTACTATTCATCATGTAATCAGAGATTGTATATACAGAGAGAGTCAACTCGCATAGTTTCAAAGCGGCTAGTATGCTAAACCAAATTGTCACCTACACACCCAGACCCACCCACAAACCCAAACAACCAACAACCTAACCACCCACACCACCCAAAGTATCAAGGTATTACTATTCTTGTTTTTTTTACCAGTCTGCTTGTGTTTTATCCACTCTTTTAGAACCAAAATATTTGTTATGTGTGTTGATGTCAGTAAATACATTATTATTACTATTTCTAAACTATCATAATATTACAATCATCAGTCATCATTTTTATAGATATTTATTTATTCACCAATTAATGTTTTATTTTTCTTTCATGTACAAGGGGTCTTCAATGTGACTCTGGCAGTCCGAGCAGTTTGTGTACAAATATTCTGCCATCTTGTTGTGAATGTCTTCTATAGGTAGTGTGTTTCCAGACTCAACACATGTAAAAAAGGTGAAATATCAGTTCACATACAAAAGATCTCAGTACAAATAAGACACAATAGAACAATATGATGAGGTCGAGTGAAACAACAAGGTAATAGAATAGACTTGATCTAAAATCGCTCTAAATCTGGCCTTGGATCTGGCGAGTCCCCTTAAAGAAATTCCTATGTGATCCATAAACATCTAAAAAGTCATGTATTAAACATGATATTCGAATCCCACCCTTTCGATTGATGCATCAATCGGCATGTGAGACGGCTAGAAAACTTGCTTTAAATGAGGTGTTTTCGATGCCACTTGCCAACTCGAATATTATCGCAAACTGCACGAAAACATGCTTAACGCGGGGTTGAATATTTAGCTATAGATCTTTGATATAATCAGGAAATGCTCATTCCCATCACTGGGTAGCAAACCCGTTGTCATTGGATGCGTTCGTGTCATGCTGGATCCATTTAGACAGATGAACGATTTATTTTGCACTGGTATATTGTCGCTACTAGTGAGTGCTCAATGGTTTGTTTTTACACACTATTCTCCTAAACAGACACAACATTGTGAGGCCACGTGCCAAATATTTGCTTAATTATTATCAGCGCATAATCACAATCTATTAATTTGGCAGCATGGCTTGACATTAGCATCATATATTTGAATGCAACCTGGGCCTTAGTTTTTGTTATGCGTAATTTTTGCTTTTGCAAGTGCTTACCAGCAATGCAAGTAATACCAGCGTGGTATGGAATGGAATATCAGCCAAATTCATTTGCAAAAGATCGTTATATGATACAAATGCATAACTTTATTGATATGGCAAATCTACAATACTGCAAGCATCGGCGTAGAAGTGCGGAAAAAATCCCTTGGGTGTATAAACATGTCCTAAATCACATTGATGACTTCCATGTTTTATTATGCTATCATTGATAAAACGCTGCTGTTGTGGTTATTTAGTGACATTTATCGCTCTGTGTGTCGATCTCAAATCATTCTGTTTTCTCCTGATTGTGACATTCTACATTATCAGTAATCAATATATTGGCGTCTATAGTTTACATGACCGTTATAGAGAGGAAATAAGGTTTGCGGAATTTGGCTACTCCTATTGGCAAAACTAATTATTCAGCCGTTAAAAAAAAGCATAATTCATAACGGATTTGAACAATGGTATTTCTCGCAGTAAAAATTTGTTTTGTTTACACCCTGAAAATAGCTTAACATTCCAAAACTTATAGGGCCCATTGTAATGTCATAAGGTGGTGCTAAATTCCCCGAAGGATTGCACAAAAGTGTACTTTACTATTCATCATGTAATCAGAGATTGTATATACAGAGAGAGTCAACTCGCATAGTTTCAAAGCGGCTAGTATGCTAAACCAAATTGTCACCTACACACCCAGACCCACCCACAAACCCAAACAACCAACAACCTAACCACCCACCCACCCAAAGTATCAAGGTATTACTATTCTTGTTTTTTACCAGTCTGCTTGTGTTTTATCCACTCTTTTAGAACCAAAATATTTGTTATGTGTGTTGATGTCAGTAAATACATTATTATTACTATTTCTAAACTATCATAATATTACAATCATCAGTCATCATTTTTATAGATATTTATTTATTCACCAATTAATGTTTTATTTTTCTTTCATGTACAAGGGGTCTTCAATGTGACTCTGGCAGTCCGAGCAGTTTGTGTACAAATATTCTGCCATCTTGTTGTGAATGTCTTCTATAGGTAGTGTGTTTCCAGACTCAACACATGTAAAAAGGTGAAATATCAGTTCACATACACAAGATCTCAGTACAAATAAGACACAATAGAACAATATGATGAGGTCGAGTGAAACAACAAGGTAATAGAATAGACTTGATCTAAAATCGCTCTAAATCTGGCCTTGGATCTGGCGAGTCCCCTTAAAGAAATTCCTATGTGATCCATAAACATCTAAAAAGTCATGTATTAAACATGATATTCGAATCCCACCCTTTCGATTGATGCATCAATCGGCATGTGAGACGGCTAGAAAACTTGCTTTAAATGAGGTGTTTTCGATGCCACTTGCCAACTCGAATATTATCGCAAACTGCACGAAAACATGCTTAACGCGGGGTTGAATATTTAGCTATAGATCTTTGATATAATCAGGAAATGCTCATTCCCATCACTGGGTAGCAAACCCGTTGTCATTGGATGCGTTCGTGTCATGCTGGATCCATTTAGACAGATGAACGATTTATTTTGCACTGGTATATTGTCGCTACTAGTGAGTGCTCAATGGTTTGTTTTTACACACTATTCTCCTAAACAGACACAACATTGTGAGGCCACGTGCCAAATATTTGCTTAATTATTATCAGCGCATAATCACAATCTATTAATTTGGCAGCATGGCTTGACATTAGCATCATATATTTGAATGCAACCTGGGCCTTAGTTTTTGTTATGCGTAATTTTTGCTTTTGCAAGTGCTTACCAGCAATGCAAGTAATACCAGCGTGGTATGGAATGGAATATCAGCCAAATTCATTTGCAAAAGATCGTTATATGATACAAATGCATAACTTTATTGATATGGCAAATCTACAATACTGCAAGCATCGGCGTAGAAGTGCGGAAAAAATCCCTTGGGTGTATAAACATGTCCTAAATCACATTGATGACTTCCATGTTTTATTATGCTATCATTGATAAAACGCTGCTGTTGTGGTTATTTAGTGACATTTATCGCTCTGTGTGTCGATCTCAAATCATTCTGTTTTCTCCTGATTGTGACATTCTACATTATCAGTAATCAATATGTTGGCGTCTATAGTTTACATGACCGTTATAGAGAGGAAATAAGGTTTGCGGAATTTGGCTACTCCTATCTGCAAAACTAATTATTCAGCCGTTAAAAAAAAGCATAATTCATAACGGATTTGAACAATGGTATTTCTCGCAGTAAAAATTTGTTTTGTTTACACCCTGAAAATAGCTTAACATTCCAAAACTTATAGGGCCCATTGTAATGTCATAAGGTGGTGCTAAATTCCCCGAAGGATTGCACAAAAGTGTACTTTACTATTCATCATGTAATCAGAGATTGTATATACAGAGAGAGTCAACTCGCATAGTTTCAAAGCGGCTAGTATGCTAAACCAAATTGTCACCTACACACCCAGACCCACCCACAAACCCAAACAACCAACAACCTAACCACCCACCCACCCAAAGTATCAAGGTATTACTATTCTTGTTTTTTACCAGTCTGCTTGTGTTTTATCCACTCTTTTAGAACCAAAATATTTGTTATGTGTGTTGATGTCAGTAAATACATTATTATTACTATTTCTAAACTATCATAATATTACAATCATCAGTCATCATTTTTATAGATATTTATTTATTCACCAATTAATGTTTTATTTTTCTTTCATGTACAAGGGGTCTTCAATGTGACTCTGGCAGTCCGAGCAGTTTGTGTACAAATATTCTGCCATCTTGTTGTGAATGTCTTCTATAGGTAGTGTGTTTCCAGACTCAACACATGTAAAAAGGTGAAATATCAGTTCACATACACAAGATCTCAGTACAAATAAGACACAATAGAACAATATGATGAGGTCGAGTGAAACAACAAGGTAATAGAATAGACTTGATCTAAAATCGCTCTAAATCTGGCCTTGGATCTGGCGAGTCCCCTTAAAGAAATTCCTATGTGATCCATAAACATCTAAAAAGTCATGTATTAAACATGATATTCGAATCCCACCCTTTCGATTGATGCATCAATCGGCATGTGAGACGGCTAGAAAACTTGCTTTAAATGAGGTGTTTTCGATGCCACTTGCCAACTCGAATATTATCGCAAACTGCACGAAAACATGCTTAACGCGGGGTTGAATATTTAGCTATAGATCTTTGATATAATCAGGAAATGCTCATTCCCATCACTGGGTAGCAAACCCGTTGTCATTGGATGCGTTCGTGTCATGCTGGATCCATTTAGACAGATGAACGATTTATTTTGCACTGGTATATTGTCGCTACTAGTGAGTGCTCAATGGTTTGTTTTTACACACTATTCTCCTAAACAGACACAACATTGTGAGGCCACGTGCCAAATATTTGCTTAATTATTATCAGCGCATAATCACAATCTATTAATTTGGCAGCATGGCTTGACATTAGCATCATATATTTGAATGCAACCTGGGCCTTAGTTTTTGTTATGCGTAATTTTTGCTTTTGCAAGTGCTTACCAGCAATGCAAGTAATACCAGCGTGGTATGGAATGGAATATCAGCCAAATTCATTTGCAAAAGATCGTTATATGATACAAATGCATAACTTTATTGATATGGCAAATCTACAATACTGCAAGCATCGGCGTAGAAGTGCGGAAAAAATCCCTTGGGTGTATAAACATGTCCTAAATCACATTGATGACTTCCATGTTTTATTATGCTATCATTGATAAAACGCTGCTGTTGTGGTTATTTAGTGACATTTATCGCTCTGTGTGTCGATCTCAAATCATTCTGTTTTCTCCTGATTGTGACATTCTACATTATCAGTAATCAATATGTTGGCGTCTATAGTTTACATGACCGTTATAGAGAGGAAATAAGGTTTGCGGAATTTGGCTACTCCTATCTGCAAAACTAATTATTCAGCCGTTAAAAAAAAGCATAATTCATAACGGATTTGAACAATGGTATTTCTCGCAGTAAAAATTTGTTTTGTTTACACCCTGAAAATAGCTTAACATTCCAAAACTTATAGGGCCCATTGTAATGTCATAAGGTGGTGCTAAATTCCCCGAAGGATTGCACAAAAGTGTACTTTACTATTCATCATGTAATCAGAGATTGTATATACAGAGAGAGTCAACTCGCATAGTTTCAAAGCGGCTAGTATGCTAAACCAAATTGTCACCTACACACCCAGACCCCACCCACAAACCCAAACAACCAACAACCTAACCACCCACCCACCCAAAGTATCAAGGTATTACTATTCTTGTTTTTTACCAGTCTGCTTGTGTTTTATCCACTCTTTTAGAACCAAAATATTTGTTATGTGTGTTGATGTCAGTAAATACATTATTATTACTATTTCTAAACTATCATAATATTACAATCATCAGTCATCATTTTTATAGATATTTATTTATTCACCAATTAATGTTTTATTTTTCTTTCATGTACAAGGGGTCTTCAATGTGACTCTGGCAGTCCGAGCAGTTTGTGTACAAATATTCTGCCATCTTGTTGTGAATGTCTTCTATAGGTAGTGTGTTTCCAGACTCAACACATGTAAAAAGGTGAAATATCAGTTCACATACACAAGATCTCAGTACAAATAAGACACAATAGAACAATATGATGAGGTCGAGTGAAACAACAAGGTAATAGAATAGACTTGATCTAAAATCGCTCTAAATCTGGCCTTGGATCTGGCGAGTCCCCTTAAAGAAATTCCTATGTGATCCATAAACATCTAAAAAGTCATGTATTAAACATGATATTCGAATCCCACCCTTTCGATTGATGCATCAATCGGCATGTGAGACGGCTAGAAAACTTGCTTTAAATGAGGTGTTTTCGATGCCACTTGCCAACTCGAATATTATCGCAAACTGCACGAAAACATGCTTAACGCGGGGTTTGAATATTTAGCTATAGATCTTTGATATAATCAGGAAATGCTCATTCCCATCACTGGGTAGCAAACCCGTTGTCATTGGATGCGTTCGTGTCATGCTGGATCCATTTAGACAGATGAACGATTTATTTTGCACTGGTATATTGTCGCTACTAGTGAGTGCTCAATGGTTTGTTTTTACACACTATTCTCCTAAACAGACACAACATTGTGAGGCCACGTGCCAAA
The DNA here is from genome assembly GCA_034190875.2 of Urechis unicinctus. NCBI lineage: Eukaryota > Metazoa > Annelida > Polychaeta > Xenopneusta > Urechidae > Urechis > Urechis unicinctus. Next base: position 31,202,576 of record CM067350.1, on the reverse strand, counting down.
TATTTGCTTAATTATTATCAGCGCATAATCACAATCTATTAATTTGGCAGCATGGCTTGACATTAGCATCATATATTTGAATGCAACCTGGGCCTTAGTTTTTGTTATGCGTAATTTTTGCTTTTGCAAGTGCTTACCAGCAATGCAAGTAATACCAGCGTGGTATGGAATGGAATATCAGCCAAATTCATTTGCAAAAGATCGTTATATGATACAAATGCATAACTTTATTGATATGGCAAATCTACAATACTGCAAGCATCGGCGTAGAAGTGCGGAAAAAAATCCCTTGGGTGTATAAACATGTCCTAAATCACATTGATGACTTCCATGTTTTATTATGCTATCATTGATAAAACGCTGCTGTTGTGGTTATTTAGTGACATTTATCGCTCTGTGTGTCGATCTCAAATCATTCTGTTTTCTCCTGATTGTGACATTCTACATTATCAGTAATCAATATATTGGCGTCTATAGTTTACATGACCGTTATAGAGAGGAAATAAGGTTTGCGGAATTTGGCTACTCCTATTGGCAAAACTAATTATTCAGCCGTTAAAAAAAAAGCATAATTCATAACGGATTTGAACAATGGTATTTCTCGCAGTAAAAATTTGTTTTGTTTACACCCTGAAAATAGCTTAACATTCCAAAACTTATAGGGCCCATTGTAATGTCATAAGGTGGTGCTAAATTCCCCGAAGGATTGCACAAAAGTGTACTTTACTATTCATCATGTAATCAGAGATTGTATATACAGAGAGAGTCAACTCGCATAGTTTCAAAGCGGCTAGTATGCTAAACCAAATTGTCACCTACACACCCAGACCCACCCACAAACCCCAAACAACCAACAACCTAACCACCCACCCACCCAAAAGTATCAAGGTATTACTATTCTTGTTTTTTACCAGTCTGCTTGTGTTTTATCCACTCTTTTAGAACCAAAATATTTGTTATGTGTGTTGATGTCAGTAAATACATTATTATTACTATTTCTAAAACTATCATAATATTACAATCATCAGTCATCATTTTTATAGATATTTATTTATTCACCAATTAATGTTTTATTTTTCTTTCATGTACAAGGGGTCTTCAATGTGACTCTGGCAGTCCGAGCAGTTTGTGTACAAATATTCTGCCATCTTGTTGTGAATGTCTTCTATAGGTAGTGTGTTTCCAGACTCAACACATGTAAAAAGGTGAAATATCAGTTCACATACACAAGATCTCAGTACAAATAAGACACAATAGAACAATATGATGAGGTCGAGTGAAACAACAAGGTAATAGAATAGACTTGATCTAAAATCGCTCTAAATCTGGCCTTGGATCTGGCGAGTCCCCTTAAAGAAATTCCTATGTGATCCATAAACATCTAAAAAGTCATGTATTAAACATGATATTCGAATCCCACCCTTTCGATTGATGCATCAATCGGCATGTGAGACGGCTAGAAAACTTGCTTTAAATGAGGTGTTTTCGATGCCACTTGCCAACTCGAATATTATCGCAAACTGCACGAAAACATGCTTAACGCGGGGTTGAATATTTAGCTATAGATCTTTGATATAATCAGGAAATGCTCATTCCCATCACTGGGTAGCAAACCCGTTGTCATTGGATGCGTTCGTGTCATGCTGGATCCATTTAGACAGATGAACGATTTATTTTGCACTGGTATATTGTCGCTACTAGTGAGTGCTCAATGGTTTGTTTTTACACACTATTCTCCTAAACAGACACAACATTGTGAGGCCACGTGCCAAATATTTGCTTAATTATTATCAGCGCATAATCACAATCTATTAATTTGGCAGCATGGCTTGACATTAGCATCATATATTTGAATGCAACCTGGGCCTTAGTTTTTGTTATGCGTAATTTTTGCTTTTGCAAGTGCTTACCAGCAATGCAAGTAATACCAGCGTGGTATGGAATGGAATATCAGCCAAATTCATTTGCAAAAGATCGTTATATGATACAAATGCATAACTTTATTGATATGGCAAATCTACAATACTGCAAGCATCGGCGTAGAAGTGCGGAAAAAATCCCTTGGGTGTATAAACATGTCCTAAATCACATTGATGACTTCCATGTTTTATTATGCTATCATTGATAAAACGCTGCTGTTGTGGTTATTTAGTGACATTTATCGCTCTGTGTGTCGATCTCAAATCATTCTGTTTTCTCCTGATTGTGACATTCTACATTATCAGTAATCAATATATTGGCGTCTATAGTTTACATGACCGTTATAGAGAGGAAATAAGGTTTGCGGAATTTGGCTACTCCTATTGGCAAAACTAATTATTCAGCCGTTAAAAAAAAAAAGCATAATTCATAACGGATTTGAACAATGGTATTTCTCGCAGTAAAAATTTGTTTTGTTTACACCCTGAAAATAGCTTAACATTCCAAAACTTATAGGGCCCATTGTAATGTCATAAGGTGGTGCTAAATTCCCCGAAGGATTGCACAAAAGTGTACTTTACTATTCATCATGTAATCAGAGATTGTATATACAGAGAGAGTCAACTCGCATAGTTTCAAAGCGGCTAGTATGCTAAACCAAATTGTCACCTACACACCCAGACCCACCCACAAACCCAAACAACCAACAACCTAACCCCACCCACCCCCACCCAAAGTATCAAGGTATTACTATTCTTGTTTTTTTACCAGTCTGCTTGTGTTTTATCCACTCTTTTAGAACCAAAATATTTGTTATGTGTGTTGATGTCAGTAAATACATTATTATTACTATTTCTAAACTATCATAATATTACAATCATCAGTCATCATTTTTATAGATATTTATTTATTCACCAATTAATGTTTTATTTTTCTTTCATGTACAAGGGGTCTTCAATGTGACTCTGGCAGTCCGAGCAGTTTGTGTACAAATATTCTGCCATCTTGTTGTGAATGTCTTCTATAGGTAGTGTGTTTCCAGACTCAACACATGTAAAAAGGTGAAATATCAGTTCACATACACAAGATCTCAGTACAAATAAGACACAATAGAACAATATGATGAGGTCGAGTGAAACAACAAGGTAATAGAATAGACTTGATCTAAAATCGCTCTAAATCTGGCCTTGGATCTGGCGAGTCCCCTTAAAGAAATTCCTATGTGATCCATAAACATCTAAAAAGTCATGTATTAAACATGATATTCGAATCCCACCCTTTCGATTGATGCATCAATCGGCATGTGAGACGGCTAGAAAACTTGCTTTAAATGAGGTGTTTTCGATGCCACTTGCCAACTCGAATATTATCGCAAACTGCACGAAAACATGCTTAACGCGGGGTTGAATATTTAGCTATAGATCTTTGATATAATCAGGAAATGCTCATTCCCATCACTGGGTAGCAAACCCGTTGTCATTGGATGCGTTCGTGTCATGCTGGATCCATTTAGACAGATGAACGATTTATTTTGCACTGGTATATTGTCGCTACTAGTGAGTGCTCAATGGTTTGTTTTTACACACTATTCTCCTAAACAGACACAACATTGTGAGGCCACGTGCCAAATATTTGCTTAATTATTATCAGCGCATAATCACAATCTATTAATTTGGCAGCATGGCTTGACATTAGCATCATATATTTGAATGCAACCTGGGCCTTAGTTTTTGTTATGCGTAATTTTTGCTTTTGCAAGTGCTTACCAGCAATGCAAGTAATACCAGCGTGGTATGGAATGGAATATCAGCCAAATTCATTTGCAAAAGATCGTTATATGATACAAATGCATAACTTTATTGATATGGCAAATCTACAATACTGCAAGCATCGGCGTAGAAGTGCGGAAAAAAATCCCTTGGGTGTATAAAACATGTCCTAAATCACATTGATGACTTCCATGTTTTATTATGCTATCATTGATAAAACGCTGCTGTTGTGGTTATTTAGTGACATTTATCGCTCTGTGTGTCGATCTCAAATCATTCTGTTTTTCTCCTGATTGTGACATTCTACATTATCAGTAATCAATATATTGGCGTCTATAGTTTACATGACCGTTATAGAGAGGAAATAAGGTTTGCGGAATTTGGCTACTCCTATTGGCAAAACTAATTATTCAGCCGTTAAAAAAAAGCATAATTCATAACGGATTTGAACAATGGTATTTCTCGCAGTAAAAATTTGTTTTGTTTACACCCTGAAAATAGCTTAACATTCCAAAACTTATAGGGCCCATTGTAATGTCATAAGGTGGTGCTAAATTCCCCGAAGGATTGCACAAAAGTGTACTTTACTATTCATCATGTAATCAGAGATTGTATATACAGAGAGAGTCAACTCGCATAGTTTCAAAGCGGCTAGTATGCTAAACCAAATTGTCACCTACACACCCAGACCCACCCACAAACCCAAACAACCAACAACCTAACCACCCACCCACCCAAAGTATCAAGGTATTACTATTCTTGTTTTTTACCAGTCTGCTTGTGTTTTTATCCACTCTTTTAGAACCAAAATATTTGTTATGTGTGTTGATGTCAGTAAATACATTATTATTACTATTTCTAAACTATCATAATATTACAATCATCAGTCATCATTTTTATAGATATTTATTTATTCACCAATTAATGTTTTATTTTTCTTTCATGTACAAGGGGTCTTCAATGTGACTCTGGCAGTCCGAGCAGTTTGTGTACAAATATTCTGCCATCTTGTTGTGAATGTCTTCTATAGGTAGTGTGTTTCCAGACTCAACACATGTAAAAAGGTGAAATATCAGTTCACATACAAAAGATCTCAGTACAAATAAGACACAATAGAACAATATGATGAGGTCGAGTGAAACAACAAGGTAATAGAATAGACTTGATCTAAAATCGCTCTAAATCTGGCCTTGGATCTGGCGAGTCCCCTTAAAGAAATTCCTATGTGATCCATAAACATCTAAAAAGTCATGTATTAAACATGATATTCGAATCCCACCCTTTCGATTGATGCATCAATCGGCATGTGAGACGGCTAGAAAACTTGCTTTAAATGAGGTGTTTTCGATGCCACTTGCCATTGTCGCTACTAGTGAGTGCTCAATGGTTTGTTTTTACACACTATTCTCCTAAACAGACACAACATTGTGAGGCCACGTGCCAAATATTTGCTTAATTATTATCAGCGCATAATCACAATCTATTAATTTGGCAGCATGGCTTGACATTAGCATCATATATTTGAATGCAACCTGGGCCTTAGTTTTTGTTATGCGTAACTCATATAGCAATTAAGTTGTCGATCACATACGAAATTTCAAATAGTAAGACAATTTATCGCACGTGTGTGATTTTAAGCTTGATTGTTACGAGCAAAATACATTGCTTGAAACAGCAAAATTGAATAACATGCAGTCATGAAAAATATATTATTGATACAATCATATCGAAGTCCTCTGTTGAACAGCGGGACCATTCGGAACTCTCCAAACCATGTAGCCTAGTAGTTTTTGAAGGCGTTCTTTATGCATTTCATTTGCGGTAGTGGCATTCATTCAAGATGGAGATAATTCACATGATCATGATAGCAAAATGCACAGCATGGATAGGAAGTACGAGAAACGCATAAGAATTTACGGTTGGTAAAGAGGAAGGGATTTACATGAACATTCAAGAGATAAACAACTGTATTTGTTTTGACATGCGTAGTCGTACGCACCAACACTAGTTCATCATCGCATTTGCAACCACACCGTCGAGTAATCGTGGAATGATATTCAAATAAATGTCGTTCAATAGAGTGCTGCCCAATAAAGCACACCCGCATTCACTTTGCCTGATACCCGAGAACGTGTAGCAAAATCAACTGGTCGCATTAATTGGATAATAATCAACATTCTGAAATTACGAGGAGAGCGTCCGACAATGATTGAATGCATAATTCAATAGAATGCACCGTTCCTATGTTGACGTAGCACACAGCGCTCATAGCAGAGGAAGTTAGCTTTCTGTCTTCTACCAGATAATTATGCAATTTCAAGAAAATACCTCGTACAATGATGATGTCCCACAGCATGAATGGTAGGTTGTGATAAACAAGGCGTACTTGTTATAAGGGTCGCATGATTCAGTTTGTAGTTCTTATCCATTGTCAACCGGCCCACTGCCACGAAGCGCCTTTAATGCACCATACTTCGGTGTCGGGTATCCACACTGGCTTTAACAGCATTGGTCACCGAGGTTGATGAAACCTGCCTGTCTCGTCCCACTCGCCGGATACAGAGCGGGTAATGTTACGCGTTGATCGCGAAATAAATGACAAGGCAAATATGATCAAAAGGACGCATTGGATAGGTGTCTTGACACAAACGTTTTCATGTATGAACATTGATTCAGCTGCATATGTTTTAAGAAGTAGCTAGATTGGCAGAGCTTTGCTTTGACGGGTAGTTCATATTCCTAGCCGTAACACCCTTGAGGTATAATGTAACAAAACAGTTCCATGGACTGGTGATTATTGTAGTTCTTATAGTTCTTATTGTAGTTAAAATATTTACTGTGCGATATATTTCCACATTTCGAGCGCATGTGACGTCAGCATCAACGAAGTTTGATTCGTCCAAAACGTATAAACAAGCCAAGTGTGACGCAGTCGTTGACTTTCGTGGAGCTTGCTGATTTCATTCAGTAAAATACAAGTATACAACATACAGACTAATTAAACTTAGTCTTTGAATGATTGATTGTTTTGGCATTATCGTGGTGTGCTACCCATTCTACTTGCGGAGTTAAAATAAATGTAACTTACATACCATGACAACAATGTGTACCACATGCATGAGATTTTGAACGGATGAATTCTGAAATCCTTCCCTCCCTACAATCCTGTGATTGACGTGGCGTCTCGGTGGAACTATTCCATTTCTTCCCATTTGGGACATTGATACATTTTAAACCGGTTCTGGCCATCCATATTAAAAGGAGGAAACAAATGAAAGTCAGATTAAAACAAGTCGGATATTTAGAAGGGACTGGTGCTGGATGAATTATCGCCTGTCGTTTAGTCTTTGTTTCAAGTCATAGACTGCTTGTCTGTGTCCCTGTATCCCGTCAAGCGGATAGTTTAAAATGCATCATGAATGGCTGTTACGATTATATTCAGGGACAGATTGTAAACACACGATCCACGTAGCTGCTGTTATAACAGCAGCTCATCCCCGGAGACTGTATACGTCATCCGACGCAGGTGCCCATCATTCAGTAATGATGAAGAGCATTAACAGAGAGGCTTCATCACAAGACCGGATATTACTTTCCAGCTTAATATGTAAAGCTCTTGGCTCCATTGTGTCTCATGTGGTTAACATACGACAAACAACAGTTATGATCAGATACCGTGGTCGCTTGGCTTATCTCATACAACATTCCTCTATCATCATCATCATCATCATCATCATCATCATTAACATCATCATCATCATCATCATCATCATCTTCATTATCATTATCATCATCATTATCATCAACATCAACAGCAACAACAACAATAACAACGACAACGACAACAACCCATTGGAAAATATCACGATTCAACCTCGAAATACCTAAGAGTCAGAACAAATAATCAATTGACCAGTAATTGTACGTCGAATACGTTGCATTCAATACATGCTGAGCGTTGCAGGGGTTTTTTATATAAAGCAGCAATCGAAGTCCACCCCAAATGTGCGGTAAATTCATGATACCCATTGCAAATATGATTCTACCATCTATTTTAATGGCATAATATATTGATTGCAGTTATGAAAAGGTCGCACGTGATGGTAGACCTTAGTAAACAACCTAAAATGTAAGAATAACGCAGCGATGCTTGAAGAGTTTAATGAGTATATTTATTTTTTTATATATGATATACCTATCATCAACAGGTTCCACACATTTCAGGAGCACGGTTAAACATGGTTTAAATAAATCTTCATGTTGATATATCTGAGGTGCTCGTCAAAGGTAGCCGGCTTCTAACAACCGGAATTGTTAACGACAAATTATGCAACCTAGCTGTATTTACCTGGCTGCAAAAAGTATATTTTGTCCGGTTTTATATTCCACGTTGTCAATTGGAATACAAGCTATTGATTCCAACGCAAAGACACAAGAAAGTTCCCCGTTAATATATGGTAATAACACAACCTCATCAGCGCTCGCATATGACAGGGAAAGAGCACAACTACGGGAAATACTGGACATTGCACCATCATAAAAGCCTTTGCTCGACTGGCAACATGCAATATTGTAATCACGACCGCATTGCTAATTCTGCTTAGCCATACACTCGCCCATTATTTGCTATAACCATCAGCTGTGTAATTCATACCTGAAAAAATGGTTACATTATTTACACAAGCCATTTTGTTATTTAAAATACCGCTACACTGTTCACATATAATAAAACTGAAGCTCTCCCTCATCTTGTTAGATGCCATTGAAATATTGCCGAACAAAATGTTTTCTGAGAACAAATATTGGTTTGAACTGCTTTCGTATCAAAGCTGACTTTAGGAAGTACGTTTAGTCAGAAACATAGTAGACAGAAGCGTCCTGCCGACGTCGACGTATCTCACCGTCTGCGTCGTTGCATGTTTAGACTCAGGAAGCATTGGCCAACAGTAAACATCACTAGCTGGGTATCTGTCTGACGTATCTTCAAGCCAATTGAGAACCCATGTTAGTTACTAAACAAACAATGTCAGTATGGATGGAAATCCACGTGTGTGGCCAGACTTGTGTGCCAGGCAACGGCTTCAACATCACAAGAATGCTTCAACGCAGGAAAAGTTCAATTATATGTTGGGCGTCCATTCATCCTATGCATTAGAAGAATAAGTCATGATCCACATGAGCGACAACGGGTGTAGATCACCACCTTGATCGGGACAAGTACTCCTTGACATACACGATCCGCTTTGCAGTAACGCTTTTAATGGCTTCAAAAAAAATATATTTGTATATATGTAGATATATATACTATCGTTCACCCAAGTCCATCAGCTTTTTCCTGAAATGTCCATGGCCCAACCATTTAGACTCTATCCTCTTGATGGACTTAGCGAACGCTACCGCCGGTTCATATTACTGTTACCAATAACGCACAGTATGCTTAAAGAAAGCAAAATAAATTATGTAAATGCTCTGTTTCATGTTTTGATCACCCGGTGTAGCTCTATCAATGGTAGCATATAACGAGCCGCTGACTACAAAACAGTTTGTCCTTGAGGCGGGCTACTTACAACATATAAGTTTGTCCTTTGAATGAGATAGCTAAAACCTATACGTTTATCCCTGAAATGCGTATCACATGCGTCAGAGGTTATTTATGCGAGAGCGGTACACCCGCTAGGAGCATACCTTGCAATAAAAGCCTTTCTTCAATTATTTGAATCTCAATGGATGTTTCCTCCCACACCCGTTAATAATAGAAAATCACGCGATGTTTATCCAATGTACCATCCTATTAACAACAGGACGGACAACATATTAATTTTATCACCCTCCTCAGTCTAAACCTCCGAAGACTAAAACGTATTGCACGAGCAAATGTAGTAATGTTATGATCTAGTTGGTCTCGGAATCAATTGGTAATCCAACGTAAACAGCACCAGTAACCGTAAATGATAAGGCCTCGTAATCTAGCTCAACGCACCGGATACAATGCGGATTAGCTTACAAATTAATCTGGATATCACTTACAAGGTAAATGTTCGGGCATGTGGAATTGGATAATCTCTGTACGCATATCACGCATCATACCATTTGGAAGCACGAGATTATTGGCCTTGCACTTAATAGTAGGGACATAATGGGATTCTTTTATTTGGCGTACACTATCATATGCAGTACGCCATCACCATCTTAGCGCTTTTTGCGGTGCTTTGGATGCCCATCGTGTGTTAAATAGGATGGATTAGAAAACCTTCATCTTTGAGTGATCGTTGAAGAGTATCCCCTGCATGGGCTGTTCATTTGGCTAGACATTGCATAACATGCGGCCGTGCATCATACCCAGTCATTTCTGTTGCGTTATATTTTCGCATATGATGGATTGTTTCATACAAACTATTTGAACGTATCCTCAAATACTGTAAATAAACCCATGATATAATGACACCTTGTTATCCGGCAGAATACGCCTACCTAAATATCCCATTCATGAATTCAAACGAAAAAAGCCTTTTCCCTTTAAAGAAATAACACCATTGGCCATTGATACGTTTTTTGTTAATCCGTATGGATACGTAAGTGCATAATTGTTATACAACATGACGCGAAAAAAATATATATATAAAGATTATACAATATATATTGATATATATTAATAGTATATATATAATTGCATAATTGTTACATACAGACGCGATATATATATATATATATATATATATATATATATATATATATATATATAAATATATTATACTTATATATCAATATATATATATGTATAGATCCGATATATATATAATATTATATATATCTTCTTATATATTTCTATTTTATATTAATCTCTCTATCCTATATCTCCCCTCTCTAGAGGATCTATATCTCTCTCTCTATCTCTCTCTCTCTCTCTCTCTCGCGAGAGGAGAGCTCGCGAGCGCGCGCGCGAGAGAGCGAGAGAGAGCGAGCGAGAGAGAGAGAGAGAGAGAGAGAGAGAGAGAGAGCGAGAGAGAGAGAGAGAGAGAGAGAGAGCCCTGTTGATTCTGGCATTTATTCACAGAGCAACCATCATTGACTGCGTTGAATGTTTCCGCTTGAGATGATAGTGTGCGTAATATTTGTCGAACGCAACACGTCATGCTGCCTTGTCACACACATACGTCGGGGTATATATATATATATATATATATATATATATATATATATATATATATATATATATATATATATATATATATATATATATATATATATATATATATATGTATATCTATATATATATATATATATATATATATATCTATATATATATATATATATACCTATATCTATATACATATATATATATATGTATATATATATGACTATATATATGTATGTATATATATGACTATATATATGTATCATTTAGCATATACGATGTTTGATATTTGGCTGATCATCGGGTCAGATGATTCTATCATGGATTCACAGAGCGACCATCATTAACAGCGTTGCGTGTTTCGCTTGCGCTGATAGTGGGCGAAACATGTGACGAACGCAACACGTCATGCTGCCTTGTCACGCACATGGTGTAAATGCCATGCACCACACTGTTAGATTCCTGTTCATGGAACCTTAGATCTTGAAAAAATATGCATTTTATCACGTACTTACAGAAATCAATTGCACTCTTGATTTATTTTGCTTCATGACCATGAACCCAGAATATTTAGCCTGGATATGACAATACAAAATTATTACAGAAACAATATGGGTTTGTAATAATTCGTGCCAACACCGAGAGTTACGCTAAGTGACAGCACGAATTGCTTACTCATTGTAATATAGTTTGTCTGACCTCTAACTACATAATGTCTGCAATGTAGATCAACGCGACATACGGCGGCATATATAACAAAGCCTAAAGTAGGCAAGAAGCATCTGATAATTCTCGACAATCTGCTGTTAAATTATATACTACTATAAAAACGCTCTCTTAGAAAGTTTAGAAAATAACTCAATGGCAATTCCTTGTTCAGTTAAACTAAGAGTTCCGTGAGTTAGATATTGCTTTGACTACTGTAACATCCTATGCCCAGAAGCACACTATGGCTATACATTGACCTTTATACATTTTTGACCCGGTGACAAGGTTACGACATGAACGTGTTGCAGCCAACGCGTATGTACCCAAATATTGAATAACACCTGGCAACAGACACAGCTATTGTCCAAAGTTATGTAATGTTTGTCCAAACGGATCTTATTCTATGTTCAATGAGTGCACGGAGATAAAATCTCATGCCCCAGTCACTGCGTTGATAATATAAATATACTTGTGTCAAAGTGATGAATTTATTGCGTCTGATAAGCTGTTGCACCACTGTGTAATTGTAACACGAATAAGGCATCACCATCGGGCATTTATAACACCAGGTAGAATGGCGCTTATCCAATTAAAGATATTTAAGATGGTAAATGCATTACACTAGACGGCATGTCGGTTTGTTGTTCCATCATGCACCAGAGGCAGAGGTTCACCGCAATCCTGGCTGACTCATTTTCTGTATGAAACTTCGCAAACAATGCTGAGGGCCTATCCCTCATTATTGGTTTGTTACGAGTGTAGTATTACATAAAAGATGTACGGATTAGAACATCGCTATTGTTGAATGTTCGGTCAAATGCAAGTCACATCTATCACTAATAGGGTTAGTTTTGTGGATCAACAGATGACGCTCGTGCGATATATCATGCAAAATCAGTCATACTTTATCACAACGGATAATGTCTTTCGGATCGTCCAGCCATCGCTTGCGTAATTGATTTCTTCTGAAACATCGTCCGTGGAAATGAGCGTGAAAGCGTTAATGTATGCTGCGCCATATTGTATAACCATGAATTTGGCTCGGTTCTATTTACGTGGTTGTTCGATGTTCATCGCAGTTTACAAATAGAAATGATCCAGCTTCATCATTGTATCATCAAAAAAGGCTTCTGTGTACCCGATTTAGTATCATATCATAAGCATAAGTACCGGCGGATCAGTTATCAAGCGTACAACGATGAATATAGACATGAACCTCTTTACAAGTTATGGGGTGTAAAATTGACCATGGTTTCCTGGTAAAACAAGTATTGCTGATGCCCGTCGACCTGTTAGGTGATCGCCATGTGTCTGGAGGAGATTCTACGTGAACAAGTACCAATGCTTTATCACATGGTAAGTCTTGCCACCGAAGTGCCTTTTCGGGCTGCATTCTTCATGCAACGCATGCCTGAATATACCATTTGAATGCAGCATGTTAAGTATGTCAATATCCCGCCTGCGTACTTTTAATTTTATGTACTGATATTTTATGTATGAAGAATACCACATTTTCACCCCACCCCCACCCCCAAAAAATGAAGGACTGCAGAGAATTTCTGCATGTTGTCTCGAACTAAAACTATTTAAGCAGCGAACGGATATCAATTCCAAATCAGCAGAATAGATGCATTTGGTGCATCTTTCCTAATCCCGTCAATTCTGATCACGTCACGCCTGATCACGTCACGTCTGATTACGTCACGCCTGATCACGTCACGCCTGTTCCGTGCTCTTACCAAAATGCCGTATATTGATATTCATTTTTAACACAGCTGCTGCGCACCATAGACGTGATGCGGCACATATTTGGTTCACCATATGACGCCGACTGGTAATTTCAATGCCAGTATCAACGTGTTCGTGAATAATTCAGCTGGTAAACATCATCATTGCCCATTCAGCTACCAAGTGACAAACAAATCCATATTCACAACGACGGAGATAGCCACGAGAATTATGCAAGAGTTTGATTGAGCCATGAATTATCAAAAGGGTTGGCGTTGCTATAGTTGTTTATTGTGACAATTTTAGAGCAAGGAATGGCGTGTGGTTCCATGAACTGGTTTGTTTTTGGATCAACATCCATTGTGAAGCTGAGCCGAGCAAATGATAGAACACCATAAGTAACGACTTTCCCACGGGGCATATCATAAGGTCGTCATCTTCCGTGTTACACAGTGAGATTTAGAGATGCATGTGTAAAAGCTTGAATGTATCGTGCGGAGGGATATATAGTGTTGGATATCGATATATTTTATTTAGGAGAAATATGTATCTGGTTTGAAGTGGAGGAATTTGATTTTCGCAATCATTTTACGCTCACCGAATCTCATCGTCCTGCAGTATGGTAGCATTTGCTTGACATCCCATGGGTAGATTATATTACACAGACAATATATAAAATGAGAGATGATTAGGTAAATGAGGATTTCCCACAAGATGACTGATTGGCAATTATTATTTTGTATCATACAATACAGACAGGGGATGGATTATAGTGTTAATCTATACCAATATACGAACTAGGTAATTACACATGAGCGCATTATATGTATTTGCATACAAGGATGCAGAAGATTACGTCGAGTAACGAACAGCACGTAAATGCTGTCGGCATGGACCATCACCTTCAAGTTTCTAACATGAATGGACAACAACATCGCGAGGAGGCCAAAAATAACACCCAAACAACTGTACTAACCAGATTTCTTTGCTATTTGCTTACAAGGTAAATTGGAGCATAAATTCACTCAGGGCTACTCGGATTAGTATGCAGCTTTTGTTGTAGGCAATCAATAATAATTATAATACTTTATTTCAGGCACCAGGCCTACAGTATGTAAAACATGCACACAAGATTGTTGTCATTGCAGTGCATATAAACTGCAACATCAATGGGCCCGAATGACGACAGAACGAACTGTGTTTCAACCCTTCAATTATTGGATTAACCAGTGTTATATTCTCCCAAGATTAATACATAAATATGGATAATATAGTGTGCTATAGTAGGTTTATAATACGAGACTCAAGGCCTTGTGCTTATGTGTGTGGAATAATTTGGAATGTTCTGAGACGTGTACAAACTCGCAGGCAATACTGCATCACCACATAAGGATTTATTGTGAGGCTTTTGATATCCATCGCTCGCTAAATGGAATTGACCCAAAGCTGAATTTGTTTCTGTGTTTGAACGTCTTAGTAGGTCCCATGCTGAGGCTTTTGAATTAGCTTGACCATATATTACACCCACTTCCGTGGTGCTACCTGATCAACGCTCAGATAATCAACATACGATTCAGTATCAAAGCTAATAATAGTCATCGATGGTGCTCTACTTCTCCCTGTTTATCTGGCAACTTGGAAACGTAATCGATCAGATCAAGCATTATTATGGCACACTGAATCTCTTGACCAATAACTCACGCAGGTGCTTGATGGCATCTAGATCGGCCACTAGGAAGAAGTTATAACACTAATATAATAAAACCTTAAACATATAATAAGTGTAAAATAAGTAGAGGCATTGCCTCTAACATAAACCGTTACCATTTTACATAATAATCTCACTGATTCTGTAGCTTTGCCACAAGCAAATTTGTGTACATTACATATAACACCCTCAGTGTTGTCGCAATACGTCATGAAATAACGTATTAAGTGATAGATTTTCAGGTCTACTGTAGTAAAAGCAGTTGTTTTGTTTTTGCGCTCAGTACTCACCCACCTGATGCAAAGAATTCAAATGTGCCACATAAATAAACTTACTCTACATGCTGCGCAATTACACTGCGCAAGATATGACGGAGCACTTACAGTAGACAGGGAGCCCGGAATTCAGAATACAGCATTATATACTATTGACGATAGGCATACCCGACGTGTTATACTCTTTGTAATAAGGCACCCGGAAAGCGCTCAACCATCTGCGTAGAATGTTCAGCAATTCTGAAATTTTCGTTTTTAGTAGCGCATTCACACACACAAAACAAACCGGAATGAGAGCCCCCCCCCCTCTTCCCGTCATAGTTACATGAATGACCACACATATCTAACATCATGGTACGCAAGCAGTTGTTGATCTATGCGTGCAGGCTTATCGGTCTGGTTCTCACTATTCTAATAAGTAATGAATAATGTATGTAATGATATTTATTTCGTGCGCATAACATTCACCATTGGAGCATATTTTGCTTGTGGCAAATAACCAACAGTCAAGACGCCTGTTAAAAGTCTATCCACGATATCGCTTGGAGGATTGTCTGAATAGGAGAGCCTATTGATGGTGGTCAGTGTTGCCAAATATTTAGGTTGGTTGGGAACGATTTATTGGAATACCTTCGAAACAAACACAAGTAGGCCATTAGTCGGAATTCTATTTGGCTTTCGTTGCCAAAGCAGCTGGAAATATATATATGCTTCCGGTCATATGAGGAACAGTTTCAAGGATTATTGCACCAACAAGGGGGTGTTTCACAAATGATAGCTTAATTCCTTCTAAACCCCACAAAGAGGTGTGAACGAGTAGATATTCTATACTCTGGACTGTGGATAGACAAGT